>JARHVA010000191.1:4020000-4137500 GCA_037957365.1 Torreya grandis
ATATAGGTGAAGAGTTACATGAAGGATTGAAGCATGAATAACATGTTAGTGAAGAATAAACTGATTAGATGGATGAGTATGGGGACATAATCTTGTGCTACCCTATAGAAGGTTATCCATTAGAGGATGATGAAGAAGAGAAAGAGGTTGCAATAGTTTTGTGCCTCATGAAAAATAAGGAGGTAGATTTTAGAAAATAAATATTGGAGGAGATCTAAAAGGTAAAAAGTATTCATTTCAATGTCAGTTTTTATGAGTATGTTGATATAGATGTTATTGAGGATGATTTGTAGGAGAGTAAATTGAGGCTAATGAATGTGCCAGTTGAAGGAAAATAAGGTACAATAACATATGATGATCACATGGTTGACATGCATGAGGTAGAAACAATAGAGAATGAAGAGGAATCACAAGTTGAGGTGCTTGTACAATATGAATTATAATAGGTTGAGGTGCTTTTTTGGGCACCAATGGAATATCAAAGTGATGTTAATAGGTGTGCAATAGAAGAGGATAAGCTATGGTAGAAAATAATGAAAGAATATAATGATATAAGTCTCATAGGAGATAAAGAGAGGATCATGATAGCTGAGTTGGTATTGGAGACAATCTTAAGCTAAGAGGAAGAAGGGATGGTAGCCAAAGAACAAGGATAATTCCAAAAGAATAAGTACGAGGTGATTTTGATTGACATGTTTGCTTCATGTGTATGTCATTAGAGGAATGAGAATGAATAGTCATTGCCATTGATTGGGAAGATTTAAAGCAAGAGGAAAAGTAAGAGGAAGAAAAAAAGGAGGAGCCATTATGAAAAGGCATCCAAGAGGACTAAGAGTCTCAACCAGACCTTGGGATCTGGGTGGAAGATGGGTGATCTAATGAACTTCAAAGTCAAAACATTTATAACTTTTATAGGAACGTTTTTCTTTCTCCTCAATAGTATGATGAAGGAGCATCACTTACCACTTGTACATAGGATCTATTTTGAAAGTTTTGAGTCCTTAGTATATTTTTAAGATCTTGTTAGGTTTTTAAGATTCTTTTAGGTGTTATTTTGGTGTCAAATTTTAATTATGGACCTTTAGGAATTTTCCTACCTAAGAGGCCAATTCAAATATTTAAAAAATTTGTATTATTTTTCAAATGTTTTGATGTGGTTAAAGGTCATGATAATATGACCTTGTGTATTAGGATTATTTAAGAATATTTTAGGTTGTTTTATACTTTCTAAGTGGTTAAGATAGTTTAAATACTCTCTTCCTAACGTACACATGGCAGTTAGAAAAGTAGTTACATTATTTTTGGTCATAAAAAGATCTTGTATTGAAAATTGTATTCAGATTCTAAGTGTACGAGAGAGGATGGAGTGGATTCAAGTGATTAAAAAAGGAAAACCCAAAGAAAGTGTATAAAATTTTCTTTGAAAAGAGAGGATTTAGTTGGAAAACTTTTGTAAAATTATGTGTATGCCAATACATTGAAGCTACAAATAAAGCATAGGAAGAGAATATTAAAAAATATAATTTTTGGAGTTTCTTAATAAGTTGGTAAGTGGATTTAATTATGTAATTAATTTATTTATATGCTCAAATTTTTCTTCACAATTATGAATGATAAAAACCATATTGAATGTATAACCTATTTAAGATGGTACTCTGTGTTCATGGAGATTGAAGGATTGGCTGAATTGACAAATGATAGTTTAATAAGAGCATGTGATAATAAAGAGTCAATGAAAGATAATATATTTTATTGGGATTTGTGTTATTGGATAGAATAAATATTAAATTAATAACTTTTAATCTTAAATATAGACTATAAAGTCTATGTTACCCTATTTCCTATAAAAAGGAACCTTGTTTATGTATGGTAAGTTTTAGAGACTAAAGATTGAGATTATATCTTGACTTGAGAGAAGGATTTTAATGTTTTCATAAGACATATGAATTGAAAATATCATACATAATCAAGAAATAATATCTCCCAATTCGTATTTTATGAAATTGACCCTATTGTTCTAACTTTTTGATCATATTAAGAACTATGTAGGTGTTGATAGGAAGAAACCTTGAATGGAAAATTATTTGTTGTGTGTTGAATCTTGATAATATTTGTTTCAAATTCTTCAAGTAAAATGGAAGGGTTCAAGTTGTTTTTTAATTTTTTCATTAAGTGCATCACTCAAACCCTATAGTAATCCCTTGACTATGTACTCTATCAACTGAAACCTTGGTAAAAAATCACCTAAAGGATAAAGAGAAACATGAGTAAAGATTAATTAAGTTGTATTTGGCTTGGATATATATTAATCCACCAATACATTGACTTTTAATAAGTTAAAACTCTTTAATAAACTAAATACCCCTTCTCAGGTGGTCACTATCTGTGGTTAACTATTTCTAAGGTTTTAAAATAAAAATGTGGATATAAGGAAAAATAACCAGCCAAAAATTCCAAAAACTAGTCATTAGATGTTATATTTTTTTAAAAAGGATTATGAACTTTGGATGTTGATTTGGTTATGGTAACATATGGATTTGAAGGTCTGTATGCATAACAGGGCTGTAGGAGGCCTAATAGACCTAATCTAAGACCTAATAGAGGCTAAAAGAGTGGTTTAGGAAATGAGAATGAGGATTAAACCATTTGAATAGATGTTAGAAAATAAAGGGCGATTGAATTTTTTTTTATTTTCCTAATACTCTCTTGTACATATATGTACAATAAATAAATACCTTTAAAAAATGGCTACAAGAAAACTCAGTAATAAACAAAGAATGGGTTATGATGAAAAGAGCTATTTGAGGAGTTTAAGATTGAGTGATAAGTTAGGTGTAAATTATTAAAAATGACCTAGTGTGACAAAGGAATCAAATAGATGTTTTGAGTTAGATTTTAAAGTGACATAAAGAGTAGTGAGGATGATATCATAGAAAGGAAGAGAAAATGAATACATGAATGAGGTGAATGGAGTGAAAATTTTAGTGAGCCCATCAAGATTATGGAAGAGACCAACCATTAAATGACCAGATGAATTAGTGATCTTTTGTATAAAGAGTGGATATTGAAATAAGACTAGGATATCTTAGCAAAGGATTAAAGGTGTTTAAATATGTTTCCATGCCTTAAGGGTGACATATTCATGATTCATGTTTTATAACCATATTAGATAGGATTTTTATGTTACCCTCTTCATCACCATCCAATTCCCATAATAAAGTGTTGATCAACCATTCCCATGATCTTATTAATATGACAATAAGATCAACACTCAATGGGAGCCCTCTCATCTACATGATACCTCTAAAACCTAATACAACCAATTGAGCTCTATCCACATCACTCAAATAATATAAAAAAAATTGGTATCCATGATGCATCTATTAGGTGCCAATATATCTTGTGTTTCTATAAAATATCAAACAACACAGGATGTATCAGATCTCCATGTCATAAATAATCAAAATACATTCTTCAAAATTTACAAATTAACTACTTAATCAATTGGTTTAATTTAGTTTCCCATATTTCTTAATTTTCCTACATAATCAACCCATTTTATACTAAATCATCCCTATACACATTTAATACTAAATCAAACCTTGACATTTCCAACTATATTAGCCTATTTTATAGTAAATCATCCCTCTCTTAGATCTGACATACTATATCAGACCTATACTGCATAGTTGACCATATTTTTAAACTATAACAACCCTCTTCTACCAATTGAATTGCCCCTCTATTATGCAATCAACCTTCTATTCATTGAAAACTACATCATCCTAGTGCTACACATTTAACCCCTTACTTTTTTTCATCTTACAAACTGAGTCAACTAGGTTGACTCTGTTCTTTTATAATGGTTACTTTTTGACCATTTGCATAAATGACTTAGGCTTTTATTGGTCTAACTTCTACCTATCTAGTATCATGTTCTACCCCTAGTCCACCTAAAAATTTCCTAGGGTTAATTTTGGTGCCTAGATTTTTCCCTCTAGTCAATTTTTTATATTTATCTCAATATCAAATAAAATTACTCAAAACAATTTAAAATTCACAATTGCTTACCTATGATGCACTCGCTATGGATACCAACCATCTTCCCCATCTTATTTGATGTCTCCTCACCATGATAGCTCTCTAGTCTCAAATTAGGTCTCTTAGAGCTTTGTTTTCTTAGAATAGTAAAAATAACAAATGATTTATTTTCACCCTATTTATATTTACTATTCAAAAATATTTACTTGTCAAATATTTACCACCAGATTCTATCTTTGGATCATATATTTATTTTTACTAACTCTCTTTCCAAACTATAATATGTTGTGGAATCCTAACATTTTAGATAATCTTTTCACATGTTACATGTATATTTTTTTAAAAATTAAATTTGTTTCTCTTTTTTTGCTAATTTATAAAAGTTCACCTAATGTTCCCTACATTAGACACCTTCACATTTCTTGTATCTTATTCTTTATCTACAACACTAAGATAAGTAAAGGTATGTATTTTTAAATTTTGTCCTTTCATTTTTATTACTTTCTTATTACTGCAATTTATTTAGCTTTAGCATTTTTTGTTGTTATGATTTTTCTTAAATAACCATCCCCTATTGCACCTATGTTACATGTGATGAGTTTAGAGTGGGGCATATGTATACACATAATATTTTCAACTTTTATCAATTATTGATGGTGTTTCTCTTGTAGGAACTTGATGAGTCTCAATCTCTTTAAGCACATGCTTTAAAAAGTGTCCTATAAAAGAGGAGGGCAAACCATTGGTGTTTCACAAGATTGTTATCCCTACACTATCAATTTATATCTACACAACCATCTCCTAAAACACTTCTCTAAGCTTTGTTTTCTATCTTGTACCCTCTTCTACCCATTTTCCACCCTCATTAGCTCCTCTCTAAGCTTAAAATACTTTCCAATAATTTATGTTACATTTTCATCCCCATCAATCCTATAATATAATTTATAAAACATATTTAGGGTCTAGGTCAACTCCTGGCCAACCTATACCAAGACCTAATTTGGTTTTATCAATAATAATACAGAGTCAATTAGACTAATTATATTGGATAAACTTTAAGAAAATTTTAGGGTTAGATTCAACTATATATACACATCAATTTTCATCATTTGAAGGGAAGAAAATAAGAAGAATAATAATATATTGCACATCTTCTTATCCACCATTCTACTTGAGGAGTATAGCTTAGGGTTTTAATACTTTCTTTGGAGATACAAATCTTGTATTGTGGATAAAATTTTTAGATGAATAGAAAAGTTGTGTATCCTAGAGTTGACTTGTCCTTATTGTCCTTACATACCACAACAAGCTCTTATGAATCACCTTGGCCAAGGGAGCTAATGGGGCTTGGTGGGTTCATCTTTAAAGGTAATTATAGTTAACTTTATTCCTCCTTTATAAGAGTAGATAGATTTGTATTTGTACTTATCTCTTAATGCAATGCATTAGTATTTCCTATATATTGACATGAGTATATATAATTTATGCATATTTAAGGTAAATGCACCAAATTGGGGGATAAAAAAGGGCCTACCTTTGGACATAATTTTTTTGAAATTTTAAAAATGTGAACTTCTATAGATAATTTGAGATGGCTATACTCAAAATTTTAAGATAGTATAAAATCATGAATTATATAATTTCAAGTCTAGTTTCCAAAAAACTATTTTTTTTGAAAAATGGATAAGCATAAATAAGTCAAACATCTAAAATTTGAAGAGGACCTATTTTTTTAAGAAAAAATAGTAGATATATGGCCATGAGGCCCACCATTTTTTGAGCATCATTAAGTATTGTTTGAAACCCTTTGGTGAATATTTAGATAAGATCTTCTAGTGTGTTACAATTTTTTTATATTTTTTTTTTAATATAATTTTTTATTAATTTTTGAATTAAGTAGATCCTGAAAACTAACAAAAAACTAGATAGCTGGTTGTGCGGCCCACCCTAACCACCTCAAAAAAATGAAATTTGTTTTTTTTAATGTATGTAGAATTAGGCTTAGTTTGTTACCATATTTTTTTTCACTTAGATCAAAGAAAATAAAATTAGCTAAACATGAATAGGCATGTATAGGTGTAATATGTAGTGGCCTAAAAATGGTGTTAGAAATAAATATAGTTTGAACCCTTAAAATTACCCAAAATTATAAAAATCATATATTTAGAAAGATGACAATGAACTTGTTTTGATGGTAATAATTTTTTGAATTTTGATGTTGAAATCCATAGTGTATTTAGAAATTGAAGTTGATTTTTTTTTGTGTTTATCAAAACTCTCAATATTGGCTCTAGATGAATAGTCACAAGCCTTTGGCTCAGAAATCCAAGGTATTTTTGAGCCTAAAGGCTTGATTTTAGATTCAAATAACACATGAGATATATAATGCATACACATTATATATCATAATACACAATGTGTTCTTGTTGCTTTGAAATAACACACACAAAAAAAATTGTGTTTGTTATAGGGAAAAGGTCCCATAGGGAAAAGGTCAAATTTCATGTTTCTTATAGGGTAAAGGTAAAATTTAATGTTTCTTTATATAGTGAATTAAGTTGCCTTAACATTTCATTAGACTTCAAAAATTTTACCCATTTCAATATGTGGTCTTAACTACTTATAACTAAAGTTTCAAAGTATAACACATTATACATATTACAATATAACTTATTTTATTATGAGAGGTCATAAAATGCATTTTTTAAACCTATGATCAAAATGTAACCTTTAGAGTACCAATCACTGTGCATTAGAGTATAAATACTTAACACTTACTTGTCAATATGTTATTGGTTACTTTTAATTTTATAGAATAAATGTTGAACAAGTATTAGATATTACATGTTCAAATTCTAGTGTACTTTAATATTTATATACACCAATATGTTTTGTCAATACAACACATTTTAACAAAAGCATTGTTTAACAATCAGAACATGCACATCTATTGGGACCTTTCCCCTAGTAGGGTAAGGATATACGTTACTATGTTACTTTCCTAAAATCTTAATTGCCCTTAAATTTCATTTTTCTTATTGATATTATCCTACTTGTCTAAAATCCTATCTTACTCTTTTGTTGTTTCTTTGATATCTTTGACCAAACCCATTTATTTATAAACTTTGAACTAATTTTTTTAAGTGGCAAACCCATTTAATCAGACTATGTAGTATAGATAATCTTGTGTAAGTAGAAATAAGAATTGAGCCTTGGTGTAACAATGCATATCTTGGATATCTATTTCAATAATTCTATCTAATGGAGCCTAATACGTATGAATCATGCCTTGGATTGTCCTAAAAACATTAATAAAATGTGTTGAATAAAGTCCCTTAAGTTTCTTCCAAGGTCACTTAGTGCATCTAATTCAATAAGTGCATTTTGAGGTCCTAATTGAAATTTTAACAAGAGTCTTCTATTGTTATAATTATTCAATATTCCCCTAATGTATTCAAATTTTTCCTAAAATTAATATCTATTTTGAAAATATGGTTAATCCTCCATTTCGTGTACCTCCTTCATCTATCCCTCCATCACACATGGGACAACCATCAAACCACTCCATCCATTCCCACCTCATTTGAAGAGTGTGTCTTTGACATGGGACTAGTCCTAGCCACACCATGGATGCAACAATTGCAAGCTAAAAAATACTTGGTGTTTATTTGATACTATAAATTTATATACCTTACTATGTAATTGGGATGATAAGATAAGAATGTAGGATGTGTAGACAACTAAATCTGGCCACCAATGACCTCTAACTGGGCTTTTGACCAATTTCCACCAAAGTGCACAAATTAGTCTAGAAACACTAAAATTCATTAAATGAGTTTAAATTGATGTATTCAAGTACCATTTTGGCTAGGGTATCACTAAATGGGGCAATGTAATTTATGGGCCAACTAACTTTGATCAGATCATTTCAATTTAAAATGCCAATTTTGCACTTGGGTTCTCTAGATTGCTCTTTTCTATAAAATTTATTGTAATAGATGCATGTATTTTATATTTGGTGTTGGAAGCATCCTAAATGGTATAATGGATCCAATTCATTTTACATTGACTTCCAATTCCAATCCAATCAAATTTTGGACCAATAACAAGGCATTCTGATCAATTTGAGTAATTTGTGCATAATGTGTTTAATCATGCTTAAGAGATAATTAATCCAAATCAAGGAATAATTAAAAATTACATGGAAACTTGTTAAAAACTTGTTTTTAGAAATGAATATTGAATATTTGCATCATTAGGTGACCTCATTTCTTGGGAAGACATTCTTAGGTCGTAAATGCCATAAATATCAGGATTAAGGGTCTCCCATGCCTCTTTATTACCTCCCATGCCTCATTAATGTACCTTATTCCAAATTAATGATGAGTATAATTATGTATTTTAATTACATAATTCAATTAATCCATGACCACACATCTAAATCTTGAGATGGATGGTCATAGTTGATTCTGCTCATTCTTAAAAATCTCTAAATAGAGAGGCCATGAACATCATTCTTAAACTTAATTTTTGAAAAGTTACCATGTAAAATTTATTCCAAAATATCTCACATTCCAAATTTATGATTCAAAAATATCAATCCAAGCCAAGCTAAAGCCACAAGGTGCCAAGGAGAAGAGGAGATATCCAAGCCTCCTTTGATGAAAACTTCGTGAGCACAAGCTGAGCAAGCCACTATAATAAGCATTTAGAGCATCTAAGGAAGGTGAAGGATTCTTATTTTTCTTTACTTTCTAGTTGTGCTTTTCATTTTTTTGTATTATTAAGCTCACCCTAGTAACTAGGCCTAGAGATGTATGCTAGTTAGTGTGTTTTTATCAATTTGTTTTCATTTTGGGAATAACACAATATTAATCACCTCTCTTGAGTTAAATTATTAGTTTACATAATGGCATGCTTGGTGGGACCACACCCCATAACTTTTATCAAATAGAACCTATAAGTAACATACTAACCATTTTCATGTAGGGTGTTGGAGTGTAGAAGCAAAAAAGGTGAAGATGAAATTTTTTTTTTTTTTGGAGATCATAGTTTTGTTCATAGGACTATATAATTTGGATCCCAACTTGGCCTAACTTGACCCAACTCACCCTAACTCGGATCCCAACTCAACTATGTCAACCCAAGAGTTCATTTTCCTAAGTTAATTATTTCATCTTTAAAAATTCTTCAAAGCTAAACCACTTGCTAACATTTTTCTCATAGGACCAACTTGGAAAATTGATAAAATGTGTTTAAATCATCTTTTGTATGCTTTAAAATTAACTACGAACGTTATTTTGGTGCTTAATATAACATTTAGGTGATTAAGTTTTTAGCGTTAGTTTTCAAAGTTTACAATTTTAAGACCAAGGGGTCAAACAGACACCACCAAATCTTTCATTTGGGCTTAAAATTGAACACACTTGTCAATTTTGTTTTCATTATTTCAATTAGCACTTTGTTTTCACAAAATACAAGGATGTTTCATGTATGTTATTCTATTTTTACCCTTTAAGGAATTCTTGGGATTAAAAGTGCTTTCCTTATTTGTAAATTACCTAGTCCAAGGTATAGAAATAATGTCATCTAAAGCACTCCCTAAAAACTCACAAAAGTATTGGGTGACCTTGAAAATGACCCTAAAGTATTTCTATTTCATGCTTTGTTTATTTCATGTAAACTTGGCCTGTGAGGGGGACATCATTACCTCTTATGAGTTCTTTAGGGAAGCTTTGACTTGGGGTTTCATCTCTTGACATTGACTTCACTTACTCCTTTTAAGTTGCACACAAGACATATCTAAATTTGGACATCATACTACACTAAGTGAACATCATGATGTAGTGGTTGTAAAAAGGACTAGACCTTTTTACAACTAGCCAATGTTGTGGTCACCCAATTTTCATGCTTGTCTTTTACATCATTTGATGTAAAAGTCATTGTGTAATTGATTCCCATAGAAACATTTGAAAGCTTTTTAGTTTAGTTAACCCCACATTATCATACTCTTTCTAGGATTTGGATGATTATACTTAGTGTATTTTGGTCATTTTTGCTTGGTATGTTTTGAGACTAAAACTTGTTTGTTTTTTCATAAGCCATGCCAAAACAATGTATTTGAGTTCAAGAGGGTAGTGTTATGCTACCCAAATCATGTCCAAAACATTTTGAGCCTTTTGAGTCTTTGAAACATAACATAGATCACATCATTTGAGCATGCTTACACCATTATGCTGCTCAATTTATTTCAAAACTAGTTTACCTTATATCAAAAGCCATTGTTTCAAACTATTTTAGTATACCATTTAGACCTTTGTCTTGTGATATCATGTTATCCAATCTTGTCTAGCTTGTTTGGTCAAATGCTAATTTTTACTATTGAGTTTTCAATTAGCCTTGTCAAGTTTGGATTCAAACATTGATTGATTTCTGTTTAGGCCTTAATTCATGGGGCTAATACATAGATCTTTCTCTTTTGGGTTGTATAACTTTAGTTAATCAATTACCTAAATTTGAAAACTATTGATGTTTTATTTGTTCAGTACCTATTCTTATCATTATTTGTGTCTTTCTTTGGAAAACCATAGTCTTTATTCAAAGAGCCTTTTATTTTATGCCTTATGCCAACTGATCATGTTTATGTTTGATTCCATGTGTCAAGTCTATGTCAAATATGTTTCTAAACTTGTTAGATTCAATCAAATCACATCAACCTTTATTTCAAGTCTAGCTTTTGACACTATTTGGTCAAAAGTCCTAGCATATGCCTATTTGTTTGAGCCAAGATTTTGACTCTACATTTGGACAAAAGACCTAGTAACACCACTTTTCCCTTGCCTAGTTTAGATCTTGTTTATAACACTTTGACCTAGACCTTTGACATGCTAGTTTTTATTTAGATGATTGACCTTTTGTGCATATGAAATTTGACATTAGAAATTTGATGCTAGAATATTTTATGCCAAGTCTTAACACAAATAATTTTTGAGATATAGCTCCACTTTTACACCATATTAGAGATACAGCTCCACCCCTTTGACCAAGTTTGAACCATTTGTCCTTTGGATAGTTTTTCAAATTTTGTATAACTCTAAGCCTTTTTAGTTTGGAGCTTTCATCATTTATGTAGATACGTCTAGCTCCACTTATGGTGGATTCATGTATAATCCAAATTATGATAGAATGGCTACACAAAATCCCACTAGGAAACCCTATAGAGAGATTTTCTAAGGAGTTTTATAATTCTCCCTACAATAGTCCATATGGGGAACATAGTCAAAATCCAAAAAATCTAAATCAAGACCTTGACCTACATGAAGAGGCTTGTGAGGAGGACTTTGAAAACCTAATCATAGATAATGTTGTTTGGGATATAGATACATACCCTCTTTACAATAACATAGTCAAGAACTAGATTATGAGCCAACTCATAACTAGGATGATATGGTTTATTAAGAAGACTTAGATGCTTTAGCTTATGAAATCAATCAGGTTTCACAATGCCCCTTCATGATTTTAAAACCTAGTCCTTTGACTTGTACAGGCAATCAAACTCCACACCACCCTCTCATTAACATTTCAATACTTTATTCTTTGGCTTATGTCAGCAATCATGCTCCCCAATGTCCTACCATTATCTAACCATAAGCCATTCCTCATCCAAAACCAATCCCATCTAAACCTCAATCGATCCAATCTATTGAAGACTAAGATGTGTTCAAAACTAGTATTTTCCAACTCATTAGAAACTAAATCCCAAACAACCAACCAATCCAAGATGTTTTTGTTAAACCAGCCACTTATAATAATTAAACCTATGATGAATCACCTATTGATCCTATACTCTATGTCAATGAGTCTCACACTAATGAATTAATCTTTGTTGAGTCACTTATTAATGTTTATAAATACCTTTAGGCAAATCATTACCTCAGCCATGTGCCTATTTTTCAAGAGCCTCCTATTATTGATAAACCAATCTCTAAGGAGTTGTCTCTTGACCTTTTTCCCATCTTAGAGGAGTCCTAATCTGAAAAACTAGTTTTTTTGAAGCCCATTATGCCATCATAGGCCATTAATTATCCAAAACCATTATTTTAGTAAGACATCATTATAACAGAGTACCCATCAGATGAAGAATTAGAGTTAGAGTTAGTTTCTATTCTTGAACTGACATTAGATTTACCATTAGAATTTGAATCAACATCAGATTCAAATTCCCTTGAGTTAGAATCAGTTTTAGAAGAAAAATATGTTTATGGTTGTTAGAACATTGGTTATGCATACCTCATAGATCAATTTGAATAAATTTGTGATCCTTATACAATTTTTAAGGATGAGTACTTTAGTATTGACATAAGTTCTCCCAATATCTTCTACAAGGATTGTGATGCTAACACCTATTCCATTACCATTCCACATGCCATTACCATCAACCAAAATAGCTATATCATTGACATTCCATCTCCCATAAGTGTTGATTTTGATCTATAGAATCACGCTTTGTTAAACTACATCCATGGTTATTGCAGTTGAAAAAGAGAAAGAAGGCTAAGACCACATTCATATAAAATAAGAACACTCTCCTAGTGAAATTTTTTAGAGGTGTTAAGGGATAATCAAATTCAGAACTCAACATCTTCCAGTGAAACTTTTTTAGAAGTGATAAAAGAAAATTAAAGTCAAAAGTCAACATTCCTTAGTGAAACCTTCTCAGAGGCACTATGAGATAATCAAGACAACTTCATTGGTGAAAACCTCATCAAGAAACTGATAGCTAAGAATAAAATTTCTTCACTGCTTGATGAAGACAAAATCAAAGATCAAATAAAAATATCTTCCTATCTATAGCCTAATTAGATGGTAGCTACTCTCAAGCCCAAACAATAGAAAAATTTGATGGTTCTATTGAGAGAATAAGTCTTCAGCCCCACCACAACCAAAATTATGTTGAATCTAACATCAACAACATTATGTGTGACTAAACATCCTAATATTCATTTATTTCCCAATAATTCCACATTCCATTATCATTTACCATTCCATTTCATAGTCAAACCTACCATCTATTATTTGTCCTTCTTTACCATCTATGGCTGCACTTTCTTTTATAGAGGCTAAAAAGATACCTTGTCTCATTTTTTGAAAGAATTATAATCAATGACCAATGAAGATCACAAAGGAATTCTCACAATCCAATTCTACATTGATTTTTTGACAGAGTAGCTTTTTAGATGAGGTGTAGACTAGCAATTAACATGATCAAGTATTCTATTTGTATCATTTGTTGATTAGGATGTGCATCTCTCCATCAATAGGAACAATAGAATCAAAAACCACACCTAGGCCAAAAACATGTACCATACCATTTCATTTCCATGCCATTTCCATTGTTACATATCCTTTTACCATTTTTGTATATCCCAACCAATCACCTTATCACTTGGGGACAACCCTCTTACCATTTTATCCAATTTATCAAACCATAATTATCCTTAGTAAGACCATGCCATCTAACCATTCCATTCCTATCTAGACCAAATCCTATTTTTAGTCATCATACCCAATCCTATTTTGATCTTGGCTACTTTGGTTCTTCTTTCACTTTTTGTGAGGGGATTTTGATCAACTTTCAAGTCTTATCAAATTTTTGTTGACAATGACAATATATGAAAGTAGTATGACAATTAATTTCTTAAGATATCTTTCATCCTATCAAGCTTGTTTATGTGAGCCTAATTATAACCACCTATGGGTAAATTGGTGTCTCACTATTATTTTTACTAATTATAACCACCTATGGAAAAATTAGTATCATTGACCCATTCCATCATATCCTAGTTGTAACTACCTATGGGAAAACTAGGGGCAATACTTGTTTACCATGCATTGTTGCATCACCTTAGCATCATTTTTTTCATTTGACTAGCCATTTTATAGATTTGAGAACATGTTGGGACCTAGTTGGTTTTTCCTCACCTTTTTTGTGAATGAAATTACTATGACTTGAGGTCATTTTAGGACTATGTGGGCAATGCTAAATTTATAATGAGATCACCTTAGTCCCCCTTTCCATATGCTCTCACCATTTTGTGAGTAACCTAAGCCACACTCTCACCATTTTGTGAGACATCTAAGTTTGAATGCTCTCACCATTTTTCAAGCAAGCATCTTGTCATTCTCTAATGAGTTAAGACACTTCAAAATTCCAAAAACATTCAAATATTTCAAAAATCCAAAAACTTTTTTCCTAACTAATCTAAGTCATTTATCCTTGATCCACTTTCTAGGGCATGGTCATTATTAGGATGCTTTATTTTGATTTTGTTTTCAAGATTTCTATTTGTTTGTTTATTTCAAGTTGTTTATTTGTTTTATTTATTTATTTATTTTTCTATTTGTTTATTCACTTACCTATTTGTTTGCTTTCAACAATGTTGCATCAACTCAGTCTATATGAATTCATGAGTGATTCCTTAAGCACATTATTATTGATTCTATCCATATTAACAAATCAATATTATCATAATATTTTTTATCACTGGTGTGTTATTTTTTACTATTTATTGGATCATGAGTCAGTCCTTATGCATATTTTGAGATAGTCATCATGGTGTTCTATCATGAAGCCTACCATCACATGTTATAATTAAAATTAGATTTAAGAAGGTATATAATCAATGTAACCATAAAAGTTTCTCCTTATAACCTTGGCAAATCCTTCCATCCCACCCTTGACCAAATTAACCCATTGGCCATTCTAGTTGTATCATTACTAATAAGGATGATCATATGTTCATTGGTAGGTAAAACTAAATTATTTCTAATGATCAATCTTCTTCCTCTATACATATCTTTCATCACTTTTCACCCACTCATTTATATTCTATATTCTAGTTTATATCCTTGAGTTATGATTGTTAATCATCCCTAACCAGGGCACCATCATTTTTAGCCAATCCAAGTTTGCTTAATGATTATAACCACCTATGGTCAAATCATTATTTTGACTTTTATTCTTGATTATAACCACCTTTAGGAAAATCAACATCCTTTTTACATCAATTCATGTCATCATTTTATTATTTGGATTAATCTTAACCATGTGTTAATTCCATCTTTTTTCTTATTTCTTTTTGAGGGACCACCCATCAATAAATGTGCTGACCACTCCCTTGAGGGGGCATCATCATAGGCTTCCCAAAACCATTTGGAGCTTTGTATTCCAAAGTTATGATGCCAAAATATTGAGCCAAGCCAAGCCAAAGCCACAATGTGCCAAGGAGAAGAGGAGATAGCCAAACCTCCTTTGATGAAGACTTCATGAGCACAAGCTGAGCAACCCACTGCAACAAGCATTTGGAGTATCCAAGGAAGGTGAAGGATTATTATTTTTCTTTACTTTTTAGCTGTGCTTTCATTTATTTTTGTTATTAATCTCACCCTAGTAACTATGCCTAGATATGTATGTTAGTTTTTTATCAATTTATTTTCATTTTAAGACTAACCCATTACTAATCACCTCTCTTGAGTCAAATTCCTAGTTTACAGGATGATGGGTACAAGGTATGTATGTATGTTTTTCTTAAATATTTTGGTCAAGTTGGTACATATTTTATTTTATAAGATTTGGTTTTGAGCTCAATAAACTTGAAATGGTCACATGTATCCATTAGTGATGATGCCATTTTAAGATGTGGTGCCTATAGTGATGAATGTATAGCTTTAGAAATATAGGGTAGTGTAGACTTGGCATTGACCAAGTATAATATATGTATAAGCTACTCTAGCTCAAGATCTATTGATCTTATTCAAGATAAATTAAAGGTGAGAATTTCCCCTAAATATGAGACCTAATTCCCCTCAAGGATGATGCTGAGTAAAGGGACCCAATAATTGTTCATGTGGATGATGAAATACTCACCTCATATAAATGGTTGATTAGAATTGAATACTACTGTGCACCCCCTCATCGAAGGTTTCAAGATTATATAGTTTGTGCATATATCTTTAATCATCTTATTCATATTTCATTATAATGAGCTTAAACCTTATGATGTGGACTGTAAGAAAGTAGTAAATCTCAAAATTCTTATTCTAGTTTGGGATTTGAAGTTGAGGAGTCTATGGATAAATTGTGTTCTCTCCTGCATGTAGGACTTAATATGAATTTACTTTGGGATCTATAGGTAATTCAAGGTAGAGGGATATAAATAATTTGAATACATAAATAGAAAAATGATAATGTTTGGTGTTTTCTCAATTTGGATGGGACCTTAAATGGATTTACATGATAATTTTAATATAGTAATGGCAAGCCAAAGGCTTGCATCATGTAAATTATTTACTATACATGAGTTGATTGGATTGATGTTAATCTTTAAACATCTTATTGGCTTATATGTATGTATGATAAAATTGTGAATAGGCTTGAGTTGGATTGGTTGGAGGTGATGGGACATGTCTAGGTATCAAATACATGTATATATAACAACTCTAACACTTCTATAGCTATACTAGACCTACACATGTGGAAATCTTTGATGGATTGGGCATCTTGAGGCTCTAACAAATCTAATGCTTCTAAGATAAGTAATAGTTAGATCTCTAACACAAATATATGTGTGTACAAGATACACACATGGTGATGTATCTAATTGGATCATGCCTCATAGGGATTTGGTATCTCTTTAATACTTCTAAGACCTAACACCTCTAACAATGTTAACACTTCCAAGCATGTACGAGGTACACATGGTGATATGTAATTAGATTTGGCCTCTGAGAGCATTATCAACTCTGAAACTTCTAGGAATTGATGCATCTATAATATCTTCAAAAAATTTGGGTGTATAAGGTACACACATGGCACATAAGGTTCAATTATAGGGGCAATTCAATTGAGGAGGCATAGGATACCAGTTTGAACCCCTTCTTGACATAACTATAAGATCATGATATGTGATTTGGGATAAAATTAAGTATGATTAAATTTATCATGTCAATTCATAATTAAATTTATAATTATGAAATTGATAATAAAAAATTAGATAATGTTGGAAGTTCACATTCAAAGTTTAAAGTTTTTGATTTTATTGGTAAAGATCCTATGCATGATACTTACCTACAAACAATGAAGAAAATTTAATGGACTAAAATAATGATAAAATTAAAAAAAAAATCAAGGAAACATATAATGAAGAAACAAAAAATGAAGAAAATTTCATGGAAACATATAATTATTTTGAAACACCTTCAAGAAGATTGGCTCAAGAAATTTGGGATAGTTTATTTCATAGATTGGAGTATGATAGTCAAAGATGTCAATTATTTGTTTCGTTGATGAAATTGGTTAATATGAGACCTATAATGTACACATTAGGACTAATAAAATCTAACATGGATGATGAAAATGATGAAATTATTTAAAATATACATGATACATATCATATTGTAGGCCCAAAATCATGAAACAAAGATTGTAATGTTTCCTAATGTATAATGACAACTTGTGCAGTAATTGTTAAAATAGGGAAAAAATGATTGATTTAAAAAACAAGTTGAATACTTGATATAAATATAAAAACATTAATCTAATAAATTTCAAGATGTGAAAGACTTAATGAACCCAACATGAAATATCTCTAGGTATTCTCTAGTAGAGTTATATAAAAGGACAAGGTTATATCCATTGCTTTGAAAGACTTACTTGCATAATTTTAGAAAGATAATACAAGAGCTTTGCCCAATACAAGAGATGTAGTGAAAATAAGAGTTTGTGCTTGTACTCATGAACCACATCCAAAACATTTATTGGATATGAATCAAACACAATTGTAGTCTAAGCTTTTAGAAAAACATCCACAAATTGCTATTAGTCAAAGATTTTTTGAGATGGCCAAACCTTTTTATGTAAAAATAAATCACACGTGCACCAATTATTTTTGTAGGTAATATGTTGAATTTTAAATGAATTATGATGATTTTTGCCATATTCATTGTAATTTACATATTAACAACAGTTTTTAGGAGTGTGGTATAGAAGTTTTGCCAAAATCAATCAAAGAATTTATTTCAAATATTTTTTGTGAAAGACTAGATGGATAGTTCATTTATAAGAAAGTATGTTTGGATGGAAATTATAGCATTTGTAGTGGATTTCCAAAATTAAAAAATGTATCCATGAGGAGTGTACAAGTTTAATTACATAGGAATTAGTTGGTTTGAGAAAATAGAAATCTATGAATTATCAAGTAAATATGATAAAGAATCTAAAAGGTGTGAGCTTATTATGAAAGAGATACCGATTTCATAATTTATGGTTGAATTCATGGAGAAAAATATTTATGAGAATGAAAGGCACACACAGAGGGATAAATGGTTTGATGAATATTTCAAGTTAAACAAGGACACATTCCCACTTGATTCTATTATTTTAGTAGTCAATTTTTCTAAAAATTACACATTCAAACCATATATAGAAGTTCAATCACAATATTACAACTCAACAAAAATTGACATATTCATGCATATAGCATTCTTATATGCACCTGATAATACATATGAAGATCAAAAAATATTAAGGGAGTACCATTTATATATTAGTGATGACCGATCACATTATATAGAGTATGTGCAAGGTTGTTTTGAGAAGTTCTATAGATAGTTGAATCAAAGGAACATTATTTTTAAACAACATTACATTTGGTCAGACAATTACACATCATAACTAAAGAATGCATAGATATTTTATTGGTTGAGAAGGTTGCACATTACCACTAGTTTAGAACATATTTGGTGTGTCATTGGGGCTAGTCATGTAAAAGGGGAACATGATGGTGCTAGAGCATGTTTAAAAAAAAGTTGTTGTAAGGGAGGAGTTAAAATTTGACAATGTTGTTAATTTTATTGATGCAAAAACTATGGTTGAATGGTGTAATAATAACATATGTGATGGTGATCAATAAAATTATATTATTCATAGAAATTTGGGTAATGGAAGAAAAATACCTAGCAAACTATGCAGATTGTTTGACTCTAATAGGTTCAAGTGAGCTCCACTCATTTCATAGCTCAAATGCAAGTTCTTGGAATATTCATATGTGACACTATCATGCTTTTATTCTACATTCATGGACTTTGTTTGGAATGAGTGTGATTCACAAGAGTGGGTGGATGACTAGAGTTTTAGACCTCCAATTATAATCAACACATATCAGGTTCCACCAGCATTATAACTTACAGACATGATATCATCATATGACTTTGACCATATATCTGATCTAATACAACTAGGTAGAAGATTTATATTTATGTATTATTTATTCTTATAATCTATCTTCATAATATTATTAAAAATTATTTTTATGATACAGGCCATGTTTTTGTAGTTATTACAAATGAGGAGAATGAAGAGGGAATATATCACTACTTATGTCGGTGTGTAGATGCAAATAAAAAATTAACTTTCCTTATCATAGTGGAGAAAACATTGATTATCCAATTAGGTCTATGGTAGTCACTGGAACTTGGCTTCGATGATATCCTATAAAAAAATTCAAATGTATGGTTGTTTGAAGACTTGTAAACTCATAGGAAGATACTAAAATATTAAAATTTAGTTCTTGCAACAAATATTCAATTGCAAATATATCATGAGAGGTTAAGAAATAATAATCTATGGAAAGTTTACAAGTTAGACCATGAAGCTATTCTCGATACTATCAAGATTAGAGCAAATCCAAGTGGTTTATTAGATTGAAATGCATAGGTATGTTAACTTTTAAAATGTATATGTAATCAATTTCACCAAATATTTTTGATTTTGCAGGTAGTACATGCATAAATTTCATCTTTAATTATTTACTAACTTTTTTTATAGGTTAGTGGTGCCAAATCAACTTCCACCTTCACATGGTTGGCACCATTAGTAAATAATTAGATTTCATGGTCATTGGAGTACATGTAATTTTCCTATGTAGATGTGCTCAAAGTGATGGATTTGCACCTACCAGTCCCAGATGCAAAATTTATAGTTGAAGGTCAACAAGTTATCTCTTCACTACCAAAAAGTTGCATTTTAAGACCCATTACTACAACTTCTACCATGGATTGATCTTAGAGGTGATTCAAAATAGATTTAGGATGAAATTAGAGGGATTTACCATGCATAATAAGGATCTTATGGTTCCTCCATATGACTTACAATTTTTGTTTTATGCATGCCTAAATTTAAGTTAAAAATCAACATCTTTCTTGTATTAAGAAGGGCATTCTTGAGCCTAGAATGGGTGGTGGGTTTGTCAACTAGTCTAGATGGGAGGCCAAGAACCTAGTATTGGATGTTATTTTCCATTATGGATGTGTTTTGAGTACCATTTTTATTCAAAAAGCATCAAAAATTAAGTTTTCAAATTGTAGCTTCAATTTTGACAACATTTATTATCAGTGTTTTTGTACTCTAGAATAGTAGTTAAAATGCACCTGTGAGTGGAATTATATGTCATGTTCATTGGAACATATGTAATTTTTCTATTTATTCATGATCAAAGAGGTGGACTTGTACCTACCAATCTTGGAGGCAAAATTTCTAGTTGGAGGTTAACAAGTTGTCTTTTCACTACCAAAAAGTTGTATTTTAGGACTTGTTACTACAACCTCTACCATATATTACTCTTAGAAGTGATTTAGACTAGATTTAGGGTGAAATTATAGGGATTTACCATGTATAATAGGGATCTTATATTTCCTACATATGACTTATATTTAGGATAAAAAGTAACATCTTTCTTGTATTGGGAAGGGTGGACTTGAGCCTAGAATGAGTGGTGGGTTTATCAATCAGGCCAGATGGGAGGCCAAGAACCTAGTCCTGGACATTATCTACCCATTTGAACATGTTGGTAGTGATAATTTTTAGCCAAAAAACACTAAAAATTCAGTTCTTGAACTATAATTTCAACTTTGATACTATTTATTATCAGTATTTCTATGCTCTAAAATAGTAGTGAAAATACACTTGCAGGTGGAATTGGATGTCACAGTCATTCAAGAACATGTAATTTTCCTATGTATATCTTTTAAAAGTGGTGGATTTACACCTATTATTCCTAGAGGAAAAATTAGTTGTTTGAGGTTAACAAGTTATCTCTTCACTACCAAAAAGTTACATTTTAGGACCCGTTATTACAACTTCTACAAAAGATTTCTCTTAGAGGTAATTCAAAATATATTTAGGGTGAAATTATAAGGATTTACCATGCATATGATGGATTTTATGGTTTCTCCATATGACTTAATTTTCTGGTTTTATGCATGCCTAAAGTTAGGCTAAAGATCAACATCTTTCTTGTATTGGGAAGGGCATTCTTGAGCCCATAATAGGTGGTGGGTTTATCGACCAGGCTAGATAAGAGGCCAAAAACCTAGTCCTAGATGTTATTTGACCCTCAAAATGTGTTGGAAGTGTTATTTTAAGCCAAAAATCACCTAAAATTAAGTTACGAGACCATAGCTTTAAATTTTACAACTTTGTTTTCAGTGTTTTTATTCTATGGAATAGTAGTGATAATGCACTTGTAAGTGGAATTGAATATCACAGTCATTGGAACATGTGTAATTTTACTATGTAGGTTTTTTTGAATATTTTAAAAGTATTCCAAGGGTCAAAAATCTACAAATGGTCTCATATTTTTAAGAGTTCATAAATTGGTCAAACTAAGGATAAATTTCCAAAAAAAGGGGCAACAAGCCTTAAAAACCCAAGATGATCCTTGTATGTGAAATGGGATGTTGGAGTGAGTTGGATAAATTGAAAGTGGTTAAGGAAAGTGTTTTTAAAGGGTGTGGACCATTTTAGAAGCTTATTTAAGTTATCAAAGAGACCATCACATTACAGAAGAATCAAAGACACCTCGTAGGTTTCCATTGGTTTCCAAACCAAGGAAAAAGATTAAATGAAGGTTTCCTTGCCAAAGATGGTGTTTCATTGAGGTTACATGAGCATTCAAGATCAGTGGGGTCTTGGGTAATTTTATAAATGTTCTTGACCACCTAATGCTTCTACAAGGTGGGATGGTGGTGTCCAAGGTGAGAGGTAGGCTTTTATAAAGTCAAGCATGTTAGGAGAGGTTTCCAAAGAACACCTATAGTCATACCCTCAAAGAATATTAGAATAATGTTGAAGGGTGGTTTACAGTGTAGTATCATTCCTAATGGGGATAAATGGGTGTGAATTAGATCAAATATTCCATTTTCTCATAGCATATAGTTCTAGGTATTATTGACATGAAGTCATATGAGGTTTTTTGAGAAGGTACAAGGTGACATGGAAGATTGTGAGATATAAAATGAAGGGTGGAGTCATGAAATGAGTAACCATAATGTTAAGACACAAACCAAGGAAAAATATGATGATGAATCATTTGTGAAATTTGATGAAGCAGACATATGTCACTAGCTTTTACCAAAATGGGCCTATCCATAATATGCTAGATCTAATCATGAAATTTGGTGGAGAGGATAATTATGACATAATATAACCATTAAATATATATTTCATGATTTTTTACAATGGTAAATATTCACTATTTTATTACATTCAACCCTATTTCAAATCATGGTCAACATTGGAGCCTGCCTTAGAGAAATTAGTCGATTTGGGACATCTATAAGTTGAGTCAAAACACAAAATTTGGTAAGAATGGTATCCATGGAATAAAAAAACATCCCATTCCATAATAAATTTCCTAATTTTTTTTTAATTTCCCACTATTTTGACATAGTCTTTTTGTAATCAAGAAGGCAACCATTGGAGATTTCTAGAAGTTTTGTCAGTTCTGGATACTAAGAAGTAGTTTAGGCCTTAGAGAGGTATTAAAACCATATAATATGATGTTATAAACCTATTTTATCCTATATATGTGATAAAAATCAATTGTTTAATGAAAATTTTTGAAAAGATACAAGTTTTAGCATGAAGGAAGCATGCAAGTAGCTCAAGGTAAATTGTGGTAAAAAGGGTCTACAAGATAAAGTACATATCCAAATGACTTGAAAATTGGTAAGATTGGAATTAATGGCCTAATATAACCATAATTAATATTTTTAATGTCATATGATAATTGGAATTGATTGTTGTTTTGTCATAGTGCCCTCAATGTCTCTCATAATGGTCACTATTCATGCAGGCATAATTTTTGGAGTTTTAAGGTGTGTTTGAGGGTTCCAATATTAGAGAAATATTTTAGAAGTATGGTGAGATGGTTTTAAACACATTTAAATGGTTTTAAAACTCCAAAATTTATGCAATCCCCATAGGCATGCTCGAATCCCCTAGGCAGTCTCAAAGGCATAGAGGTAAAATTGGGTTTTTTATGATTAGAAAGGTGTTATGAGATGTTTTAGATGTCATGAGGATATTTTAAAGAAAATAAGATAAGTGGGAAGGTCAAATTTTTCCTTTTAATATTATTTATAGGGTATGGGAATTTAATCAAACTTTGTAATCTTGCTCCCCTATACATGTATAAGGTGAATCAAAAGGTTTTAACTTGAGATTGTATGGTTGTGTATGAATTATAGGACTGAGGGCTTGGAATAGGGGTAATTAATCTTAAATGAGGGTAGGTTAATGAAGGAATTTATATTTAGAGGTGGATTTGGGCTATGAAATTTTAAATAGACATGGAAAAGGATGGATTGTACCTATAAATGGCATTATAATATCTTAAGCAATCATAAATGTTTTGTACAAGGAAAAATATAGTAAAAAAGGATACAAGCCTTGAGATTGCATTGTGTTCATAAGGTGTGAAATGAGATTCAAAGATTTTTTGAGTACTTGAAGGGGGTTATATCAGGTATTTTATAATCATATAATACCATATGTGATAATAGGTTTAACTCTTGAAACATAGACCAATATTTGGTCCTTGAGACCCAATGAAGGTGCCTAGGAAGAAACTAGAAAGAGATTGAGAGGAAATTTGTGAATGAGACATGAATGGAATGAGGTAAATGATGTGTTTTGACTTTATGGACAGAGGTTGATGAAATCAAGGAGGTTATACTAAGATTATAAGGAATAAATCTAAATTAAGCCCAAAGATTCAAAAGAGGAGCTAGCTTATGAAAGAAGATTCAAATCAAACGATAGAAAGTGAATTTGATTAGTTGGGTTTAGAAATAACTAATGATGTTTATTTATATTTTTTTTCCATACCTATGCATAATCATATAAACATAATTCAAATGCAATCACTGATATTCTTTATTTCTTATAAGGGTATAATTTTCAACATTATCCTAACAAGTTATTCTCAATCTCATAACATTTGTAATCCTTAAGAATACTTCAAAACCAATCAATCATAATAATCTAAACGCAAGTGATTCAAACAATATTTAATTCATTGGTTTTCTTAAATATCCATGTACAAAATAAGAATGCAATGTATGAATTCCATATATAGGCATACAATGTCAATAATACATGCATTTCCATATAGGCATACAAAAGATTAGACCATGTTTGATAACATAGTATCTAATATCAGGTGAATACATCATATACGTATGTATAATTCTAAAAATACATACATTTCTATAAAGGCATACAAAAAATTACATCATCTACAACATCTTAATCATCAAATAATCTCCCTCTCTTTGCCTTCCTCAAAGAAAACTCTCCTTGGGATGCCCTGCTTGTAGATGGAGATATCCCAAATGCCTTAGATTGATTAAAGGTTTGACTATGGGTACTACACTCATAGCTCACTTACAACTGAACCTATTAAAATATAAAAAATATCATAAAATTAACAAGTATACATGAAACCAAGTTAAGAAAATCATGTCTTAAACTCTAATAAAAAAATCAATTAAAAATACACTTATTGCAATCTCATGGTCCTCAATTTTCTATTGACCCTCAATTGTGTCAGTGCCAAGTTTAGATACATGAATATGCATGTCAAATGATGAATAAACATGAGGATTTTTCATAGTAGTTATCTAAATTAGACTATAAAATGTCATATGACAACCCTGCATACACAATAGATTTACACATATAAATTTTATTTTCCAAAGTATATAGTAAAATTATTTAAAAAAATACTAAATTACAATTCAAAATTAAAAGTAAATATACGTAACTTGGCAAGTGCCTATGTAGATGATATTATAATAGTAATTCTCAAGGAGTTTCTACCCTAGTTATCAACTAAACAAATAATCTAATAATTAATAACTTAGGCAATTCATTGATTAAACAAGTTGCTAATAAATTTATTATTGCATAATATATGAATAAATATAATGAGGTTATGGGAAGCATGAATGTGACAAGTGGATATGTGCAATACATGACTTGTAACACCACACTAAAGACAATAAATGTTAGTTTCATGAGGGAAAATGACAAGACAATGAGGGAGGATTTTTGAGTGAATTTTATGAAATTGAGTCATTAAAATGTAAGTTAGGTTTTGAAAAATCCTTGATATGTACCTATATACACTAGTTTGGATGCTTTTATATCTTTTCTTAAGTGTATTTCAGATTTTGACTAGATTAATTGGTCATTAGGCCTAATTATTTTAAGGTAATGACTTGGTATAGTTGAGGACAATATTATGAGCTATGGTGTCTAAATTGATTTGTTTTGAAATCTTGATCATGTTACCACCTTGAATAATTTTATTATATACATTCATTACTTTTTAGTCCAATTGAGTATTGGTGTGATCAAAAAGCCCT
The DNA here is from genome assembly GCA_037957365.1 of Torreya grandis. Classification (NCBI taxonomy): domain Eukaryota; kingdom Viridiplantae; phylum Streptophyta; class Pinopsida; order Cupressales; family Taxaceae; genus Torreya; species Torreya grandis. Next base: position 4,045,807 of record JARHVA010000191.1, read on the forward strand.
TAGAAATAGTCATTATGATAAGACAATTAACCTATATAGGTGTTTGTTGAGAAGTTTATAAACTAATTTTTAATCAGGTTAAGACACCTAAAGTGATAGGTTGATTTTATGGGGGACATCTATACTTGAGCCTTTTAAGAGTTTATAAAACCTTATAAAATATGTCTCACCAAAATCTAAAGAAACATATATAAAAAATAGAACTAAATGTTGTAAAGATAAGAGTGAGTGGATAGTCTCCTTTACAAGTGCATGATTTTGGTTGCCCTATAGGTGACATTAGGTTGACTATATATCCTTAGATTACCCTCAATTTTTGAAAGGGAAGGTCTATATATATATATATATATATATATATATATATATATATATATATATAGTGCAAGTAGGTCAAGGTCAACAAAGGGTGCTATAGCCTTGTCAACACTCAATATTCATTTTAGGAGGAATTTCTTGATGAAAGGTGTTATAGTATTATAGAGTTGTCATGTAAATCAAGGGATGAAAGTGAATGGATATAGATATGCCCTTTCCCCCAACTAGATATAGTAGGTCTTTTGCCCCCCTAAGTAGGTCGTCGTAACATGCTACTCAACCTCATCTATCTATATAGAGTTGAGGTCCCCTATTTGTAAATAGTTGTAAGGCCTATGCTATATACATATAGGCTATAGTTTATAGTTGACACACTCCCAAAAAACCAATGAGATTTAATAGATGCTCTCCTAAAAAACCAATGGAATTGACTAGGTATAATGGCATCAAGAAGCTATGCCATCTAAATTTATAACTCCATAGATAGAGATGAAATTGTTACACTTAGTTGGAATTGATGAGAATTGAATTACTAGATATTAACATTTTGGATATCGATCACAGAGATTTAATTGTTATATGTGATTAGGATAAAAAGGAATCAAGTGGCTGGTTATGAGGCTAGTATTTGAAAGAAAGGAGTGGTGTGCATTTTGATGAAGATATGTTATTCATAATTTGGAAATTGATAGAATTATATTGTACCAAATAAATTTTATCAAATGAATATATATATATATATATATATATATATATAGGCACACACACACACATCCAATCCTACTAATTGGGATTGACCAACTATGGGAACTACATATAATGGGATATCAAGCAAATATTCAACTCTTTATTTTGGTTATTGGAAACATATTTTGAAATTTGAAATAAAAGAAAAAAATTTGAGATGGAGGATGAATTTCTAACACTATGCCAATCAGTGTTAATACATCAAACAATAACTAATCCAATAAAATTATATTAGGTATTTTATATTTTCTTACACAAAATCTACCAATGATGCAATTAAGGTGTATGAATGTACATCTCGAGTATATAATATTAACTTGAAATTTTACCTCTATAAATATATATGGTATCATACTGACATGGATAGATGTAGTAGGGGTTGGTTCACTACCTAGTTGTGATGTCAAAGGCAATATCTCCTCCTAGAACACACACACACAGACACACACACACACACACACACACACACACACACACACACACACACACACACACACACACACACACACACACACACACACACACACACACACACACACACACACACAAACACACACACAAACACACACACACACACACACACACACACACACACACACACACACACACACACACACACACACACACACACACACACACAACACACACAATTCAATTTAAATGTGTAAATTAATTTTTGCCTTTTTAATTTGTAAATATAACTTAAAATTTTAACATGAAATTTATATAAAATATACTTTCATGTGTGTAGATACTCCCAATATATCCAAACCAAATATGTGTGCCAATAATTCATCAGTTAAGACCATATCCTCCAAGTCCCCTGAAGTGCCACCATCATCATCTAAAGGTCTAATACATATAACACCACAATATCTACATGGGTGGGGTCAAGTATGGCCACTGGTTAGAATATCTTTAGTATTTATCTCTAAAAGTCTACTCATGTGATGAATGAGTGTATCACTAAGATCACTAAGCACATGCAAAGTTTCTATCTCCACAACCTCCTTCACCATAGAGGGAATCTCTATATGAAGTGGCTTTTGGGTAGGGATCCTTGTAAGATGATTAGGTGCATGACATGCACCTGGTCAAGCCTAAATGGATCCTTTCTCTTGGACTTAAAACTCACCATAGTCAAATTAGTTTGTAATTTTATTAAGGACTACCTCATAATAGAGTTTCCTCAAAAATTACAAAGGGACCTCATTTTTATTACAAGGTGGATAGTCAAACGCCATCCACCATCACTCCCAAAAATTATATTTAGTAAAATTGTGTTGGCATCAGTGGATTGGGAGACATTTGGATTATGGGAAATGGGGCATTGGTAGCTGGGTTGATAAATAAGGCACAAATTTGATATTTTGTTATATCTTTATTATTCATCTTAGATGTTGACAATTTTTTAGCATAATAAGCCCTATAAATATCCCTATATGACCTCCATATATTTATTTGACTCATTATTAAGTTAACTTGACCTAATACTAACTCTAGGGTATTGGCCAAATAGGTGTGGTGGGTGTTTGTGGAAATGGGCTCCCTCATTCTCTTAATTATCTACTCAAATCCAATTTTTTTCACTATATGAGCTATTATATCCTCTTGACTACCTGGAGGATCTATTGGAACTATATGAGGGTTAGGAGGGTTAGGTAGAGGGTGAGGAGGGTTAGGTGGATTATTAGGTAGAGGATTAGATAGAGGGTTAGGTAGATCATGTTGACCTATTGGAGAAAAATTACATATCAAACTATGTAATTTAAATTCATTTGGAGTATAATTAATGATTTCCATATGAGCTAGAGGGTAAAACATGAGTTGGAAGGCAAAAGAAGATATAGAAGGAAAAATGTGATCGTAAAGTAGTAAAATGTGAATGGGAAGTAGAATAGAATGAGAGAAATTGGGTTTTTTTTGTTTTGTATTTTATATAATATGTATGCATTATCTTTATATATAAGAACACGTACGTGTTGATATAACATGTACACATTTATATATATATATATAAAGATAAGACATACACATTATTTTTATAATGCATATGTGTTATGGAGAGTATTTTGAGCCATAACACATACACATTATTGGGTATGTCCATAGAATTATCCCCAAAATCTATGCACATACCCTTTAATTTTATGTTTATTACCCCCACTTTTTTCCATAAGCTTTGATGAGAACTAGATTAGACTTTAATTTACTTTACATTTACTCTATGAATATGATAAAATATGACCTATCTAGGGTTATCACATGGTTTTGATTGAGTAGAGGCTTTAGAATCTCTCTAGTGATTTTATTATGTTAATAGATCCCTTGGTTAGGTATAGTGGATCCATCTTGGTCATGACCCCAAATATCTAATATATCAACAATTAGAAGTGTAAGTAGGATTTATCTTCTTTGAGCTATGATTATTAATATATTAGTTTCATTTCCATTTATATATAGGGTTTAAAACTATTTTAAGGGGAGATACACATTCACTCACATATTTTTACATTTATGTTCTTTAGTTATTCATGAAGGAATTTGCATTATTTCACTCTTGATTTCTCTCTTACAATTACTTACTCATTTGCCACTTTACTTTATTCAAGTTTTGGTGAATTTGGTGTTCCATATTCAGTCTTAATATAATATCTAATGTGGTATCATAGAAAAGGCAAATAAATAATGTGGAATTCCCTATAACTATGTAAAATACTTCATAATGTCTCATGAGTCATGAATCAAAGTACCTACTCCTTGTAATGTTTAAAGTGGACCAAAAGTAGTTGACTCAATAAATAACTCCTTAATATATTTAAAGTGATAATAAGATGGTTTAGGTGTGTCCCCATCACTATCATAGTCATGTATGTTAGATGAAGAGTCCTTAATATTAGATATGAGCTTAGGATCATAAATGTCATCAAGTCTAGGTGAATATGACGAAGAAAAGTCTAAAGGAGATTTAGGGAAAAGTGTGAGAAGGTATATGGTTGAGTATAATAATAAACCAATCCCACTACCAATATAGTACCACTATGCAACTCTCTGACATACACTAAATATAAGGTGAACTCAACTCGCATGCTTAGACCAAGGTGAGTAATCTGGTAAATAAATAGGAGATTAATTGAAAGTGAGGGAGTACTATGAATTATTGAATGTTATTCCACTCTATTTAATAAACCCTCTCTTAAAAATTTGTGTATAAGTGTCACCACCTAAATGAATAGTGGACATGTCACATGGTCCTAAGGATTATTCCTCCAGTTGAGTTAGCTTACTTAGGTGTACTTAGATATAGGGAGTTACTCATATTCCTTATCATTGACTAGTGGATGTTAATATTTGACTAGTCATTTTAAACTTAGGATATACATTCATATTCTAATCCTTTATTATTATTCATGTATGAGTTACACATCACTCTCCTATTTGTACATCTCTTTGTGAGTTATTTCATATCTGAGTGTGTTATTTATCTTGTTTTGTGAAATATTCTCTTTATTTTTTTTGCTTATATTAGTGTTTATGTAATAGTTTATCATGCTTAAAAAAACTATACATTTTATGTAACTATATATCTTTTCCAATGCTCTAATATTTGTTGCAAATGAGAGACCAAATGGAGTTACGGATCAAAAGTTATGGCCTCTAAAAGTTTAGACTTTGTATCATTTATTTTTAGAAGCTATATATGATTGTATTAGTGTTTTATTTTTTTTTAAAAACAACTCTATATATATATATATCTATATATTGGTGATTTTTTCTAAATAATATGGTCATTTTGGTGTAAACGAGAGCTCAAACAGAGTTACGAATAAAAAATTATGATCTCTGAAAGTGTAGACTCCACGTCATTTATTTTCATAAATTTTTGTAGGTCATAAATTACCATAATAAGTTTATAAAAGTTCTAAAAACATTCCTAAATGGATATATCCATTTATGGTTTAATTTAACTTTTTAATATGGTCATTTTTGCATAAACAAGAGCTCAAATAGAGTTAAAAATTAATAGTTATCGCCTCTAAAAGTTTAGAATTTGCATCATTTACTTTCAAAAAATTGTAGAGGATATAAATGACCATTTAAGGGTCATAAATATTTTGAAAACATCCATAAATTAATAAATATATTTATGGTTGATTTTTTATTTGTAAGATAGTTGCTTTGTCATAAATAAGAGCTGAAATAGAGTTACATATCAAAATTTATGGCTTCCAGAAATTTGGACTATGCATCATTTATTTTCAGAATTTTTTGGAGGCCATACATGACCATATTAGGGTTTTAAAATTTATATAAAATTCCCTAAATAGATATATCTTTTTATGGTTGAATTTTACTTTTCAAGATGATCATTTTGGCATAAATGATAACTCAAATAGAGTTATGGATCAAATTTTATGTCCTTTGAAAGTTTGGACTCTATGTCATTTATTTTGAGAACATTTCAAGGCCATACATGACCATATAATGGTCTTATTTTTTTTCTAAACATCCCTAAATAGATATATCTATTTATGGATGAATTATACTTTTTGAGATGATGGCCTCAAATAGAGATACAAATTGAAAGTTACGACCTCAAGAAATTTGGACTCTACAACATTTTTTTTAGAATATTTCATAGGTAATTCATGGCCATATGAGGGTCTAATTTTTTTTACAAATATCCTTAAATAGATATAGTTTTTTATCTTTGAATTTTAATTTATGAGATGGTCATTTTGATGCAAACAAGAGCTCAAACATAGTTACACATCAAAAGTTATATCCTCCATAAGTTTGAATTCTACATCAGTTATTTTTAGAAATTTCAAGATGTCATACATGACCATATAAGGGTATAAAATTTATAAAAATATCAATAAATGGATATATTTATTTATGTCCAAATTTTACTTTTTGAGACTATCATTTTTGTGGAAATGAGAACTCAAATGAAGTTACGGATCAAAAGTTATACCCTTTATAAGTTTGGACTCTATGCCATTTATTTTCAAAACATTCTTAGAGGCCATACATGACCTTATGAGTTTTTTAAATTTTTTGAAATCATTATTAAATGGATATAGATACTTATGGATAAATATTACTCGTTAGTATGGTTGTTTTTGTATAAATGAGAGATCAAACAGAGTTATGAATCAAAAGATATGGCCTATGGAAGTTTGTACTTTGAATCATTTATTTTTAGAACTTTTCAAACACCATACATGGCCATATAAGGGTCTATAAACTTCTCAATTATGAACATAAATGGATAAACCTCTTTATTTATAATTATACTTTCCTAAATGATTATCTTAGTGCAAATGAGATCTCAAATAGAGTTAAAGATCAAAGTTATGGCCTCTATAATTTTGGACTTCGCATCATTTATTTTCAATTTTTTTTGAAATAAATACATGACCTTATGAGTTTCCCAAAAAATTGAAAACATTCCTAAATGGATAAATCTATTTATGGCCCAATTTTACTTTTTGATATGGTTGTTTTGGTGTAAATGAGATCTCAAACAAAGTTATGGATCAAAATTTATAACCTCCAGTAGTTTGGACTATGCATCATTTATTTTTAAAGGCCATATGTGATAATTTAGGGGTTAGAAAAATTATGAAAAATCCCTACATGGATAAATATGTTTATGTCTGAATTTTACTTTTTGAGATAGTCAAATTAGTGCAAATGAGAGCTCAAATAGAGTTATGGATTACAAATTATAGCCTCTAAAATTTAGGACTCCATATAATTTATTTTTAGAATTTTTTAGAGGTAATACATGACCATCTAAGGGTTATAATTTTTTTGAATTCATCCCTAGATGCATAGATTTGTTTATGGTTGAATTAAAATTTCTAAGATGATGGTGCAAATGAGAGTTCAAATGTAGTTACAGATCAAAAGTTGTGGCCTTTGAAATTTTATACTTCACATCATTTATTTTAAAAACTATAAAGAAGACATAAATTTTAGAGGACATATGTGGTAATATGAGGTTCTAATTTTTTTTGAAAATATCTATAAATAAATATATCTATAAATGGGTTATTTTACTTTTTGAGATGGTCATATTGGCATAAACAAGAGACCAAATGGAGTTACAAATCAAAAGTTATGGCCTCCAAATATTTAGACTTTGCATCATTTATTTTCATAATTTTTTGAAGGCCACACATGACCATCTAAGGTTCCAATATTTTTTTAAAATATATATAAATGAATATGGCTGTTTATGGATAAATTTTAATTTTTTATTTGGTCATTTTGTCTCAAATGAGAGCTCAAATAGAGTTATGGCCTCCATAATTTTGGAATCTACATCATTTAGGTCTTAAAAGTTCTAAAAGGTTATGAAATGTAACCATATGAGGGTCTATAAATTTATAAAATCATCCCTAAATGGATAGATCCATTTATGGTTGAATTAAACTTTTCAATATGGTCATTTTTGCATAAACAAGAGCTCAAATAGAGTTACAAATCAATAGTTATGGCCTTTAAAAGTTTAGAATCTGCGTCATTTATTTTAAAACCTTTTCAAAGGATATACATGACCATATAAGTTTCATAAATGTTTTTAAAACATCCATAAATTCATAAATATATTTACGGTTGAGTTTTCTTTGTAAGACAATAGTTTTGTCGTAAACAAGAGCTCAAATAGAGTAATAGATCAAAAGTTATGGCTTCCAAAAATATGGACTATACATAATTTATTTTTAGAAATTTTTGGAGATCATACATGACCATATGAGGGTTTGAAAATTTATAAAAATGTCCCTAAATAGATATATCTATTTATGGTTGAAAATTACTTTTCAATACAATTGTTTCGGCACAAATGATAGCTCAAATAGAGTTATGCAAAATTTATGGCCTCTAAAAGTTTGGACTCTATGTCATTTATTTTTATAACATTTTAAGGCCATACATGACCATATAAAGGTCCTAAAATTATTGAAAACATCCCTAAATGGATAGATCTATTTATGGTTAAATTGTATTTTTTTATATGATGGCCTCAAACAAAGATATGAATTGAAAGTTATGGCCTCAAGAAGTTTGGAATACATCATTTGTTTTTATAATATTTCATAGTTAATTCATGACCATATGAGGTTCTAAAAAGTTTTTGAAATATCCTTAAATGGATATAGTTTTATATCATTGAATTGTAATTTATGAGATGGTCATTTTGATGTAAATGAGATATCAAACAAACTTACATATAAAAAAATTATGTCCTCCATAAGTTTTAATCCCACATCATTTTTTTAATAAATTTTAAGAGGTCATACATGACCATATAAGGGTCTATTTTTTTTTAAAAACATCAATAAATAGATAGATTTATTTATGGTTGAATTTTACTTTTTAATACTATCATTTTGGTGAAAATGAGAGCTCAAATGAAGTTACAGATCAAAAGTTATACCCTCTATAAGTTTGGACTCTTCATCATTTATTCTCAAACCTTTGTAGAGGCCATATGTGATCTTATGAATTTCTTAAAAGTTTTTAAATTATTATTGAATGGATATAATTATTTATGGCTAAATTTTACTTTTTGAGATAGTTGTTTTTGTTAGGAATAATCCAATACGTGTTCAAGAAAATAAATGTGGAAATAATAGCTACAAAATTAAAAATAGGAGTAACACATTACATAGAGAGTTTGCATGAAAACCTTGCAAGATGAAAGGAAAAAGCATGGGGTAAATGGTAGTTGTATCTTTGTATTAACTTTAAAACTTATAATAAAAACTTCCTCCTTCAACACCCTATCCTTCTCCAATGTTATCTTTAAGCATACAATCTTTACAAATCTATTTTTCAAACTAGAAAATAATGACTAATTTTCTCAACTTCCACCACTCACTAAAACCTCTCAAAATGTCCTCATTTTATATAAATTACAATGGGTGACTTATGGAGAGAAGAAAAGAAGGGGATGGAATAAAAATATTCCACCCTTAGGTGGCAACACTATTTGGCATATGACTTTGCTCATGTGAGGCCGAATCAACTTAGAATCTAATGAGGTCATCCTCCACCAAACTCACTTTGACTTTTGCCTCATGAAGAAAAACAAGGTGGCCTAAATAATTATCCCCCACCTTCACATGGGGTCAATAAATGACATCAAATCTCATTATTGTCCTCCAACATGAAAATCCACACACATGTGCCAAAGAGTTAAAAATTCTTTACCTTTTGACATGGTTAACTTACTTCCCAAGTCAAACACATGTGATATTATAAAATGGCATCCCATTTCCTCTCTCCTCATTTTTCAACAAAGAAAGATGTTTTGTGGGTCATGCCATGTCCCACTTGTGCCACCTCATATATCCAGTCACCTGGGTCCTACCATGGACCCACCTCCTTGGCCCCACTATGGGCCCCACTACCATGTCACCTATGAATAGTAACTTCACATTCACTAAAACTATCCCACTTGAAGTCAATATACATAGGCTCTGCTATACTTATATATCTTACCATATAGTTGCCTACGATGCCCGATGTTGCCTTCATCATAATTTTAACAAGCCAAGAGTAGTTTTGCAACAATCAAACTTCTCTATCCTAATCAGATTTGTTAACATGTCTATAATATTACATTTAGTGTCTACCTTTGATAACAAGATCCTACCATCCTCCACCATGTTCTTGATGAAGTGGTACTTGATGTCAATATGTTTTGTGTGATCATGAAATGATGTATTCTTCACCAAGTGAATTACACTCTGACTATCACAATGCAAATTAATATTTCCTTGCATCTCCATGAAGTCACCCAATAACTAATCTAACCATATTGCCTCTTTATAACCATTAATTACAGCCATATACTCTACTTTAGTGGTTGATAAATCCACCACTAGTTTTAACTTAGAATGTCAACTCACAAATCCACTAGTAAGAGTAAAAACATATCCTATAGTGGACTTTCATCCATCCCTATCACCACCAAAATCAAAATATAAAAAACCTCTAACCTATAAATCTAATCCTCCATAGCAGATTGTAGCATCTAAAGTGCCTTTTAGAGATCTAATTATCCACTTCACTGTAGACCAATGATCTTTTCTAAGATTTGTAATGAACTAGATCACAATGCCCACTACATGGGAAATATCCAGTCTTGTGCTCACCATAACATATATGAGGATCCCTACTACTAATGAATAAGGTACACTAGACATACTTGTCTTCTCCTCTTTTGTATTAGGGCATTGCTCAAAATACAACTTAAAATGTGTAGGAAGTGGGGTACTAACTAGTTTGGCATTCTACATATTGAACCATTACAAAACCTTCTCAACATATCTTTTATGATAACCAAATCTTCTTAACTTTCCTATCCCTATGTACCTTCATCCCCAAAATTTGGTTTGCTACTCTTAAATCCTTCATCTCAAATGTCCTAGCCAATTGAGCCTTTAAATCATTAATCCTCTTCATGTTGGGGCCTACAACCAACATGTCATAAAATTATAGTATTAAAATAATAAAGATCCCATCATTAAATATTTTATGATATGCACAATGATCAACTTCACTTCTACTAAATTCTTGGCTCTTCATGAAGGTGTCAAATTTCTTGTACCACATTCTCGATGCCTATTTCAAACTGTATAAAAATTTCTTTAGTCAAAAAACCATGCTCCTTTCCTTTTACCTCATAGCCCTCAAGCTGATCCATATAAATTGCTTCCTCAATATCACCATGTAGGAATGGTGTCCTCTATCTCTAAATTTTTGAAGATAAAAATTCAATTAATACTCTGATAGTATTAATTTTTACAATAGGAGAGAAAATCTCATTGAAATCAATACCTAATTTTTGCACATAACATTTTGCCACCAAATGAGCATTGTGTTGTTCTAACAACTCATCACTATTTTTCTTCAACTTATACACCCAATTATTACCAACACTATTTCTTCTAGGTAGAAGATCCAAAAGCTCCCATGTCTCATTTTTATGGAGTGATCTCATTTCATCCTCCATGGTTTTCCTCCATTCTTTTGCATTCTCAAATTCTCTAGCTTCCTAAAATGAACTAGGTTCACCCATATCAATAAACAAAGCAAAAGGTGATTGAAATGTAAGATTATACCTTTTTTTAACCCTCTTGGTATGAGTGAACCATCTAACTTATGGTTTGTATACTTGATGTTCTGCTTCTTTCTCTAAAGCATCAACTTGCTCTTTTTCATTTTCTCCTTCTTTGACTACAACTAATATAACTTTAGGTGTCTATTGTACCTCTTTCCCTTTCATGGATTTTTCATTAAATACAACATCTCAGCTAAAAATATTCTTGTCAATAGTATGATCCCATAATATATACCCATTTATAGTATCTTCATATCCAAGAAAAATACATTTCTTAGATTTTAAATCTAACTTGGACCTTGTTTCTTTAGGCACATGGGTAAATGCATCACAACCAAAAATATGAAAAATTAATATAATCAACTAGCTTACCATGCCAAGTCTCTTTTGGAGTCTTTCCATACAATATAATTTTAGGATATTCATCAATTATATATACAGTTGTATTAATATCATCTACCCAAAATTGATTTGTCATCTTTGATGCACTCAACATACTTCTTACACATTCCATGATTGTGAATTTCATCCACTCAAGTACACCATTATACTATGGAGTACAAGGGACAATATTTTTATGTTTAATTCCTTCTTATGTATAAAATTTATCAAACTCCCTAGAGAAATATTCTCCTCCATTATCTAACCTTAGACATACAATAGATTTTCCCAAACTCTTTTCTACATGTGCCTTAAATTATTTAAATTTTTCCAAGGCTTCTAATTTCTTTCTCAAAAAATACACCAATACTCTTCTATAATAATCATCTATAAATAAAATAAAATAATTTATACCATTTATAGATTGATTAGGGATAGGTCCAAAAATATCCAAATGGATAAGTTGTAGAAAATCAAAACGTTTACCTACACTTGTAGTAAATCTTACCCTCTTCTATTTACTAAAGATGTAGTGTTCATAAAAAGCCTAAATCATAAGACTTAATCCCTACCAACATACCTTGGTCATGTAATATATTCAAGCCTTTCTCACTCATGTGTCTAAGGCATTGATTCCATAACATCACAACATCTTGAGCATTCTTTGTAGTTATTGCTACTGCAGTACTTGTCATTGAATCTCCACACAAATGATATAAGGAGCCATAATATTCTCATTTTTATAACACCAAATATCCTTTGGTAATTTTACATTTACCATTAAGAAAAATACAATAATATTCTAGCTCATCCATCACCTTGATGGACATCAAATTCTTCTTTAAATCAAGAACATACTACACATCTTTCAATCTTTTGATTCTACCATCATCCATCTTGATCCTTACATCTCATTTTCACACAAAATCCAAAGGGTGATCACCACCAAAGTAAATAGATCCTCCATTATAAGGCTGGTATCCAATGAACTAATCTCTATTTGGAGACATGTTGAATGATGCTCTTGAGTCTAATACCTGGTGTTTGAAAGTGATCTACTATTACTGAGGTAGAATGCTTCTTGTGTGGTTTCTTTCTCTAAATTTATAGTGCTAGCCTCAGTTTAAGGTGGGTTTTATTTTCCATCCTTATTTTCCTTCTTTAATTACCAATAATTTTTCTTCATGTGGCTTAGTTTTCCATAGTGATATCATTTTCCCTTACATCCTCTAGACTTTGATCTTGAAGGTGATCTTCCATGATTGCTCCTCTCACTAGATCTCCCTCTTACATACAATGCTTCATTATTTGAGGATGCACTAAAAGACTTTCTTCTCATCTCCTCTCCAAGAAAAATTGTAACTATATCTTTAAAATTAAGAGTGGATGAAGACGAATTACTAATATTCATCACCACATGATCCCAAATATCAAGAAGTGAGCATAGAAATGTAGTGGCCTTGTCTTCATCCTCCATCTTCACACTGATGGAAACTAGTTTGTCAATAATGGTATTGAAATCATTTAAATGTTTAGCAAAGGATGAGTTATCCTTCATTCTCAAACTATAAAGTTGCTTCTTCAGGAAAACTTTTTTTGTTATAGATTTTGTTGGATACAATTTGTTTAATTTCTCTCAGAAAACTTTTGCAGTATTCTCCTCAACAACATTAAACAACACAAAATACGCAAGGCATAAATGAATCATATAAACAACCTTTTTATCCATCTTATTTTATTCTTCATCTATCATAATATTGGGCTTGATTTCAAGCCCCTTCAAGGCTAAATATTGGTCATTCTACACCAAGAGATCCTCCACCTTCATCTGATAAAAGGATAAATTATTCCCATCAAACTTCTCAACTTTAAATCTAATTACTCCACATATCATTGTTGTGGCTCTATCTTGCACATAACACCCTGACTCAATAGGAAACACTCACAAAGGATTTTTTCAAAGAGCCTAGCTCTGATACTAGATGTTAGGAATTAATCTAATACATGTGCAAGAAAATAAATTTGTAAATAATAGTTACATAATCAAAAATAGGAGTAACACATTGCACAAAGAGTTTACGTGGAAACCTTGTAAGATGCAAGGAAAAAACATGAGGTAAATGGCCATTGTATTTTTCTATTATCTTCAAAACGTAAAACAAAAACTTCCTCCTTCAACACCCTCTCCTTCTCCAATGCTATCTTTCAAGCATGCAAGCTTTACAAAGCTATTTTCAAACTAGAAAATTATGACTTATTTTCTCAACTTCCACCACTCATTAAAACCTCTCAAAATTTCCTCATTTTATATAAATTACAATGGATGACTTATGGAGAGAGGGAAAGAAGGGGATGGAAGAAAATTATGCCACCCTTAGGTGTCAAAACTATTTGGCATATGACTTTGCTCATGTGAGGCCAAATCAACTTGGAATCTGATGTGGTCATCCTCCACTAAACTCACTTTTACTTTCACATAATGAATAAAAATAAGGTGTCAAAAATAATTATTCCACACCTTCACATGGGGTCAAGAAATGGCATAAAATCTTATGATTATCCTCCAACATGAAAATCCACACACATGTGCCAAAGAATTAAAAATTCTTTGCCTTTTGACTTGGTTAACTTGCTTCCCAAGTCAAACACATATGATATTAAAAAATGGTGTCCTATTTCTTCTCTCCTCATTTTTCAACAAATCAAGATTATGTGTGGGTCATGTCACCCACTTGTGCCACCTCATATGTCCAGTCACCTGGGTCCCATCATGGGCCCCTCTATAGACCCCACTGCGATGTCACCTATGAATATTTACTTCACATATACCAATATTTTTGGCATAAATAAGAGCTCAAGCAAAGTTATAGATCAAAATATATGGCCTATAGAATTTTGGAGTCCACATCATTATTTTTAAAACTTTTCAAAGGCCATAAATGACCATATAAGTGTATATAAATTTCTCAATGACATACTAAATGGATAAATATATTTATATCTAAATTATACTTTCCTAGATGATCATTTTGGTGAAAACGAGATCTCTAATAGAGTTATGGATAAAAAGTTATGCCCTATAGAATTTTGGATTCCACAACATTTATTTTCAAAACTTTTTGGAATACATATGTGACCTTCTAATTTTCTAAAAAAATAAAACATTCCTAAATGGATTTATCTATTTATGACCTAATTTTACTTTCTGATATGGTTATTTTCATGAAAATAAGAGCTTAAATAGAGATTTAGATCAAAATTTATGGCCTCCAAAAGTTTTGACTATGCATCATTCATTTTTAGAAGTTTTTAGAGGCCATACATGATAATTAGGGGTTATAAGATTTATGAAAACATCCATACATGGATAAATATGTTTATGGATGAATTGTACTATTTGAGACTATCATTTTAGTGTAAATGAGAGTTCAAATAGAGTTATATATTATAAATTATGGCCTCTAAAAGTTTAGACTCCACATAATTTATTTTCAAAACTTTTTTAAGGCCATAAGTGACCATCTAAGGGGTTATAAAAGTTTTGAAATCATCTCTAAATGCATACAATTATTTATGGATGAATTAAACTTTATAATATGATGTTTTTGGTTCGAATGAGAGTTTAAATGTAGATATAAATCAAAATTTATGGCTTCTAGAATTTTGTACTCCACATCATTTATTTTCAAAACTTTTAAGAAGTCATACTTCTTAGAGGACATATGTGACAATCTAAAGTTCTAAAAAGTTTTGAAAATAGCTCTAAAAAGATATACCTATATATGAGTGTTTTATACTTTCTTAAATGGTTGTATTGGAATAAATGAGAGCTCAAATGGAGTTACAAATCAAACATTATATCCTCTAAAAATTTAGACTCTGCATCATTTATTTTTATAAATTTTTGAAGGCCATACAGGACCATCTAAGGGTCCATTTTAAAAAATATATATTTATACATGGATATAGCTATTTATGGCTAAATTTTACTTTCTTAAATGGTCATTTTTACTCAAATGATATCTCAAATAGAGTTATGGATTGAAATTTATGGCCTCTAAATTTTTTGACTCTACATCATTCAGGTCTAAAAAGTTATGAAACAAAACCATATGAGGGTCTAAAATTTTCTAAAATCATAACTAAATGCATAGATGTATTTATGGTTGAATTTATCTTTTTGATACAATTTTTTTGTGTAAATGAAAGCTCAAATGAAGTTAAAAATCAATAGTTATGGCCTCCAAAATTTTAGATTCCACATCATTTATCTTTAAATATTTTTAGAGGCCATAAATGAACATAAGAGGGTCATTACTATTTTAAAAACATCCATAAATTCATATATATATTTATTCCTTATTTTTAATTATTGAGATAGATGTTTTGGCATAAATGAGAGTTCAAATATGGTTATGAATCAAAAGTTACAACCTTCATAAATTTAGACTCTACATCATTTGTTATTATGTGATCTAATGTTTGGACTTGCATCATTTATTTAAAAAATATATGGAATCCATATATGATCATATAAGGGTCTAAAAAGTTCTTAAAACATCCCTAAATGAATATATCTATTTATCGTCAAATTAAACTTTTCTATATAGTTTTTCTTCTGTAGAAAATAGCTCAAATAAAGTTACAAATCAATAGTTATGGCATTTGAAAGCTTGGACTCTGTATCATTTATTTTCAAAACATTTTAGAGGAAATATGTGACCATATAAGGACCATAAATATTATAAAAATATCATTAATTTCATAGATTTATTTAGAGTATAATTTTACTTCTGAATACAATAATTTTAGTGTAAATAAAAGCTCAAATGGAGTTAAAGATCAAAATTTATGGCCTCCAAAAATTTAGACTCTACATCATTTATTATTAGAAAATTTTAAAGGCCATACGTGACCATATGAGGTATAAAAACTTATAAAACTATCCCTAAATAAATAAATCAGTTTATGGATGAATTTTATTTTTTGATATAGATATTTTGGCATAAATGGTATCTTAAAAAAAGTTACATATGAAAATTTATGGCCTTTAAAATAATAGACTCCACATCATTTGTTTTTTAAATTTTTTTGAAGGACACACATGACCATCTAAGGGTTATAAAAGTTCTAAAAACATCCCAAAGTTGATAGATATATTATGGTAGAATTTTAATTTATAAAATAATCATTTTCATATAAATTATGTTGGATATTTGTCAATGATGTCATGGAGGTGTTTTAGTGAGTGGATGAAGTCCCTTGTTAGTCTAAGTGACAATGACAAAGTGTGCAATGTGCTTATTCTAGTGTGCTTAATGTTGGCTTGGTTGATATTTAGTTTTGACATGGTTAGAGATGTTCAAGGATGATTCTAAAGTATTAATCATGTACAAGGGGTCCTATCAAGTGTCAAACATGATTGGAGAGCTTGGGTACATGAGTGAAATTCACCTAATTCATCATTGTTCTTATCTAGACATTTTGGGTCCAATGGCACAAAATCTAAGTAGGTAGTTTATTATCATCACCATTGATATGTGTGGATGAGTCAAGGGAAGTTATTCATATGGTTATAATCACTATTTTATTGTTTTTAAAATAATGGGTTTTTATTCCTAATTAAATAAATAGGTCTGAGCAAAGTAAATCAATAAATAATATGTAGGAATTAAGTTACTAATTTGTGTAAATAGATTTGTATTTTTGGCTTTTTTAAAATATAGTAATAAATAAGAGAAATATAACCTATCTTATTCTAAATGATCCAAACTGAGACAAGATCTAATACTAGAGGAACAAGATTGGGAAAATGTCAAAAATTGGATCCTAAGGTTCGTTTATAGATAGAATGTTGAAAGTGGTATACCTTACTATCTAGCATTATAGTCCTTTTTCAATGTTATTATCCAAGTAGTTTAAGATTTTTAGGTTTTGTTTGGTAGGCCTGTATTACCTTATCAGTGAAATATCAAAGCTTGGAAGCTTGTGGAACTCATTGTACATTTATTTTTAATTCTCAAAGACCTAGGAGCTCTTTGTGCTGGAACTTGAATGGAAACTTGGAAAAGATAGAGAAGGGGTTAGTGTGTAAAGGATATGTTGGATGCACTTAACACCCTATGTGTGAGCACATTGCATATATACCAATACTCTGAGGAGGGATCAAGCTAATGTAGCTATCTCATTAAAGTGATTGGTGCAATTATGTATGATAAATGCAATTATATTTAAAACTATAAGTACTTTAGATGGCTAGGTATTGATGCAAAGGTTTGAATAAGCTTGAAATGATCTTGGAAGGCTTATGCAAAGAATAAGGAAGAGTGCTTAAGTGTACTTACTTGTATTCTTGCTTCTTTTCTATTGATGAGTGATAACCATTATAAATGGACTTTTAATGGGATTTTATGGGGAAATTAATGATCATGGGTTAAATGATTTCACATTAGACTGACAAGAAAAATGATAAGGATCTAAAATAATATGATTGTTAGGACCAATTTTGCCCTTGGACAATAGTGCCAAAATCAAGACACCTTGGGTTATAATGCTCCTGTCTAAGTTGGGTACTATTGTCTAGAGGGAATGAGACTTGGGGGGATGGATATGGGCCTAAAAGAGCTACTTCGGTCTATAAGGTTAAGTCTAAAAGGTTGTGGATGACTGGTAATAAGTGAAAGAATAGCCTATAAGGGTTGTGTAAGCAAGTAGGAAGAGCTATCGATTGGGTGTCATTATCCATGCTTAAGTCATCTAATTTCACATTTTATATGACTACATTCCCCCCCCCTTTATTCTAGTGATGAAGTAAAGTAAAATACTAGGATAAAGGAAAGTAAAAATCATACCTAAACTTACATGTAAGGGAGAAGCTCATGAAGCTATATGATGTTAGATGTGCAAAGAGAGAGTACACTGTGAAGTGTGAATCTATAATAAAAACATAAAATTAGATTAGTTCTTACTAGATACACTATATCTAAAATAATAATGTACAAAAGCTAAGAAAGAAGAAGATAAAAGAATGAATACACCTCATCAGGTATGTAAACCAATATAAAAGCTAATGTGATGTTGGATTGTGCTAGGAATGTGTTATACTAAAAGTAATATCATGAATGGAGTTGAGTGCTCAATTCCCTAGAAAGTGGCTCAATAATGTAAAGGTAATCCCCTTGGCTCCATCATCACCAACTAAGTAAAGTTAATGAATCATGTGTGTGCTAATCAATGTCTACACTATGTGTCCAATCCCATTAAATAAGTGGCTCAATAATATAAAGGTTAGCCCTTTGGCTCCATCATTTCCCCATGAAGTGAAGCTATGAAGTGATACTAGTATAGGATAAATGTCGTATGAGATGATTCATGAATCCCATGGATGTTATATAAATCTGACAATATGGTGTGGATAGCCTAAATGTATGCTAGAAACTAGGCCACTCTTGGCCATTTTGAAAGATGGAGGTTAGGCTTGTATGAAATCCCCTCCAAAACTAATATACTAGGATTATATGAAAGCCAACTCAAGAAATAAGGGACACAAAAATTTTAACTTGTATGAAAGTTTATCTTGAAAGTGATGGCAACCACCTGTAGATGGAGTAAGGCATGCAACTACTGAGAATGCCTAGATAGTAAACTAATCTTGGAAATAAAAGAAGACCAATGTGTCATGCATATTGTCCCCAATCACTAGTGTTTTGGACATGGATTATATTATAGAATTTATGTTATCTACCTAATCTAAAACTAAAATTAGGAATCATCATGCCACACATGATAACCCCCTATATCTGGATTCTCTAAGAAAACTATATTGAATTATTGATTTTGAATGATCTAGATGTGCAAAAACTATATTTGAACTAAAATTTTTGCCTATTTTTAGAAAAAATGAGTGTTTTTCTACCTAGATAGGAGTGCCAAAATGAAGACACCCCTATCTTTTCCACTACTATCCATTTTTGGCATTATTGTCTTGTGTTGAAATTGGTTGTTGATTTAGAATTGCCACTATTTTTTCTCTATTATGATTGGTTTGACCTCTGGATTTTGAACTGGGTGGTTTGAATGCTAATATTTTGACTATTAGGAACTTTGATCTCTATCAAAAAACCCTTGTGTTTTTCCCTCTCATTTAAGGTTAGGAATGATTGAACATGCAATGAATACCCTCAGAAGAAAAGAGTCTTGTAAGTGTGTTAAGCTACATAGATATATGATATAGCTATGATATTTGACAAGATATTTGTAGATATAGCAATGTTTATGTTGATAGATTGTTATATCAAAAGGGGTATTCCTAGATAGATATAACAATGTAAAATCATAAGTAAAGTGTTAAACTAGAATTATAAATGTTAGATGTTAACTGTTAGTTCTTATTTAGAGGGATGGAGCATGATACCTATCATGACATCTAAGAAAACAAGGGAAATGCATGATGTAAATCATGAAATTTTTAGCATCTAAGAAGTAAATAAGCAACCAAGTAAATAATCAAGAATCAAGAAGAATATAGGGATGGCCAAGAGGCCATGCAAATAAGGGACATGGGCATATGCCACTCAAACTAGAAATCAAGTATAGAAGGCATGTTCTGATGCCATATACAGATACAAGTAAAACAAGCAAGGTTGGCATAGGGGCCATAGCCACATGGAAGAGTAAAAGTAAAGGAAATTGGCAAATGTCCTATGGCACACACATGAATAGAAGAAAAAGACATTAGTAAATGTCTTAAGGCACAAATATGAGACAAGCAAGAACTAGAAATGCAATCACACAAGCTATGCCAAGAAAGAGTAGACAACATGTAATAACTAGAAAGGTAGAATCACATATAACTAATCAAAGAAAATGTGAAAGTATGCAAGACATGTGTATTACAAGACTAGGTATATGTTAATAAATATGCAAGTGATAGATACTAGTGAAATGCCAATATAGTAATTTGTATAATCTGGTAAGTAATGTACATCAGTATAATAACTCAGAGTGTGTAGTGTAGGATTGACATAACCTTGATGGTGTTTTCATGTAGAAGATTACCTCAATGGGTGGGTATATTGATGTGTGTCTCAAATGTAGAAGTAGGAATACCCCCTTAATGGGTAGAGTGAATAAATCAAGTAGTTGGATGTCACTACACAAACTCAAAGAAGATTAAGTGAAGCATGGTAATGTAGAAAATTTGACATAAAATAACATGAAATAACAAATGTAAGTCTTATCATGATAGTAGTAATGAAAATCATCGATGATGCATACAATCAAAATGTTTTTAGTACATTTAACATATTTGAATGTTTTTGTATTTTGAGTTTTTTATATTATTTTTATATTTTGATATAAGGTATGTATAGATAGAATTGGGAAGAACTGATACCAACTGATGAGTCTCAGATGAGACTCACTATCATGGTGTCCTATATCAAATAACTAAATCATGCTTGATAATGAGGCACAACTAAATGTCTAAGATTATGAAGCTAAAATCTATGTACTTTGTAACTAATTTAAAATCCTTGAAGTGGAAACTAAATGTGGGGTCCCCTTGTAACTCTAAGAAGTGGATATAGTTATAGGGCTCTTATAGACCCATTTTGAAGTAAAATAATATCTCTAAATAGGTGCTCTCTCTATAGCAACATGAGACCTTAATTTTACTAATCTAGGTGTGAGTACTATAGCTAGAAGCTATCTAAAATTTTGAAACTATGGAGGTGTGTGAACCCTCTATACTAGAAATGAATGCCACAACTATGACTAGATCTAAAGTAGAAGTAGAACTAAAACTAGAGGAGAAACTATAATAGGTGGAATAACTAGAGCTAGTGTTGATAAGCTAGTAGATGGCTCTAAAGTGGGAGTGGTGACTCATAAGAAACTTAACTGACTATAATAACCTAATTAATGTGAATGAATTTCATGCATATATGAACTATAGAGGGTACTTCTTGAATTTTTGAAACCATGGTTGACCAAATAATTTGTCAAAAACTCCTACATTGGGAACTATAGTGAATGGTGTTGCCAGATATGTATGACTAACCTATATTAGAAGTACTATCTCACCCAATGAACGTTGTATATGCCTACTAAAACCACTAATAACTATGTTTATTAGAGTGATGTCTTATTCTAAATAACCCAAATGTTGTATTAGTGTTAAGGTGCACATAAGGCTAAAACCATTGTCAATAAGCACACTATGAATAAGATGATTATGAATATGTGCCCTGATAAAAAAGTGCATTATAACCTATATTATCCTCCACAATCTCCTGATCTAAAAAATATATTAAAGGTCTAGCTATAACTTTGGACTCATACACACCTATCATACCTATCAAAGGATGTGCCTCAACTAAAAGTGCCTAGTATATAGTAGGTGGAGGATGTGCATGGTATTTATGGTGATCACTTGAGATGTCCTCTTTTTCTTATATATAATGTTATGGAAATAGAAATGAGAATGTTTTCAAAGCTTTATCTTATATTGGATTTGAATTTTGAGGTTCAACTAAAGTGCCTAGATCAAGTAGATTATCATCTATCAAGTCCCATATCTTATGTCTCAAATTGATGCATCTATTTTTTATGTGGCTTAATGCCCTATAAAAATCAAAAAATACATGTTGATCATATCCATATGGAAGAGGATTCACTAGGTTAGCTTCCTAGATAGGAGGGAGAGTGATGATGTTACATTCCAATAATTGTTGTAAAACCTTAGCTAGTGAAACTGGTAGATTGGTGAATACACAATGAAGAGGTGTTGATAAAACTACATGCTGAGGGGGCTCTAAAGCCACATTGACTATTGGTTGATTTTGATTCTTATTGTCATTGATTTTAACCTTGCATGGGACTTTACTATTACTCTTGTTTATTGTGTTTGAGATACTTGACTTTTCCCATTGAAATTAGCTTGACTTCTCTTTCCTTGAGTGTATGACACAATTTGATGAAGGAAGAGCATATTTTAAACATAATAGATTCATGAAATGCTGATAGAAGGCTCTATTTAAAGATCTCTAGTAATTCTTGATCAACAATGGGCTAGTTAGCTTAGCCAAAATAGTCTTGTATCTAAGAACATAATCTATTAGGGGCTCATTTGAACTTTATTTTTTTTGAGTAATCTATACATAAGAAACCTTATCACCAATGTTGATACTAAAATGTGGTAGGTACATTTATATTAAAGGATTGAATTCCATGACTGACTGATTCAGTAGACTATACAACTATTATAAAGCATAATCCTTTAGACTCCATGGAAAAAGCTTGGTACGTATCCATTAATTAGGTACACAATCCAAACATGCTACATAAAAATCTCTCAAATGTGTCTCTAGATTACCATTGTCATCATATAGAGTGAGCTTGGGTTGAACAAAACCTGATGGAAAAGGTGTGAAAGCAATGTGATGTGCCAATGATGTATGCAATAAAGCAAAATAATCCAATGCTTGTGTAGGTATAGTACCTTGATCAAGATGTAGCACCTTGGATTGAAGAGATATTATCTCTTACATAAGGGCTGCCACATCAGGAGATAGGGATGTACTAGCTATAATTGGTGGCATAGAAGAAGGTTGGGCTGCTATAAGGGTTTTTTGAGACATAGTTGCCCTTGTAGTGTCACTTGAAATTGTTTTTTTTTTTTTTGAGAAGATTTCTCATTAGTCACTTTTTTTTGTTCTTCTTATAGAATTCTAAGCATGTCATCTTGCATATCTGGATGTTTAGTTAAGATTTCTTGAAGTTCTTTTTTATCAGTTTCATCAAAATTGGTATATTGAGCCATTGGTAAAGTAGGAAAACAATTTGAAATGTGTTTAAATGTTTTACAATAAGTCTTAATAGGCAATGTGCTAGAAACGGAAAGTTCTGAATATAAGAAAGGGAAAGTGCTAAATATAAGAAATGCAAAGTCCTAAAAAAATGGTGAAATGGAATTTGCACAAAAAGGATACTGAGCCACTAACCATGTAAGGTGATACCTCAAAGAGTAAGTAGGTGATAGTATATGAAACTAAAGTTTTTTAGAAACATTTGTGAAAAATAATATGAATTTTTTATTTTGAAATTGATTTTTTGAGCTTGTTATGCAACTAAAAATTTATAAAATGATTTGTAAAGTAGTGGAAAATAATTGAGAACTAGTTGATGCAACTAGGGTTTTCTGAATGAATTTTTAAAATTAGTATGATAATTTTAAAATTTTGATATGAATTTATAGAAATTTTTTAGAATTTTTATTAAAAAATTTAATAAAAATTAGAAAATATTTCTAAAATTCACAATATTTTTTTCATAGTGCTTGGAATGTGTTTGTATGCAAGGAGGACCTAGTATGTGTAAACTAGGGTTTTAAGAAAATACGTGATATTTTTGCAATTACATTGTAGATTTTTTATTTTTAAATGCAATAAAAATCAATAAATTATGTAAAAAAAGTCAAAATTAATTATCTTTAGGGTTTCTAGATTTTTTTTGCAAAATTCAAAGTAAGTCGGGCTCACCAAATGTTTTATTGTTTTCAAAATAATGGGGTTTTATTAATAATTAAATAAAGAAGTTTGAGAAAAGTAAATTAGTAAATAATATGTAGGAATTAAGATACTAATTTTTGTAAACATATTGGTATTTTTTCATTTTATAAATATAGTAATAAATAAAATAAATCTAACTTAGCTTATTCTGAATGATCCAGACTAAGATAGGGTTTGATACTAGAGGAGTAGGACTAGGAAACTATCATAAACTAGATATTAAGGTTCATTTTTAGATTGGACAAAAGTGTCAAAAGTGGGACACCCTATTATCTAGTGCTATATTCTCTTTTTATTTCTATTGTCCAAATGGTCTAATCTTTTTGGGTTCTATTTGATAGGCCTGTGTTACCTTATTAGTGAAATATTAAAGCATGGAAGCCTATGGAGCTCATTGTGTGTCTATTTTTAATCTTAAAATCCATAAGATCTCTTTGTTATTGAACTTCAATGAAAACTTAGAAAATATAGAGAAGGGGTTAGTGTGTAAAGGATACATTTGATGAACTTCACACTCTGTGTGTGGGTAGGCTACCTATATACCAATACTTGGAGGAGGGATCAAGCTAATGTAGTTTTCCCATTGAAGTGCTTGGTGAAATTATGTATGATAAATGCAACTAGATGTAAAATTAAAATTAATTTAGATGACTAGGGACTGATGCAAAGGTTTGAACAAGCTTAAAATGATCTTAAAAGGTTATATGTAGAGAATAGGGAAGAGTATTTGAGTGTATTTTCTTGAATTCTTGTTTCTTTTTTTTAAATGAGTACCAAACCTTCTAAATGGACTTTGAATGGACTTTTATATTGAAATTAATGATCATGGTTTAAATGAATTTTTATTAGGCTGATAAGAAAAAGGATAAGGATCTAAAATAATCTGACCATGAGAACCAATTTTGCACTTGGACAACAACACCAAAATTAGGACACCTTAGGTTTTAGTGCTCCTATCCAAGTTGGGCACTAATTTATAGAGGAAATGAGACTTAGGGGGATGGATTTGGGCCTAAAAGAGCTACCTATGTCTATAAGTTTTAAGTCAGGAAGGTTGTGGATGACTGGGAAAAAGTGAAAGAATAACCTAGAAGGGTTGTGTAAGCAAGTAGGAAGACCTATAGATTGGGTGTCATTAGCCATGATTAAGTCATCAAATTTCACATTTTATATGAATATAATCACAATATTCCCAAGTTATTATGTGCTAAATCTTAGGTCATTCACCTAAGCATAGTCAAATATATGTGGGTGCAAATTTGTGCTCTCAGGTATTTTGATAATGTTTTCTATGTTCAAATAAAGCCAATTAAGCATGTTGATGATGTCAAAATTTGCATGCATGGAGATTTTAGGAGGAAATGGCCACATGGGTTTGTTTAGTATTATCCTTATATCTTATGCACTAAAACTTAGGTTATCTACTTAACTGCAACAAAATATATGCAAGTGAAAAGTTGGGCCCCTAGGTAGTATGATAGTGTTTTCCATATTTAGCCAAATTTACATGAGGCAAGAAAAGTTGAGTAGGCATTTTGATGGTGGCATATATATTATGTGTGGATGTTTCAAGATAATTTGATCATATGGGTTTGTTTAATTTTTTGCCTAGTTGATTTGTTCTAATTTTTAGGTCAATATTCAAAGCACAATAAAAGATATGCATGTTCAAAGTTGGTCTTCTAGACAAGTGTTTTAAATAGTTGTCATTATATCTAACATGTGTGAGGGTTATAGGAGAAATTTGTCACATGTTTATATTATCCTATGTGAGGAGATCATATGGTCTAAATTTGAGATCATGCAAGTGAGCGAGGTAAAATTTATTGAGGTTCAAAGTTGGCCTCTCAAACAGATTGCAATGGTCCTCATACTTAGTCTATTTTGCATGAGTTAAAGATTAAGACCAAGTGAAGATCTAATGGTTCATGGATGATCATAGTTTTTTGATCTAATGGTGCTTGTTGACTGAGATAGTAAGAAGTGAATGGTGTTTAATAGTTAAAGTGCTCAGAAGGCATGCAAGGGTGTTAAGTGTCATGATCATGGGGGTTCTGAGCAAGATCAAATGGTGAGAACTATAAGATAAAGACCTAACTAATCCATATAAATTGATTGAGTGCATTGAGTAAAAAAATTTATATTGCATGAGATGAGGTCAATTGTTAGATGTTTAACTATGATCATTTACATTTGAATATATGAATTTAATAAAGGAAAAAACTAGTTTATGGCTTTTGGACCATATATTTTGATCAAGGATAAATTTTCTCATGGTATAAAAATAAAATTAGTAGAGTAATCCAAGGAACATATAGATTTTTAGATCTAAAAGTGTGTAAGTTAAAGTTATTAAGGTTCAAATTTGACTATGTTCATGTTTATTCTAAAAGTAACTCAAGAAGGGTAATTGAGTTTGTTCTGATATTGTTTAAATGTTTAATGATGAATTAAATATTTGGGAATGTTTTAGACTCTATAGAGATTCTCTATGTGCATTATTAAGTTTTTAACGATTGTATGCAGTATGAACAAAGGCTTAAAAGGTGACTATGTATTCACTCATAATGATTGTGTGTATAGAGAGTTGTTTGAGCAAATTGTGCTTAAGCAAGAGGGTATTATGATGGTTGTTGGAACTTAAAGAGGACATATAGATCATGTTGAATGGGTCCATGCATTTGAAAAATTTTCCTATATTTTACTTTTCTCAAATAAGTGTCAAAGAGATGAATGGGTCTCCATAGGACCTAAAAGTGACTTAGGCATTTTTAAAAGTGGATTGTCCTTAACTGTGACCCATGTGAGATGCCTTTTGGGTGAAGGCATGATTTTTGGCTAACCAAAATTTTAATAATTCATGATATATTTATATATAGTTAAATAAAATATGGTGATTACTAGATTTTTTAAAAGACTTATGTGTGAGACTTGTGTAAGGTATTTGTGAGAGTTGTGGAGCAAAGGAGATGTAGAGTGCCTAGTAGATGAGTTAATGATTAGAGTAGATTGAAGACTATGTGTATGACCTGTAGGTCATATTTATGATGTCCAAATAGTGATCTTGTAGTTTGAGGATATGTAAAGAGGTCCAAGTGTGCATATGAGGATAGTTTGAGTGAAAGAGAGAGATTGTGGCATGCCTATGTGAGAGGCTTGTATCAAATAGAGAGAGATTTTGTGTAGGGGTTAGATAAATATAGAGCCATCATGAAGTATTTAAGACATTAGTTATAAGGTGTAGGTGTTCAAAGGAGGTTTAAAGTATTTGATATTATTTAGGGGCGGTTACTCCTTATAAAATAGGTGTTTCACTGAAGGCCTTTGGTCAAGAGTATATGATCAATGATTGTTGGTCTAAAGGAGTTGATTAGTCTCATATTTGTTATTTTATTTTAGGACAAGTAGTCCATTGTGTTATAGGCTTGATCATTGTTTTTATTCCCCATGAGGGTTTCTCATAGGAACTATGTGTTATATGTTTGATCTTATGTATGCATTGAATGAATGAGTTCTTTTGTTAATGTTACTTGATCAAGTTGATATATGTTGATTGTCTAATAGTTTGAAAGGATTGGTATTGAGATTGAAATATTTGGGCTCACTAATTAACCCTTCCCTCATTGATTGTACCTCTAATAATTGATATCAAATTAGGTCATTTGGTAAAGGCTTGACAACTTGAAGGTGATCCAAGGTACAATATGGGTAGTCATCAAGGAGGTTTATCTAGCAAGCAAGAAGTGATAAGACTAGTCTTGGATATAGAGAAGAACTAGAGACTACAACTTAAGATAAGATGAAGACTAATGTGTACAAATATAATCAACCTTTGAAGACAAATCATCAAACAAGGAATGATGGTGCAAATAGATTGAAGACAAATCAGATCAGACAACTAAATGCCATGAGGTATGCAAATTTAAATGGTTACTACTATACTTGTAATCAGTTTGGGCATAGAGATAAAAAACATAGAAGGCCTATTAAAAATGATTTTTCATGGGACTATGATGGGTTTTATTATTTAAAAGGTGTGAGAAAGGTTAAGTGCTTTAACTATCTTAATGAAGGACACTTTGCTAAGCATTATCTAAATAAGGAAAGATAAGGTAAGTCTTCTTCAAAAAGGGTAGTTTTTTTTATTTATCATGACATTGGACACATTGATTGTTTTTATCCAAACAAGGTAAGACAAGCTAAGTTTCTATCAAGGAATATGGTTTGGTTTAACTATCAAAAGAGATGTCACATTGCTAGATTTTGTAAATAGATGCCTATAAGACATAATAGGTTCAATTATACTCCTAAAGTGAAAGGAAGAAGGAAAGTCAACTCATGAAAGCTAAAGGTGGTAAGTATGAGTCAAGATGAGACTTCAGGTCCAAGTAATTTATTTGTTATGGTGGAGAATACCATATACGGTGAAGAGTGCCAAGGGTTCTCATTGTCTATTCATGTTGTGAATGAAGAGACCGAGCTCAAGGAGAAGACTAAGGTGCTAGTTGAGGCTAGTTCTAAAGTGAGTATGGATCCAAGTAAACATCATACTATTGTTACACAAGATTCATGCAAAGAACATCAATTGTTAGTACTTAGTAATCAGGTTCCAATCTATAAGAAGATTCTATAGATGAAAAAGTATTTCATGAATGTATGTTGTCTCCATATATTGTCAATCCAATCATATAAAAGAAGGATAATGTTGTAGTGGATGAGCATGTTACTTTTCTTAATCCTAATAATAATAATAAAAACTATAAGCATCAGATGAACAATGAGGAGAAGGAATATGAGGAGTTGTGGGAAACTCCTAGTTTCACATTGTTCTAGGACATTGTCAAATAGGGTGTGTTTACCTATGCTTCTTAAGAGACATTTTTCTTATGGAGAATCAAGTTTGTGTACTCAAGATCTTAATGCCAATATGTATAGAGACTTATGTTGATATTATAAGGCCATTAGTTAAGGGGAAGAAACAAGTTCATGTGTTTGCTCTAGAGGTTTATGAAGGAGTTGTAGTACAAGGTCAAAATGGTTGGTTCTATGTGGCTTAATGAGATTGATGGAATGCCAAGAAGAAGTTTGGTTCTTAGAAAGGTATGTGTAATTCTTTGTGATGTGCTCTAGGTTATTTTTTGGTTTGAAGGTATGATTAATTTAAATTAGATATTTTTGTTATAGGAATTCAAGGTTCCAAATGGTGTGGAAGCTCAAATATTGGTCTAAAAGTGTGTAATGGTTGTATTTAGGTGTATAATAAGTTTCATAGGTGTACTTTGATTGGAAGGTGTTGTGTTGACCTTATTTATTTTGAGATTCTAGGGTATTTTGAGCTCTACTAGAAAATTTGTTTGACTTATGAGTTGAGATCTTAGGTTTATTAATAAGTTTAATGGGCTAAATTGATTGTCAAATCAATCTTCACATAGATCTTAAGGTTTGTGGTTTTATAAATTATTCATGTTTTTGTCAAGATGGAATCCTAATTGACAAGTTGGTTTATGAAGGAAGTATGTTGTAGAAGATGAAATAGGTAATCAAAATTGGTGTAATTAAGGGGTAATATGAGAGTGTTACAGATATGAAGTTTCATATCTTGATAGTATGTCTACTAAAATATGTGGGATCTGCAAGTTCTAGGTAGGGTTATAAGGAGTCTAGATATGCCTAATATGAAGATTTGATGTTTTTGTTCAATGTTTCCAAAAGGGAAAGGTATGATCATTTCAAGGTGAGTTCTCAAGATTATTTTAGATCATGTTTCCTATTTTGTGTGTGTCATGAATTTATGTTGGTGGTCCTAATGGTAGCCTGAGAGAGAAGGATAATAAGCCTATGTGATGATTCTTCATGTTGTGTGGAGATCTAAAGATGATAAAAAGGTGAAATAGCTAAAAAATATTAGGGGGATTCCCTTTCAGATGATTCTTTTTTATTTCCATTCCATTTTAGTATTTTTTATATTCATTATTCATTGGTTGCAGTGCTTGGTTGAAGAAGAGTGTTGGCATGGAAAAAGAGGAATTTGGCAAGACAAGAAGAGGTAGGCTCAAGGTAAGGGGGAGTTTTTATCATATTTATAAGGTGTTCCTCTCTTGATAATGGTATTTTTAGGTCCTCAAGATCAGTTGGTTCCCACTTTGTTATTGTGTCAAAGGGGGAGAAAGTTCTTATTATGAGATTTCTTGAAGAGAGAAAAGGTGAGATGAATGATGTTTGTTGACATTAATGACAAAGGGGATATTGCTGGAGAGTTGTTAATGATGCCATGGTGATGTCATGGAGGTGTCATATTGAGTGGATGAAGTGCCTTATTATTCTAAGTGATAATGATAAAGTATGCAATGTGCTTGTTCTAGTGTGCTTAATGTTGGGTTGGTTGATCTTTAGTTTTAGCATGGTTAGAGATGTTGAGGGATGAGTCTAAAGTATTGAATATGTGAAATGGGTCCTATAAGTGGTCAAGGATGATTGGAGAGATTGCCTCTATGAATTTAATTAATCTAGTTCATTATTTTTCTCATCTAGACATTTTGGGTCCAATGGTAGAAAATCTAAGTAGGCAGTTTGTTGACATCACCATTACCACGTGTGGATGAGTCAGGGAATGTTGGTCATATAGTTGAGATAAATTAGTCCCTATTTAATATTAACTAAATCTTAGGTCATGCACCTAAATTTAGTCAAATATATGTGGGTGTAAAGTTGGGCTCTCAAGCATTTTGACAGTGTTTTCTATGTTCAAATAGAGATGAGTAAGCATTTTGATGATGTCAGAATTCACATGCATAGAGGTTTTAGGAGGAAATGGTCAGATGGTTTTATTCAATATTGTGCCTATTTATTATGTGATAAAACTCAATTCATGCACCTAATTGAGACAAAATATATGTAAGTGCAAAGTTCACCCCCCATGTAGTTTGATAGTGTTTTTCTATAGCTAAATTTACATGAGGTAAGAAATGTTGAGTAGGCATTTTGATGGTGGAATATCTTGTATGTGTTGATGTTTTAGGATAATTTTATCATATGGGTTTGTTTATTTTTGTTCCTAGTTTATTTTTGATAATTTTTAGGTTAACCATTGAAATGAGGCAAAAGATATGCATGTACAAAGTTGTCATTCCAGACAAGTTTTTGACATAGTTGGCTTTATGGTAAAAAAATCTAAGTGAGAATTTTAATGTCATTATATATCACATGTGTGAGGGTTCCAATATAATTTTTTAACATGGTTAGATTCTCTTATATGAGGAATTCATATGGTCCAAATTTGACATCATGTGAGTGAGCGAGGTAAAAGTTATTGAGGTTCAAAGTTGGCCTCTCAGACAGATTGCAATGGTCCCCATAGTCTATTTTGCACAAGTTAAAGATCAAGACCAAATTAATATACAATGGTTCATGGGTGATCATACTATTTTGATCTAACAGTTCATGTTGAGTGAGATGGTAATAAGTGCATGATGTTTAACAGTTAAAGTGCTTAGAAGGCACATGAGGGTGCCAAGTATCATGATCACGGGGGTTTTGAGAAAGATAAAATGTTGATAATTATAATATAAAGACCTAAATAATACATATAAATTTATGGAATGAATTGATTTAGAGTTTATATTTCATGATATGAGGTCAACTGTTAGATGTTTAACTATGATCATACATTTGATTATTTGAATGTAACAAAGGGAAAATCTAGTATGTGGTTTTGGACCATATCTTTTGAATAAGGATGAATTTGATCATGGTGTAAATACAAAAGTGGTATATTACACCGATTAAAATCTATAAAAATATAATTCAAGATCTGAAAGTGTGTACAATGAAATTTATGAAGGTTCAAAGTTGACTATGTGTTCCTATTTATTCTACAAGTAACCTAAGAAGGGTAACTAGGCTCATTCTAATATTGTTTTGATGTTTAATTATGAATTAGATATTTTTAAGTTTTTTATACTCCATATTTATTCTTTTTGTTCATGATTAAGTATTGAACTATCATATGTAGTATGAACAAAGGCTTATAAGGTGAGTATGTGTTTGCTCATAATGATTGTGTGTACAAAGAGTTATTTGAGCAAATTGTGCTTAAGAGGGCACTATGATGGTTTTTGTCACTTAAGGAGGAGATATAGATAATTTTTAATGGTTAAATTCATTTTGAAAGTGTTCTTATGTTTGATTTTGCTTAGAAAAGTTTTAAAGTGTTCAATAAGTCTCCATATGACCTAAAAGTAACTTAGGTGCATTTAAAAGTGGATTGTGCTTGAGTGTGACCCATGTGAGATGAATTAAAGGTGAAGACATGTTTTTTTCCAACCAAGATGATAATAATTAATTATATCTCTATATATAGTGAAATAAAAGATGATGATTACTATGTTTTTTAGAAGACTTATGAGTGAGACTTATGCAAGGAGTTTGTGAGAGTTATGAAGTGAAGGAAAGTAGAGTGTGTAATTGATGAGTTAATTAGTATATAATATTGAGGACTATGTGTATGAATTTTAGGTCATATTTTTTATGTCCAAATAGTGATCTTGTAGTTTGAGGATATGTAAAGAGGTTTGACTGTGCATATAAAGATAATTTGAGTGAAGAAGGAGAGAGATTTTGGCATGCCCTATGTGAGAGGCTTGTATGAGATAAAGAGAATTTTTTTTCATGGGTTATATAAA
The DNA here is from genome assembly GCA_037957365.1 of Torreya grandis. Lineage (NCBI taxonomy): Eukaryota > Viridiplantae > Streptophyta > Pinopsida > Cupressales > Taxaceae > Torreya > Torreya grandis. The sequence continues at coordinate 4,078,641 of JARHVA010000191.1, forward strand.
TATATATCCATCATCACATGTTTAAGACATCAATTCTAAGGTGGAGGTGTTCAAAGGAGGGTCTAAAGTACTTGATCTTCCTTAGGGGTAGTTACTCCTTGTGAAATAAGTGTTTCAAAAAGGCCTTTGGTCAGGAAGATACGATCAATGATTGATTGTATAAAGTATTTGATAAATATCTTATTTTTTATTTATTATAAGACAAGTATTCTATTGTTTTATAGGATTGAGAGTGGGTTTTATTCCCTATAAGGGTTTCCCATAAGAACTATGTGTTATGTGTTTGATCTTGTGTATGCATTGAATGAATGAGCTCTCTTATTAATGTTTTTTGATCAAGTTGATATATAATAATTTTATAATAATTTGAAAGGATTGGAATTGAGATTGAAATATCTAGGCTCACTGATTCATCCCCCCTCTTAGTGATTGTACCTAAAATGATGTTATGGATCAAAACTTATGGGATTTAGAAGTTTGGATTCCATATAATTTACTTTTATAAAATTTCAAAGGTCATACATGACTATATGAGGATAAAAAAAGATCAAACAAATTTACTTATAAAAAGTTATAGCCTTTGGAAGTTTGGACTCTGCATCATTTATTTTCAGAAAATTTTGACTACGATTCATGACCATATAATGGTTCTAAATATTAATAAAACATAAATAAACATATATAAATGTTTATGGATGAATTTAAATATTTTACATGATCATTATGGTATAATTTATAGGTCCAATAGAGTTACAGATCAAAATTTATGGCCTTTGAATGTTTGGACTCCATATCTTTTATTTTTAGAACTTTTTAGAATCCATAGGTGACCATATGAGGGTAAAAAAGTTATTAAAACATATATATGGATATTTTTGTCTATTTATAAATTTTAATTTATGATATGGTCATTTTAGTGGAAATGAGAGCTCAAACGAAGTTACGAACGAAAAGTTATGGCCTCTAGAAGTTAGGACTCTGCATCATTTATTTTCATAACTTTTCAAAGGTCAAATATGACCATATGAGGGTCTGAAAAGTTTTAAAAACATCCCTAAATGGATATATTTATTTATTTATTTTTGAATTTAAATTTCTTATATGGTCATTTTTATGTAAACAAGAGCTCAAATAGAGTTACAAATCAATAGTTATGGCCTCCATAAGTATGGACTCTACATTTTTTATTTTCAAAAACATTTAGAGGTTGTACTTGACCATATAAGGGTTAAAATAGTTTTGAAATCACACCTAAATGGATAGATATATTTATTTTTGAATTTTACTTTCTAACATGGTCATTTTGAGGCAAATGAAATCTCAAACAGAGTTAAAGATCAGAAGCTATGGCCTCTAAAAGTTTGGACTTCACATCATTTATTTTTTGAACAATTCTAAAGAAATAAATGACCATATGAGGGTTTAAAAATATCTTTAATCATATCCAAATAGATATATCTATTTATGGTTGAATTGAACTTTTTAAGACAATCATTTTGGCATAAAAAAGAGCTCAAACAAAGTTATGGATCAAAATTTATAGCCTCTAAAAGTTTAGACTCCACATCATTTGTTTTTAAAACTTTTTAGAAGCCATATGTGACCATATGAGGGTCTTAAAATATTTAAAACATCCATAAATTTATAGGTCTATTAATTATTTAATTTCACTTTCTAAGATGGTCATTTTGGAATAAATGAGAGCTCAAATAGAGTTAAGGATAATAAGTTAGGGCCTTCCTAAGTTTAGACACTACAGGATTTTTTTTTAGAACTTTTTGGAAGCCATATGTGACCATCTGAGGGTTTGAAAAGTTTTGAAAACATTAGTAAATGGATATATATATATATATATATATATATATATATATATGGATAATTTTTACTTTCAAATATGATTGTTTTGAAGTGAATGATAACTCAAATGGAATTACAAATTAGAAGTTATGGACTCCAAAAGTTTGGACTTCGCATCATTTATTTTTATAACTTTTTAAAATATATTTGAGGTTAAATTTTTTTATAAAAATATTACTAAATGGATATAACTATTTATATCTAAATTATACTTTTTGAGATGGTCATTTTTGTACAAATCAGAGCTGAAATGAAGTTATAGATCCAAATTTATGGCCTCCATAAGTTTGGACTTCATATCATTTGTTTTCAAAACTTTTAAAGGCTGCACATGACCATTTGGGGGTTGTAAAATTTCTTAATACATCTATAAATGGAAATATCTATTTATAACTTAAATTTACTTTCTGACACATTTTTTTTTTGTGCAAATAAGAGATAAAATATTATTACAAATAAATAGTTATGGCCTCTAGAAGTTTGGACTTTGTATCATTTATTTTTAGAAATTTTTAGAGGCCATAAATGAGAGATAAAATAGAGTGACTATCTAAGGGTCTGAACAATTTTTGAAAATATCTCAAAAATGTATAAATTATACTTTTTGATATAATCATTTTGGCCTAAATGATAGATAAAATAGAGTTACAAATCAAAAGTTATTGCCTCTAGAGGTTTGGACTCTACATCATTTTTTTTAGAAAGTTTAAAAGTCTATACATGACCATATGAAGGTCTAAAAAGTTATGAAAACATCCCTAAATGGATGGAGATATTCATGTTTATATTTTAATTTATGAGACAATTAATTTAGCATAAATAATATCTCAAACAATGTTATAGATCAAAAGTTATGGCCTCCAAAGGTTTACACTCTACATCATTTTTTTTCAAAACTTTTTAGAGGCCATAATGACCATAAGATTTTCCAAAAAGTTTAGAAAACATCCCTAAATGGATAGATTTATTTATGGTTGAATTTTAATTTCTAAGATAGTCCTTTTAAAACAAATGGGAGCTTAAATGGAGTTAGAAATAAGAAGTTATGGCCTCCAAAAGTTTGGACTCCACATAATTTATTTTCTAAATCTTTTGGAGTCCATACATAAGCATTTAAGGGTTATTAAAGCTCTGAAAACATCCCTAAATGGATAGATATGTTTATGGATAAATTATACTTTCAAAGAAAATCATTTTGAAGAAAATGAGAGATTAAAAAAAGTTACAGATTGAACATTATGGCCTCCAAAATTTTAGACTCTACATCATTTGTTTTTATACCTCTTCAAATGCCATACATGATAATTTGATGCTTTAAAAAGTCTTGATGTGGTTTTTTATGCACACCAATTCATAAATAGGTATCCTCTAACATTTTAGGATCACAATGGGGGTAAAATCCACTCTAAGGCATGATTTCTAGTTATGCAATTAAACAACCAAGTGATGGAATAATAGGAAGAGCATACAATTTATTAACTAGGACTATATATGGATGAATTATCTATAAGAAATTTAAAACTAGGTGAGTTGGTGGTGGGTGGATACTAATGTAAAGTGGGAAGATATTTAAAAATAAACTCTAAAATGATGGAAGGGTAGAGTAAAAAAGAGGGATCTATGACTTTATTAATTACCTTTCAGGGCTAGATTCTTCATGGACTAGTGTTTTTAGAACCAATGTTTGATGTTAGCAGCTATTGCACACACACACACACACAAACACACTCAATAATTATAAGATAGTTTGATATAGGAAACTCAAATATATAGGCCATAGGTTACTACTTTTGTATTAGCTATTGAACACATGTACTTAGAAGATTATAACTCAGATCTGAGAGGTATCTAGGGTAGCTACTACACACACATAGAAGACTATATCATAGAAAACACCTACACACACTTAAAAAGATGAGATAGTCAACCTACTTGCATATAATCAACAATAACTAATAATTTTTCAATAGCTATTACACATATAAAATCAACATATTAATTATAACAAGAAGAATTCTTTATAGTTATTATACACTTAGAATTATTAAATCAAACAACCAAAAAAATAAAACTTGATTACACAAAATATGGAAAGAAAATGCACCAACACATTTTTGACAATCAAATTTTATTTTTTACTATATTGATTTTTTTAACCCTTAAAAATAAGGGTTTTAGACACATATATAGACTTGGGGAGGAGTTGACTCATCCTCTAAGTCCATGAAAACTTGTAATTACATGGCATAATTATAACCTCAATTTTAATTCTAGTTTCAAAACTTTATGTAATGTATACTCATAACTATCAAAATAAAGTTAGATTATATAATGTGATGCAACATGTGCATGCTTACAAATAATTTAGGCAAATTTCTCATTCAAGTTATAACTTAGGTAGACTATGAGTATAAAACTAACACCTTTTCATTGATTCACATAAAATTGGGCTTTGAACTATGGCTGGATAGACATTTGCATAGACGCACTGAATGTTGGAGTCATTGTAGTAGATGCTTGTGTTGAACTAGTAGTTTTAGCATCAATCTTCTACTTCACTTCCAACTCAAGATAAAATTTGTGTCCTACATCATACTATTGTCTGATAATGTCCAAGTTAAGTAACGAGGGTATATGCACCTTGCTTACCTACTTGAGGAGATTATCATGCTCTGACTTTGTGTTCTAGAAGTTGTTCTTGAAAATTTATACTTTTATCACCTTATTTCTAGCAACACTGAGCTTGGCCTCAATCTTTTCAAGTGATAATCCCTAAAATCTCTACTTGAAATTCTCATATTCCTATTGAAGGATTTGATAAAAATTAATCCTATAATAATCTTTTTGGTAGTGTCCCTTGCCTTAGATAACTTTAATTATTTTAAGGTTTACAAAATGAGAGATTCATGTTCTTGATACTTGGGCATTACTACCCTAGCTATTGTAATATGCTCTCTAACCTCTTGGGTGTCATTAAGTCAAGATGGATATATGCATTATTATTAGTATAAAGAATAAGTAATTTTAGTTTATTCTCATCTTGATTTAAAGAATTAAATAATCTACAAGTCTCATTTATATGAGAAGCCAATTCTTCCCTCATTGCATCAATTACTTCAAGAGAATTGTATAGCTTTGATGCAGCATGTTGAAATTTGGTCTTAATTCCTTGAGGGAAATAGACTATTTGTGACTATTCCTTTTTTTTTTCTAATTCTTACTCAAGATCTTTCCTGACCATTTCAATCCCCTTAGGTAATGCTATCATAGCATCCTTGTGATTTTTTATCTAGGGACTTAAAATTCTCTATATATGGGGAGTACCCTATCTTCTTGTTCTTCCTTTTGGCTAATGTAAAGACTTCTTGTCTTTCTTTAAAAAGTATTTCTCTCTACTTCACTCTCCACTTTCCTCTTCTTGAACCTTTAAATGCTTATCAAGTATGTACTTAGGGAGGTATAAGGGGTTGACCTTTTTCTCGTGACCATTATTATTATTTAATATAGGTATAACCAATAGTGACCATAAGGTGCTAATGTATCTAATATACTCTTTGATATCTTAGGTAGTGGGACCTCATGGATAGCCTATCATACCTGAGGATATGCATCATATGCAATCTAGGTGATATGCTTAGTGTATGTATAAATGTGCCTAAATTGATAATAATCATAGATTCCATTCTTTATGTAGTCCATATCTAAGGTCAAAATATCCCCATAGTCCCTATATACTATTCCCATTATGGCATCAAGGAGTTATGCCATCATATAAAAATAGCCTATTGCATTAGACCATTTGCATTTATGTAAAACTTTCTCCCTTATCCTAAAACTAATAATCTCCCTAGGGAAAAAGTCATGTCAAAGGTCATCAACATGTCTAGAATTAGCACCCAATCCATGTGGAGAAAAGGGATACTTGGCATGCCATATAACCTATTAAATAGAGTCATCCCAATGTGGAACCCCATTATGAATTTGTTGATATACTTCCCAAGAAGAATCCATGAGCTAGATTTTTTTCAATTAAATTATTCTTTCTCTATGTTACCACCCTATGCATATCAAATACGGCATATGGAATTAGCAAAGATAAATACCCTTGGAAAGCATCTCCTAAGATGTATGCCACAACCATTTTGTGATCAACATGATGTAGGAAGATGTTATTTGTCACCTTACTAAAAAAAACAAGTCTCATGGTAGGTTGATACATGGCATGACCTCATGCTTGGATGCCATAAAATACAATCCTTGTCTCTTGAGAGAGAGTAGGTCTATCATCAATTATCACTACACTAGTGATAGATCCCCTTCATGATAAAATGTGTTGATAAAATCAATGGAATCCCATAATTTTGAATAGCTAGTATACCTATTGTTGATGATTAAAATTGTGTTGTTTATAACACCAACAATGGGAAGTTTCAAGAATGTGGGACTTGCAACCTGAAACAACCTCCAAATTTTAAAGAAGCTAGCTCTTCTTTATATCAAGTGTATAATGGGAAAATGGATAGGAATTAAATAAAAACACAAGTGTAATGAAAGAAAATCTAACTATGGTGATGCACCTAAATTTAATTTGATCCTTAATTCTAAGCACAGTGAAGCTATATGTAAGATTCAATTACATTAAAGAGTGAACAAGGCATGATCAATGTAAAAGATGAAAAATAATAGAAATAGAGGCTCAAAACTTAGACTAATTTTTTAGTGACACAAAAAATATCAACAAAGGCATAGAACTCAGTCTTATTATTAATTCTCTAGTCACATAAAAGGCACAAAAACATGCATAGTTACATAAACTTTCTAACTCAAGAAAATAGAACAAAGGCAAATGATATTGCTGATCACAATAAAAAAAAGACTAAAAACTCTTGACAATAATCTCTCACAAAAAATTCTCTCTATCTTTTGATCCCCCTCAGGTGGTCTCTACACTCCTATTTATAGCATCAGACTTGCTCTAGATTTCTTGCACGTTCCCAATCCAATGGCCTAACTAAATTCTAATTGAACTGGAAGTGTCTAACATAAGATATTTCTTGGGTTTGAAATGTTTTGTCTTCCTATAAGTTCATTAGCCAAAATAGATACACATGATGCTTCCCATTGTGAAATGGGTGAGGATACTTGGCTACTTTGCTTACTCTACTTGAAAAACTTCTTATTATTTAGGAGGCACCAAAAAATGACACTTGGCATGTTTCGTAGCACTTATCGAAGACACATGGCACTTTCCACGTAACCTATACTCTTTACTGTGTCTTTGCTCAGGAGTGTTCCATCTTTGACATCTATCAAAATCCACTTCTTTAAAACTTTAAAAACTTATAGAAAATGGGACCCATAAAACTTTTTGCCTGAGCAACTTCAAAAAGGAAACAGGGACAAGTGGCACATTCTGTGCATCTTTAATAAGGGACATGTGGTAGTTTCTACTACTTTTAGCTATCTTTTGAGAATCCTGTGGAAGGTGACACTTATTGGTCTCCATGTCACTCTATCTATACTATAGAAACATTTGGGCCTCATTTCATATTTACATGGATGGTGACACTTGGTGACTTCCACTTGCCTCAGAAACAAAACCTGGGACCCATCACAGTCTTTACTTATCAATGGAACAAAGTGAAGATATTTCAGATGTCAACACATGATGGTTTCTGCTTTCTTCAGCTAGGGATACGTGGTGTCTTTAATTAATTTTAGAAAAGCATATTGAAGCCTTCTGTAGTTGCCACTTGGCACCTTCTGATTAATCTTAAAAAAAGCTTATTGAAAAGAAGCTTTCAAAATGTATAAGAAACATGAGATGCAAATGTTGACACTTGATGCACTCTACTAAGTTACTATGGGACACATGGCACATTCTGACCAACTTATAGAAATTATGAAATGTGCCTCAAATGATGACACTTGGCAGCTTCCACTCAATTTTGACACTTAGACAAAAATTAGGTGAAAAGAAATTTGAGCCCACGCTCTGAGTCAAAAACTTCACTATCTCGAACCAAAGCATGCAAGGAAAAAACTTGGAGTGCATAACTAAAACTTGGAAAATGAAAAATGTAGAGTTTTTTACTCTACAATTCTTGGCAACCCCAAGGACTTTTGAGCTTGCTCAAAAATAAAATCCACAATCTCCCGCATGATCAAATGTGAAAAAAATCACAACTTTAGTAAAGATTTTTGATAAGCAAACCACTCATCGTCAGATAAACCCTTCTTATTTTGCAATTCATTAAAGGCTAAATCAAGGTTGATAATATCCTTATGTGATTTTTTTTGAAAAATATGAATTGTAGCCTTCAATTTAAATTCTATCTAGGAAAAGGGAATCAAAATAGCTTCTACTTCAGGCACTGAGGAATCATCTCTTAAATCTTGAAAGACTGCCTAATCATTTTGCCTAGCTAACAACAAAGGTTTAATCTCATCAATCATCAACACAGTGTTGCTATCAAGAAAAGGAGAAGGAAGAACTAATTACACCAGATCTTCAATGTGTTGTTTCATGTCTTTGATTGCTTCCTTCACAACATCTATAAGCTCTCTGCAATTGATTGTTATAGAGTTGCAATTGAGAACCTCATTCACTCTTTTAGCAGTGACCATTCTATCACTAATCTCTCTTTCTGACAACGTTCTATCAGTTGCATCATATAAATTTTGTAGCAGCATTTGAGAGTTCAACACTCTCCCATAAATAGTAGATAGTGTGTCTTCAACTGAAGTCTCCACCTTTTTGTACAATTTATGTGCATTTAGCAGAAATGTTAGAGAAGGTTTGAGCTAAAAAATCTCATCAGAGATTTTTTTTCATATTGATTCATAAAGCTCCTTAACTATATTCAAAACCCCTGCATTCTTTGGCCTATTAGCCAACTCAAGTGTCAATTGTTCTATCATTTTTCACTTTGATTGAAGTTGGGTCTATATAGTAATGGTATTATTCTTCTCATTCAGTAGCTTCTATTGAAGTTGAGTAACCTGTAACAGGCTTTCCTCACATTTTTCTTAAAATGCTACCTTTTCTCACCTTAAAGTTGTCACCACATCTTTTGCCTACATTAGCCCTACTTTCAAAGAATCATTTTGGGCCTGTATAGCTTGGTGATTCTAAATAGAAACAATATTTTGCAATTGTTTATTAAGACTCTTTATTTCAATATTCTTAGTATTGATTTTTGTAGTCAAACTGCTACAATTTACCTTCTCTTTGGCTAAATCAGCCTCCATCTTTTGTAGCTTCTTTGATATTTTTAAATAATCTTTAGCTACTATAGAAGTGGATTCATTTAGTAGCTCAACCTTATCTTGTGGTCTAAAAGGGATATGTCTATAGCCACTACATTCATTATGTAATCTTTGGGTTGTATCTACTCATTTGGCTTGACTATATTCAATGACAAATGGGTCACCATTAGTTGCTACTGGATTGGGTCAAATTGTGACCTCAGATGTGGTGTAGCCAGGACTTTATTATCTTTGATCCTCTTTTTCTCCATTCAGGCTTCTCTTGCCTTCCTAGTAGCATCTGCTTGAGTTTGGAAGGTAGAAAGAGAGGTAATGTGCCCACCTACAAAAATATAACATTGTGGCAAGCCATATGGAATAGCCATATGTTGGCTAGGGGAAATTTGAGGAGGTGCTTTCTTGGGGATAGAGGGGGAAAAGTAAGGTAATAATATATACTTAGTATGGATAGATGGGGTAAAATGAGAAATGGGCATAGTGGAGGTGGTAGGGGACATTATTTGGCCTAATGGAATCATCACCCCTATAAGAGAAGAGAGAGATTGAGAAGGAGGAGAAGTAATACTTACCTAAGGAGCAACCAAAGTACTCTATCATTAGTGTTGTGAGGTTTCTACCCTCTCTTCTAAATCAAGTTGGAACCTCAGCCTCTTATGTTTCCTTGGTGTTTCTTCTTCTAGCTGTGCTCCCTTCTCTTCAACATTTACCACTACTGCTAGTGGTTCTTGTGTAGAATTGGGAACCTCAAGGACTGACGCTAATGGAAAAGCTTTTGGTGGTGAAGATACCACACTCTTTTTTTTTTCAATGGTACTAAGAGATTGGGTCCAAATAGTTACAGTGACTACTGCTAAAGTTTGCACTGGGGCCTGTGATGTTTAACTAGATTTTGCTCTAGCTTTTGGCTCTCCACCCTATGTCTACAAATTGCTTGTATCAGGGATAGACATAGGAGATAGATGAAATTCATCCCAAATTTCCTCCCATTTCTCATCTAAATCCACATTTCCAAAAGAGTGAGTTGTCTAACAAATCTCTTGCCTATATTTCCAATAGGCTTCTATTTTCTTAGCATTCCAATTTTTATTCTTTAATGCTCTTCTTAAACTAGAAGTCATTCTAATTTTAGGGTCAAAATCCCTTTTCTTAACATAAAAATTTTCCCATGGTCTATCTTGTTGAAGGGACAAATCCATCAATTCAACATAAGAATCAAGAATATCTTCCCTAGGATTTTTCATATTTTCCCAAAAGGGACGGCCCTCATGCGTAATTCTAGTAGCAACCCTATTAGTCCTGATCCATGAAGTTATGAAACCATTTGGGTCATATACCCATTTATCTTCAATTAGAGAGAAACCCAAGAAGGCTAGCTTTCTCAGCAACACAATCTCAGTATCTCTGACTTTTAAAGCCATATTGTTTGTTACCCATGGAACATCATACATTTTCCTCTTTTTCTTCCCAAAGCCATATTCATTATCTACCATAGACACCTACCTGGTGACCTCTAAAAATAATGAAATCCAACTAATACTCCTAAAAGTAATCATAAGCAATAGTGAAATTGGTCATAAGGTTTGAGACACTTGGAAATAGTCTATTTACAATTGGTTCTAGGCTCAGATGACAAAAAGTAGGGGTTAAAAAAAGTTCCTAGAATTTGTATGGGTCGCTAGTTTTGGACAAGATATGTGTCCATGCAGACACAAGAGTGGTCCTATGTAGACCAAAGCTTGGGTCATACATATTTAGATGCATGTGTTGGGAAAAGATGCCAGAGTTTTGATATAATATAAGGTGAAATAGATAAGAAGAATACCTAAAAATTCTTTTGGATTTAAACTGGGTGAGTTGTTCAACCATTGAATATGCAATCTACTCAAAGAAATCCAACTGATACTCCTGAGTCTTGTCAACAATTTTCAATCTGAAGAGGATGGCCATTTTTTCTTCATAGATAGTTAAATCATCTTTCATTCTGAAAATGAAAGCCATCATGGAAAGTGCATCTTGAATAGCTTGTGTAATTTGTGCTCTTTCTGTTGGCAATGTCAGTATAGTGGTATCATCATCACCTAATTACAATTTTGATTTCAAAAACCTCAATTTAGTATTGACATTTGCCCATGTTTTTTGCATTTTAGCAATGGTGGGAAATGTGGTTGTCTTGTCATGATACATGGCCAACATCTCTCTGATAGCCTTTGGTGTAATCTACACCATGATTGGACCCTATTGTATGGTATTTGAGGGAGCATGAAACAATTTGGCACATATTTCAACTAATTTAGGGCATGAATGCACACTTGGGACAATGAATTATGCCAGCTGTGAAGTCCATATCCTCATTATGAATGTTTCATATTGTCCAACCTTGGTCCTCTAAATACACCTTTGATGTACCCCTTCTCTGAGAGTTTTGCTACTAGTTCTTTAAAGAATTGGGTCCATGATTATGTCTACAAAATCTTTCACCTTTGTTGAGTCATTTGTAGGACCAACTTCAGGGACTTTAGTCCATGGGTAGGTCTTTAATGGTTGTGTAGGGGCTGAAGCATATGATTTGATTGTAATAAACTTGTCAATAGATTCATAAATCCTAGACCCTTGTTGTGAAGACTGTACTCCCTCCATATCTATATCTATTCTTGAAAATAGTGAACTATGGTAACAGGTATGAAGATTTTCCAAGAGGGAAGGCTCTTTCACTTAAATAGGTTTGTTATGAGCTAAAAATGCAAGTAGTAGGGGTTTTCTAGCAGACGCATGAATGTTTGAGACACTGTAAGCTTTAACTCTTGTTATGAGGTATTTATTGACCCATCAAGTCTCAAAATGGCATTAAACCTAGATAATCATTAGCAAATCTTACTAAATCTTCATGGGACAACGAGTTAGACACGTCATGAAGGTGGCTGCATAAGGTACCTTAGGTAATTTAAGGATTTGGGAGATATTTAATGTGTCGAGAGTTTTGAAAATATTGAAAAAAAGCTCTGACATATGGCTATGTGTTCAAAGAACACTTATTTAAAAGAAAGAGTGGGAAAGACAAAATGGGAAAACAAAGCAACAAGGAAAGGGAAACTATCTAACTATAATACATAGAGACACAGCTTAACTAAAATGTTTCAAGTAGATCCCATTCACAAGAATCTCTTTAGGTTTGCCTTCCATTGTTTCTGGCTCAAACAAATTTTCCTATTTACATGCACAAATTTTATAAGGGCCAGTCCACAATGCTTCAAATTTAGTGTGTTGACCCAACTTGGCAGCTCTTGCATCCCATTTCAAAACAATTGAGCCTACTTCAAAATGGGGATTTGAAGTCCTTTTATCAAAGTAGTCTTTAATTATTTTTTGATGCTTTATTAATGAATCATGTGCTGCATCCCTCTTTTCTTGAACTTCCAAAAGTTTAGCAAGTCTTACCTACATGGGGCCATTTTCCTCAATTTCAATCTACTTTATTAGTTGTAAAGTAGGAATTTCCAAGCTTAGAGGTATTACAACAGGCTTGCCATAGACCAATTTGTATGGGGACATTTTCATCACCTACTTATGTGTAATTTTATCAGCCCACAGTGTTATATTAAGCACTTTATACCACTCCTTGTGATTATCAACCCCTATTCTCTTGATGAGTCTAATCAGGTTCTTGTTAGTTGATTTTGCCAAACCATTACCCTAAGGGTAATAATTAGAGGAAGTTTTTAGATATATTCCATGCTTTAATGCAAATTCAGATACTTTAGACCCTAAAATTGCTTTAGCATTATCTGAAATTATGGTGTGAGGAGCCCCAAAGTGGGTAGTGATACTCCCTAAAAAGCCTAAGATCACATTTTTTGTTGCTTCTTTAAGTGGCACTACCTCAATCCATCTAGTGAAATAATTTGTGGTAGTTAGAATCCATTTGTGACCCATACTAGACACTAGATTTATCATTCCAATGAATTCAAGACCCCATTAAGCAAAAGGTTCATCAACAATTATAGGACTAAGAGGCATTGCTACATTCCTTCTCATCCCCACATAATATTGACAAGATTAACATTTTTTAACCAGTTGATAACAGTCTATAAATAAAGTAGGCCAAATATAACCTACCTCACTTATCTTTATAGCTGTGGTCTTTATAGAAAAATGTCCACCTAAGACTTCATGATGCATTTCATGTAGTGTTTTCTTAGCCTCATCTTTCTCTACGCATCTTAAAAGTTTGCCATTAGAATTTATTCTAAAAAGAACTTGTTTAATTAAAACAAAATGGACCCCTTACATCCTATAGTATCTCCTCTTGTTTTGAGGGAGTTCTCTTAGATAAATCCCATATTTCATAAAATGAAACCTATTTGTGACCTAGGAGTTTTGATCAACTTCTTGTATCCTCAACATAGTTTCCTTTTCCATTTCTAAATCTGTTTCTTTAGGTATCATCTTTTCAAGCTCTTGAGTCATGTATTGGCACAATCCCCTACCTCTGACTAATTTAGTGGGTTTGACCTCTACATCATATTCAAGGATCTTTGTTATCTAGTTTTCTCTTTTTTTAGTAATTTCACCCTCCATAATGTATTCTCTGACACTTGGGTGAGCTACAAGTATCAAAATCTTACTTCATAATACTATATGCCTAAATTTATTGAGGGCTTTTACCATAGCATATGATTGTTTCTCCAAAAAGTTGTATCTAGTTTTGTATTCCCTAAGAGTCCTTGAGAAAAAGGCTATTGGATGCTCTCCCTCCTATCTATCATCTTTCTATGTTAGAATAGTAGCAATACTGAGCTCTCCTCCATAGACATACATTATAAAAGGATTAGAAAAGTTTGGATTTCTAAGTACTGGGGTTGTTGAAATCGATTTCTTGACCTCTTCAAAGGCTTGCCTTCCTTCTGTAGTCCATTTGAAAACCAAATATTTTTTCAACAAGAGTGTCACTAGTCTTACTAAGCCTACAAAGTCAGATATGAACCAACTAACAAAATTAATCTTCCCCAAAAAAGATTGAATTGCTTTCTTATTTACTGGTAATGGCAAGTTCATTATGGCTACAACTCTCTCTGGATCTATAGAAAATCCTTCTTTATATACTATATGTCCCAATAATTTGCCTTGAGGTACAACAAAGATACATTTCTTAGGATTCAGGGATATTCCAAATTCTTGACATTTCTTAAAAATAGATTTTAAATGATCAAAATGGTCAACAACATTCTTGGAAAAAATAGTAAGATCATCAAGATAAATCAAGATGATTTTATTTATAAGTTCCCCAAATGCTACATCCATAGCTCTTTGAAAAGTGGCTCCAACATTTGATAGGCCAAATGGCATCTTAGCATATGCAAATGTTCCCCATTTGGTAGTAAAAGCAGTCTTGTATTTGTCTTCATCAGCCAACCAAATCTGATTGTATCTAGAGAAACCATCTACAAGGAAAATCTCTCTGATCTAGCCGTAGTCTGTAGAATTTGTTCCATAGAGGGAAAGGGATAGTGATCTTTCAGAGATGCTCTATTCAAGTCTCTAAAATCTACACAGAGTCTTATGTCACCATTCTTTTTCCTAATTGGCACTAAATTTGATACCCAAGTTGAGTGTTTGATTGGAAAAATTATTTTATAATCTAAAAGTTTCTGTAACTCATCCACCATTAGAGATTCAATCCTTAGATTTACTAGCCTCTGCTTCTGTTTGAATGGCTTAGATCCTTCAATTAGTTCTATTGTGTGTTGAATGATGTCTCTATTATATCCATGAAGGTCTTCATAGTTCTAGGCTATGACTCTATCATATCTTTTGCATAATTTAATTAATCTTTCCCTTTCCTCTTGAGTTGTAGAATTTTCAATTTTTAATTTCCTCCCTTCACTCACCTCTATTTCAAAATAATCTACTTTATTTACTTGGAACCTTTTCTTCTCTAGGCCTACATCTTCTAGATCAAAAAGGTTTTCTAAAGTGATCAAGCCTTTGGGAAGCTTATTATTCTTTAATTGTATAACTTGGTCTCCATATGCCTCTTCAATTTTTGGTTGAAATTGATCAGCAAATTCCCATGATTGTTGCAAGAATGAGAGTAATTGAGAATCATTTCAAATACTTGTCAATTCTCATCATTGTCTGGGATAGTTGGCCTTACTAAATTTTACTGAGTCATTGTTAACTAATAGGCCAACTGCTAGATCAAACTATGAGCCAATTTGTGCCATCCTATCAGCTTTAGAATTTTGGGTTCTAGGAACTACTTCAATATTGAAAGCTTTAAAATATTTTATTAAGTCCCAAATTCTGTGTCTATATAATCTCATCCTTACATTTTTAGCTATTGCCTTTTCCCTAATTTGCTTCACCACTAATTATGAATCTCCTTTTACTATTAAATTCTTTATTCCTTTTTTCTTGGCTAATATGAGCCCATATACTAAGGATTCATATTCAGCATCATTATTAGTACAAGCAAATTGGAAATGGACAGCTCTTAAAATTTTCTCCCCATTTGGAGCAAAAAGACAAATTCCTACTCTAGCACCACTTTTACTTCTAGCCCCATCAAAATTTAAAGTCTAAATTTTTGAATCTTTTTCAGATTCTTGAGTAATTGGCACTTCTTCCCTTAAAACATTTGGGATTTCATTGTCTTCATCAAAAATGATATAAGTGCCCAGACCAGGTGAGTGATAAATTCCATATGGATCACTATGCATCATAGCTAATAAATGGTTATTTTCCTCTTCTTGATCATGTTCAATCCAGTCACCCAACTCTTCAACAAAAACCTTTTCTTCCTTATTTAACATATCATGAGCTATATCTAATTTTGAGATTGGTTCATTAGTGATGTGATCCTTAGATAATGGCTCAGATAGTATTTTCATCTTTGAACCATATTTGGTTTTTAGGATGAGGTGAGACCAATCAAGTGACATATATCCTCCTATTTTGGCTATGAAATCCATGGATAAACATAGGCCAAATATAGGGGGTATATCTATGACTACTACATCTTGATTGACAATTATATTGGGGCAAGTATATAATTGCAATGGAAGTTGTTTAATTCTCCCTATTAATTGCACTGATTTGCCATCCAACTACATGACTCCTCTAGTAAGTGGCTCATACTTTATTTTTAAAGCATCAGCTATTTACTTAGGCATTATTGTGGTACTACCCCTGAATCTATCATCACATTATGTAATAGTTTCTTTCCCACTATCAGAGTCAAATAGAAGGGCTCTAGTTTGGATTTACTTACCTTTGCTACATTGTTCACAAGGGTTGTTGTCTATAGATGAATTGTGTCTTTGAGATTTTCTTTATCAACAAGTCCTTCTTTGGTGCTAGTATGTTTAGGCACTACTTGACCTTGCAGAGATTCTTGTAACAATGTATTTTTCTCAAGAATAGCTAATATGTCCCACATTGACACATGTGCTGGGGTTCTCTTCAGCTGATCTACCACATTCACTGGTCCAATTGTTTGGGTTCTTGGAAAATAAGAGTACCTTGCTTTTTCTTGAACTTGTCCAAGAACTACTTGATTCTACATTGGTTGAGGCACTTCTTGTCTAGAAATTATATTTTAATGAATTTGAAATGGAAGAGGTCCCATAACTTCATTATTTGTGACTTCAGGCTATTCTATCATCCTTTTCTTTGATATGGTATAGTAGTCTGATTGCACCACTAGTTTCTTGGAAGTAGAAGCTTCATTCAAAACTACTGACTCTTCATCTTCAACCCATGAAAATAAAGCATGTTTAGGGGATATTTCTTATTCTTGTTGTAAGGACATCCCTTGCATTTAAGCCATTAGGACTAAATGTTGCATACTAGGGGACTAGTAGGCTTGAGTTTTAGAAGTACTTGCAAATTGCCCATCCATTCTTCTTTGCTCCACTACCTTTTGTTGTAGATTACCCATAGGACAATCTCTGTGTGTATGAGCATTATTAAAAGGAAAACACTAGGCATTGGTGCTATCTATATAATTATTTTGCCCTTAAATAATTTCTCTATTTGGATTGGGGGGAACAGTCTATGAGGGTGTAAGGACTACAACTAATTGGTTTGCTGGCTAAGAGTTATTTTGCCTTTGATGACCCTGATACTAGTTTGGCTGAGGTGGAAATCTATTCCCTTGGTAGCCTTGATATTGGGGTTTAGGGTAAGGATTATGCTATCTTTTTATGTTAATTAACTCATTTGAAAATTTCCTTAAGATGTTTTTGATATCATCCATCTCAGATGACTGGGTAGGGACAAGTTCTCTAGCAGGTTGTTGAGGATATGTGTACATAGACACAGGTGGGGCTATGGAATTAGGGGATTCTTGAGGCAACGGTAAGGTAATCTCTAGAAACATAGGCATGAGAGGCCTTGAGGGAAACTTTCTAGCATCTATTAAATTATTTTTAGCTCTGACTGCATAGTCATAAGCTTCTGGCAGAGTCTGACCTCCAAGTGACTGAATCATTAATAATATGTCTAAATTTAAAGCTTTAAGATAAAAGACTATAGCCATACTTGGTAATGGTCTTGCTATAACAGGGATTATTTCCCAAGTCTTTTGAAATATTGAATTGAAGTCAGTCATTACTTCTTGTGGTGCCCTTTTAATCGTAATCAATTGTTGCAACAACGAAGACTTATCACCCTTTTTCTTCAAACCTTTCAAAGAAAAGATCTCCAAGCTGATCCCATGTAGATATTGTATTTGGAATCCAGGATCTATACCATTATAGAGCCTTCCCTTTAAAAGAAGTTTCTAATAATATTATAGCCACATTCTACTATGTGACCACATATATAGCATAGACATCAGACACATCCTACAGATGTTCTTCAGGTGTTTTAAAATCTTGCCCATTGAATTTGGGTAGAGCTTTCAAGGCATTTACTGGAATAGGGTCCCAAGTGGCTGGTGGTATTGGAAGGATTAAAGGACTGCCAGTGTTCTAACTTGCATAATTCCTTTGGGGTATATGAGCTCCCATATTTACTCTTGGTATTAGTATAAACTGATTGACTCTTCATCTTGGACTATTTAGCAAAGGTGGAAAAAGAATACCTAGATTTATAGCAGATTGAGATCTTGTTACTGGTCCATAACTCTGACTCCTTGTAGTTCTCTAGTTCATATGGTCTTGAAAGAAAATTTAAGATGGTGTCCCACCAGGTGTGCCAAAAAACTTTTGATGATTAAAATTGTGTTGTTTCTAACACCAACAATGGGAAGTTTTAGGAATGTGGGACTTGCAACCTGAAACAACCTATAGATTTTAAAGAAGCTGGTTCTTCTTTATATCAAGTGTATAATGGGAAAAGGGATAAGAATTAAATAAAAACACAAGTGCAATGAAAGAAAATCTAACTATGGTGATGCACCTAAATTTAATTTGATCCTTAATTTTAAGCACAGTGAAGCTATATGTAAGATTCAATTACATTAAAGAGCGAACAAGGCAAGATCAATGTAAAAGATGAAAAATAATAGAAATAGAGGCTTACAACTTAGGCTACTTTTGTAGTGACACAAAAAAATATCAAAAAAGGCATAGAACTCAGTCTTTTTATTAATTCTCTAGTCACATAAAAGGCACAAAAACATGCACAATTAAATAAACTTTCTAACTCAAGAAAATAAAACAAAGGCAAATGATATTCCTAATCATAGCTAAAAAAAGTCTACAAACTCTTGACAATAATCTCTCATAGAAAATTCTCTCTATCTTCTGATCCCCCTCAGGTGGTCTCTGCACTCCTATTTATAGCATCAAACTTGCTCTAGATTGCCTACATGTTCCCAATCCAATGGCCTAACTGAATTCCAACAGAACTGGAAGTGTCTAACATAGGATATTTCTTGGGTCTAAAATGTTCTATCTTCCTACAAGTTCATTGGCCAAAATAGATACATAGGATGCTTCCCACTGTGAAACAAGCAAGGACACTTGGCTGCTTCACTTAATCTACTTGAAAAACTTATTATTATTTAGGAGGCACTAGAAAAGGACACTTGGCATGGTCTATAACACTTACTAAAGACACACGACACTTTCCACCTAACCTATACTCTTTACTATGTCTTTGATCAGGAGTGTTCCATCTTTGACATCTATCATAGTCTGCTTCTTCAAAACTTTAACAACTTATAGAAAATGGGACCCATACAACTTCTCACCTGAGCAACTTCAAAAAGGAAATAGGGACAAGTGGTGATTTTTGTGCATCTTTAACAAGGGACATGTGGCAGTTTCTACTGCTTTTAGCTATCTTTTGAGAATCTTGTGAAAGGTGACACTTGTTGGTCTCCACATCACTCTATCTATACTATAGAAACATTCAGGCCTCATTTCATATTTACATAGATGGTGACACTTGGCGGTTTCTACTTGCCTCAAAAACAAAACTTGGGACCCACCACAGTCTTTACTTATCAATAGAACAAAGTGAAGATATTTCAAATGTCAACACATGGCGGTACCACTTTATTTATCTAGGGATATGTGGTGTCTTCCGTTGCTTTTAGAAAAGTATATTGAAACCTTCTACAATTGCCACTTGGTGCCTTCCGCTTGATCTTAAGAAAAGATTATTGAAAAGAAGCTTTCAAAACATATAAGAAACATGAGACATGGATGTCAACACTTGATGTGCTTCACTGAGTTACTATGGGACACATTGCATGTTCTAACCAACTTATAGAAATTATGAAATGTGCCTCAGCCGATGACACTTGGTAGCTTCTGCTTGATTTTGACACTTAAAAAAAATTAGGTGAAAAGAAATTTGAGCCCACGATCTAAGTCAAAAACTTCACTATCTCGAACCAAAGTGCATAGGGACAAAACTTGGAGTGCATAACTGAAACTCATAAAATGAAAAATGTAGAGTTTTTTCTCTACACCTATCATTAAAAATTATAGCATTGAACACAATGTATGTATATTCTATGAAATCCTTAATTGAAAATTGAGATGGTGGAATCTATCCTCTAAATACTCGAGATGATGAAGCCATTGCAATTTGACTAGTTTATACAAATTTAGTTTTATAGACTTTGAAAACTCCTTTCTGCTGGCTACTTCTTAGTAGTTGATCTACAAGTGGATAGGGATTTGTTTATAGAGGAACAATTGATCTCAAAATTTGCTTATGATTAATGAACATGTCAATATCCACAAGTCATTGATATATATTTTACATTAAATTCTAGTTCATACACTTTTAATGCCCAACATTCATATACTTACTCTACCTACACAATTCAAACCTTGCTAATGTAGTTGGTGGCAAATCCATGTCTTTTGTGAATGTTTGACAGGTTTCATGAATTAGTTTCACTTTCCTAGCTAAGTCTAGTAGGATTTTGGTAGTTTGGATTTAGGTTTTGTGTTGGTACCGAGCCAATAATTCTTGTGAACTGATGAAGGATTTGAATGCAAACCCCAAACAAAATGTCTAAAGACCAAATCCTTTAGAACAAAATTTCAACAAAAAAATTGAACAAAACCTCTTAACCCAAAAATAATGAAAAAAGAGTTTTAATACAACCAACTATAATCAAGGGAAATCCCAAATAAAATTTATGAACAAAAACCCCAATGAATAAGTCATGAATACAAATGATGTTGAAGACTATCCTAAATAATTTTTGTGATGAACAAGTCCTAAAAAAAGTTTTGATGAACAAGTTCCAAATAAAAGTTTTGATGAATAAGTCTTGAATAGTTTATCTGATGAAGAATGTTCCAAAAAAATTCTCCAAATGTAAGTACTAAACCAAAATGTCCAACTACCAAAATATTGAACAAAATAGTTCCAAATAAAACCAAGTCCCAACAACAAAGTAGAAAGTAAACTAGAAATCAAGAAAACTAAACTAGAAAGTAGGAAAACTAAACTAGAAATTAGGAAAATTAAACTAAAATGTAGGAAAACTAAACTAGAAAGCAAGAAAACTAAACTATTACCTCTACCATGATTTCATCATCAGTCAGGGGCAACTTTAAATGGTATAGCCATGAAGTAATATTTCAAAAATTACTTGTTGACTGGATATGTAAGTCGATCACCTTGAAGGTCCCTTAAATGAAATGCATTGTTCCCTAGGATCTCCAAAATTTGGTATGGTTTAATCCATAGTGGGTCAAATTTATCATGTTTCCCTTTCTTTTCATAGGCCTTATCCCATAGAAGCACTAGATAGGTATATCTTGATTGTTATTTTACCCTTTTGTTAAACCACATTATGACTTTGTCTTGATGTTTATTAAAATTTTGTAGGGCCTTAGTCCTTGAGTCTTCCATTTCTATTATATCCAATAATCAAAACTTTTGTTTTGTCATTTTGTTCCATATATTCATGCATGAATTGATAGGTTAACAACTTCAACATGATTGGGAATACTAGTTGTCATCCATATACTAGTAGATAGGGTTAGGCCTTGAGGGCATGATTATATCTTATTCAATCTACCCACATGGCACACTTAAGTAGATTATGCCAGTCCCTAAGCTTATCCCTTGTTGATTTCCTAATCACATATTTCAATTTCTTATTTATTGATTCAACCAATCCATTTCTTTGAGGATAGTGGTTAGAAGATAACTTGATGGTGATGTGATTGTCATGAGCCCATTCAGTAAATTCAACTGATATAAATGTTGGCCTATTATCATAAACTAAAGAGATGGGAGTGTTGAATTTAGTTGTGATGTGTTCTTCAAATAAGTGAATCACATCTTATGCTCTAAAATTCTTAGTGGCCACTACTTCAGTCCATCAATTGTACTAATCTATGGTAGTGAGTACAAAATTATGACATGTTGAAGAGTTTAGGTCAATGACACCAATGAATTCTAACCCCCACTAGGAAAATGACCTTCCCTCAATAATAGGTTGCAAGGTTATTGTTGCATGTACTTCTCTTTTTTCTAAAGACTGGCATTCATGACATATCCTTACATAGGCATGGGCATCCTTGAAGATTTTTGGCTAGTAATAGCCCATTCTCAAGATTTTGTGAGCTATGGTGTTCCCAAATGGATGACCACTACCTATATTTTGGTGTAGGTTTTCAAGAATCTGTTTAGATTCTTTTGGTGATACACATCTAAGGTAGATAGATGCCTTCATAATTTATCCTATAAAGAATTTATTTCTTAATCATGTAGTGAGCAACTTTAAGCCTCAAATCTCTCCTTCATTCTCAATTGAGTTCTAGGGGACAATTACCTATACATAGAAATTGAATTATGTCAATATGCCATTCCCATATAAACACTTAGGATTCACAAAATTCTTCAATAGTAGTACATGGGTCAGGATCAATCATGAGTTGGATGATTCCTTGATCATAGATGATTTTAGCATGCTTGATATTTATATCAAATTCTTACAACTTTAGCATCCATTTATCTCTGCATTCTCCTAATTTATTTTATGACAAGGTAATCTTGAAATTAGGGTCAAGCACGATTGTCATAGTCTTATTTCTTATGATGTAGTGATAAATTTATTCACCAATTTCACAAGAGCAAATATTTACTTATCTATCATGGAATACTTGATCTTTACATCCTTTAAATTCATGATCATGAATATAATGGGATGCTCAATTTCATCTTTCTTTTATGTTAGTAAAATAACAATTGTATGTTTTGAAAGAAATGAGTATAAGTAGAATTCCTTCATGAAATTTGGACTAATCAGTACTAAGGCCTAAGATATAACATCTTTGATGTCTTGAAAAGACTAAGAGGCCTTGGTTGTCCACTCCATTTTAGCATCCTATTTGAGCATTTCATTTAGAGGTCTTACAATTTCTACAAATATTAATATGATCTTTCTTACAAAATTTGTTTTTCCAAAGAAAGACTTGAGCTCATTCTTGATATTTGGTAGTACAATCTTTGAAACCCCCCTAGATTCTATCTATATTGATGATGATCCCTTATTTGGTAATGATATGTCACAAAAGTTTGTCCTTAGTAACTCCAAATATTCTCTTCTTTGGGTTCAATGATATGCCCAAACTTTGGCATCTTTTAAAGATTGACTACAGATTGCCTACATGATCATTCTTATTTTTAGAGCAAATAGTGAGGTCATCCATATAGATGATTATACATTTACCTATCAATCCTTGAAATGTGTGATCCATTTGTCATTTAAAGGTGGCTCCTACATTAATTAGGCCAAAAGGCATCCTCTTAAATTCATAGGTACCCCATTTTGTTGTAAATATAATTTTTATTCTATCTTTTGATTATACCAACACCTAGTTATAACCTAAAAATCCATCCAACAAGGACATCATTTCAGAGCCACTAACTATCTAAATAACCTTTTCCAAGGAGGCAAGTGGATATTTATCCTTTTAAAAATCTTTATTCATGTTTTTGAAATTAATACATAATCTAATTTCTTTGTTCTTCTTTTAGACTAGGACTAAATTGGCCACCCAAGTAGAATGCCTATTTCAGAATACTATCCTTACACTCAATAGCTTTTCTACTTATCTTTGAATGAGAAGTTTTAAAATAGTATTCACTAGTCTCTATCTTTGTCTAAATGGATTGTGGTCTATTTTTAGAGGAATTCTATGGGTGATGACCTTTAGGTCATAAAACTTCAAGTCTTCATACATCCATGTAATGACATATTTGTATTGGATGAGAAAATCCTTCACCCATTTCCTTTATTCTAAAGTGAAACTAAGGCCAATTTTGACATAACATGGACTAATCTCATCCCCCATATTCTCCATTTGAAGTCAAACTCACTAACCTTGGGTTGTCTTTATTATTAATCTTGAAGATCTATACCAAATTCTCTTTCTAAGGAGACCATTCCAAGTGGGAGATGATTTTCTTTGAGTTGGATTACAATTTCCTCACCTAACTCCTCTTGGTAGAGATACATAACTTCTTTATCATTAATGATTTGAGACTCAGATTACCTTGAGTTGGTTAGAAAGATGATGATCTGTTAGTCATTGTAAAAGACTTAGAAATTATCTATGTTGTCAAGAATACAAGGATAAGGTACTAGCTCAATAGAGAAATGCTTTACCTTGGATTTTTGGAGAGGATCCAAATTGGAAACTAAAGCAATGAGTGAATCTATAGCTTGATTTTTCTCCCTAGGAATAACCACTATATTGAATGCTTCAAAGGATTCAATCAAATCCCATGGTCTATGTTTATATATTTTTAGATATGATAGCTTGCACTGGTATTTATTTTTAACCTAATTGACTACCAGCTTCAAATCCCCATATACAAATAACTTCTTAACATTTTTTTGAGGGAAAAGTGTAATCCTAAAATCAATACTTCACATTCAATTATATTATTGGTGCAAGGGAACTATAGTCTATATGTTGTTAGGAACTTCTCCCCTTATGTATTAATTAATTCAATTCCTACACATAATCCCTATTTAAATCTAAAGTCATCATAGTGGAGACTCTATAGCTAGGTAGGGATTTTGGATTCTAGTTCTTGTATTTAATATCATGTAGTGAGAGTATAAATACCAAGGCTAGGGGATTTATAAATCACCTTTTAATTCTTAACATTGTAATCTATGATATGATACTTCATCCTTGGTTCTCTATCAATCTAGATTTGGTTTGAAAGTCCTCTCCATGGTAGACAAATGTGAGAGAAATATATTGAGAGGTATCCATTGAGTACCTTAGACTAGTCCCTTCTCAATAATAGTCCATACCCTTAAAGTATGTCTACTATAA
Source organism: Torreya grandis (assembly GCA_037957365.1). Lineage (NCBI taxonomy): Eukaryota > Viridiplantae > Streptophyta > Pinopsida > Cupressales > Taxaceae > Torreya > Torreya grandis. The sequence goes on from JARHVA010000191.1 coordinate 4,103,540, forward strand.
GGATGTTGATATTCATCTATAATTATGGCTCAGATGCTACCTAAATATGCACATTAGTCATCTCTCCAATCACTGGTACTATTTTTTATCTAACTATGAGACTATTCTCTTTGATAGGCTTAGAGTTAAGCCAAGCTTTTGACAAATAAAAGTAGGCATCATAGTGGATGAAGATCCAAAATTGACTAAGCAATTATGAATATTTTTACCAAATGTTCTAATGTCTAGCAAAAAGGGTGGTACCTTTGAATTAATTTTGTATATGACATTAGTCTTAGAGGCCTTTATTTTCTCTATAAGAGCTTTTATCTTTTCCATAGGGGCCTTCCCTATGATAGAATTCTATAGTAGTTATTTTTGTATAGTGATCTAGGCTAATTCATGAAGGGTGATGTTTGCTTTGATTTTATTCATGTCCTCAACAATGTTATACCCCGCTTTACTCTATTCTTCCTTATTCTGAGGATGATCATTCCGTTTTGGGGTAGGTGTATTATTATAAGCTTTTGGATTTGGTGGAATAACTATAATGTTTAGAGGAATAAACATTGTGAAGGGTTGCTTATTCCTCAAGTTGTAGCCACCTTTATGATATTGCTATAAGGCATGAATCTCATCAGTGTTATCATCTAGTACGATGTCATCTTCACTCGAGAAAGAAAATTCATGGGTCTCAAAAAACATAGAAGTGATCGAAGAGTTAGAGTCATGGTAGAATTCTATAGGTTATGCATAAAATCTTGCCTCACCACCTCTCCTTGAAATATGTTAAAATCTACACAAAACTCAACATAGTCAAGTTTACCATGCTGAGACATGTTATAAATTATGCACAAGTTGGGCAAAGTTGTCTCTACTATGTTGATTTTTAGAGGCTTGTTGGATTGTTTTATATTATTTGTAGGCCTATTAAAGGGTCTATTATACCTTTGGAACCTATAATTATGATTATTATTTGGGCCATTATCATTTCCTATTTTTTTTGCATGTTAAGAAAATCATTGCTTAATTTTTGGACCATCTTTTATATGGCATCCATCTCTACTTTTGTAGAATACATTCCTTAAGCAACTATAGTTGAGGATGGATTCAAATGTTGGTTCTATCAGTAACCATTTTCATGTGCATGGTTGTTTAAGAAACTATAATTTAGATGTGACATCTACATTAGAAGAGGTAGTGTGTACAATTGATTCTAATTAAATTTGGGGACATTCTATTTCACATGTAGAACTAGATTCAAAGATGGGAGACCATAATTGATACTAGGTATGCTAGGCACTTTAGGATTAAGCTACCTATCAATGTTGATGTCCTCTTCATAGGCCAATGCTAAAGTGTTGATAGTAGCAAACCTTCATAAGAATATTTCACTAATTGGATCTAGATCATTCTTTTACATTTCTAATGTTAACACCTCTATTGGTTTATACACTAGGTTTAACTAGGTATATATCTTTTATAATCTTGCATTCAAGGCCTAGATTGGTTCATTAGGATCCCTCCTCATGCGAGTAAAGTGTTGGTATATCAAACTAGGGATGGTGATTTGCCCAAATTGTGCAAGAAAATTAGTTTGACACTCTTTCTAGGAAGTCATAAAATTCTATTGCAGATTAATGTACCAATCATAAGCAACATCCATTAGTGTGAAAGGAAAAAAATTGCATAAAAAATCTTCATTAATAACATTAATCAATCTCAATGTAACTTTGAAATAATTTATGTGCTCTTTTACCATTCTTCCTCTTGAAGGAGATAAGGATGGTATATACTTCTTCTTATTACTCAATAGGTCATGCACATCTCTTGGGATAGCAATAGTAGATTTGACCAACCAGGGTGGTTAAGTTATAGGATTATTAACAAGTGGAATGTTCCTTATTGGGGAAGGTGTTCTAACTTTATTATTGATATAGTTAATTGGTATAAATATAGGCCTTCTATGATTTGATAAAGGTGAGACTAGAAGACTAGACTAAGCTCTATATTTGGTCACTCTCTTGGGTGACTCTAGTGAAACTCAACATATGGATTTACCTCTTTTATTAGAAATTATCGGTCCTTCCTTATAACATTAGAAATAATGTTGATGTGGTTTTTATTCACACCAATTCATAATGAGGTATCCTCTAGCATTTTAGGATCATAATGGAGGTAAAATCCACTCTAGGGCACAAGTTTTAGCTATGCAATTAAACAACCAAGTGATGGAATAGTACGCAGAGCATTCAAGTTGTTACTTAAGACTATGTATGGATGAATGGTATCTAAAAAAGGTTTACAACTAACTGAGTTAGTAGATGGATGTATACTAACCTAAAGTTGGCAAATCTTTAAAAATAAACTATAAAATGAGGAAAGGGTAGAGCAGAAAAGAGGGCTTTGTGACTTTAGGAATTATCTTTCAAGGATGGATTCTTCATGAATAAGAATTTTTAGAACCAATGTTTACTATTAGTAGCTACTTCATGCACACATACAAACACAATCAAGTAGTCTAGGATGGTTTGATATAGGGAACTCAAAGATTTGGGCCAAAGGTTACTCCTTTTTTAGTAGTTGTTGCACATTTGTACTTAGAATATTATGACTCAGATCCGAGAGGTATATAGGGTAGATACTACACACATAGAATACTATATCATAGAAAACACATCTACACAATTGGAAAGATGAGACAATCAACCTAATTTCATATAATCAAGAATAACTACCAATTTTGTAATAGCGATTACAAATCTAAAATTAGCATATTAATCATATCAAGAGGATTCTTCATAGTTATTGCACACTAAAAATTAATGAATCAAGTAACCAAAAAACTAAAACCTAATTAAATAGAATATGGAAAGTAAAGTCACCAACACATTTTTGACAATCAAGATTTGATTTGATCCTATATTGATATTCCTAACCCTTGAAAATGAGGTTTCTAGACACATATATATACTTGGGGTGGGGTTGCCTCATCCTATAAGTGCATTCAAACTTGTAATTACATGGTTTAATTAAAACCTCAATTCTAAATCTAGTTTCGAAAGTATATGTAATGTATAATTATAGTTATCTTACAATTATCAAAATAAAGTTAGCTTATAGAATGTGATGGAATGTGTTCATGCTTATAGATAATTCAATCAACTTTCTCATTCAAGATCTAACTTATATGGAATATGAATTTAAAACTAACAACTTTGTATTTATGTATATAAAATTGGCCTTTGAGCTAAGGCTAGATGGATGTTTACATGGATGTATTGAATGTTGGAGATATTGTAGTAGATACTTGTGCTGAATTAGAAGTTGTAGCATCAGTCTTCTTTGCTTCCAATTAAAGATAACATTTGTGTCCTACATCATTACATCATAATAATATATGATAATGTCCAAGTTAAGTAAAAAAGGTATATGTACCTTATTTACCTACATGAGGAGATTGGCATGCTCTACCTTTGTGTTATGGAAGTTGATCTTGAAAATTTATACTACCATCACCTTCTTTCTATCAAAACTTATCTTAGCCTCAATTTTTACAAGTGTTAATCCCATAAGGCATTGGTTTAAATTATCAGATGCCTATAGGGGTTGATCAAAATTGATCCTACTAATAAGCTTATAAGTAGTGTCCCTTCCCTAAATAACTTCAATTCTTCTAAGATTTGCAAAATGAGAGCTTCATGTTCTTGATACTTGGGAATTACTACCCTAGCTATTCTATTCCACTCTCTAGCCTCATAAGTTATAATCACCACCAAGTTGAGGGCATTTGAAGCCTCAAATGGTTTCATTAGTTCAAGATGGCTATACACCTTATTAGTAGTATAAAAAATAAGCAATTTCAATTTATTATCATCTTATTTTAAAGAATTAAATAATTTGAGTCTCATTTATATGAGGAGCTAATTCTACCCTCATTTATAGCTTTGAGGTAGCCTATTGAAATTTGATCTCAATTCCCTAAGGGATATGGACTATTTGATGTTGCTCCTTTATTTGTTCTAATTCCTACTCAAGATTTTGTCTAGTCATTTTAATCCCCTCATGTAAATATATCATAGTATCCTTATGATTTTTAGCCAAGAACTTAAATTCCTCTATATATGGGGAGTAACCTATCTTCTTATTCTTACTTTTGGACAATTTAAATACTTCTTGCCTTTCTTTAAAAATGATTTTTCTCCCTATTTCATCATCCACTTTCCTCTTCCTAACCCTTTATATGTTTCCTAGGGGTTTATCAAACATGGAGCTTATTGACGGTAAATCTATGATTTTGAAATTTAGATTTTGTTTTGAAAATCCTTTGATCTAAGATCATATACCAATGGAGGGATGACTAGCTACACTAGATTTATTGGTTGTGTATCCTCAATGGTAGTCTCAATAAATTGATCTTCGAATTCTTGTTCCAAAGCTTCTTTGAGTACTTAGTCAAGAAGGGAGGGCCATATGATTTTTTACCAGTCTAAACCTCCATATTGGAGTAGTTTTTGGACTTTATATACCTATTTTCCCCTTTTACCTTTCCCTAAGGATGTTACAGTAATATCTTGGGAAGAGCTAGTGGAAGGCATTAACAAGTTTGTTTGAGTGAAAGAAACATGGAGTTGAGAGATTACCAATACTATTTCAACCTTATTTTAAGCCCTCCTTTTGGTCTTAGTATGGATTAAGGTAGTCTCAAATGGAATTTTAGTAGAGGTGGAAATAATAGATATGATTGACCTTATTGGGAAAATAAAAACAAGAGGGGTAAAGTTAACATCCTATATCTTTGGAGTGATCAGAGGTGTTTACAAGATAACACTAAGGGGAACTAAATCAAAAGAACTTACTAGAAAAAGGGGTACTAAATCAAATGAAATCTGGGAAGAAGGGATTAAATGATGAGCCTTATTACCTAATTAGTCAGCTTTCATTGGTATTTTCCCTTTTTCATCTATAAGGCTTAGTAACTTTGCTCTTTCTAATTATTCATCTTCATCCATTTCTTTTTTTATAGGCTAAATTGAAGATGTGTCTATTTTTAGCTCATCAACAATTGTGTTCCCTATGAGGGAAGGAGCCCTCAACTTCTTTTTGTATTAGGTTGTAGCCTTTTTAATTGGGGAGGAGGCTTTCTAGTTTGAGGATGTAGTAACTTCTTGCATAGGAAATATAACTAGGTGATCTTGGATTTGTGAATTAGAGGAGTCTAAGAAAATTGAATCCTTTTGAGATCTTATATTCTTAGTTTCACTCACACTAGGCTCTATCTTAACAACCTTCAATAATTGGGGAGATTATTGAGAAGGTTTCCCTTATTTATCTATTTGTTGTGGGGGTTTGTTGACCAAGAAATCTAAAGTAGTCCATCCTCTAGGGGGTGGAATCCTTGTCTACATCTCTTAAAATAAAATAAAAATTTCCCCCTAAATAATATTCAAATGTTATTCTCTTATACCTATAAGTTTTACGCTTTCCATGACTTGGGCATCATCTTTTGCATTTAATAACACCAAATCATGGTCATAGGGAACATACTAGTATAGAATACCAAATCCTTGGATATGTTTTTGAATCTAACCATGAGGGTCCCAATCTATATGAGATAGGGTGGCTAACTAATAATTCTTCTTTTTGTTTCCCACATCCTTGAAATGTTTTATCATTGTATAACACATTCAGCCTATTATTGTATGGGACCCATAAAACATGATTTTCTTTTGATTTATCAAATATTCTTCTACACTCCACCAAAGATGGAAAACAATATATTACTCTCTAAGATTATCAAACATATACTTATGGAGGCATAAGGGGTTGAACTTATTACTAATGACCATAATTACTATATAATCTAGGTATAGCCAATAGTCACCCCAAGGTGCTAATATATCTTTTATACTTTTTGATATCCTAGATAGTGGGGCCTTATGGATAACCTACCATACCAAATGATATATGTCATTTATAATCTAGGTGATATGATGAGTATATGCATATATGCACATGAATTGATAATAATCATAGATGTAATTATTTATGAAGTCTATAGTTGGGCTTTAAAGCTCCCCATAGTCGTTATATACTATTCTCATATGGCATCGAGGACGTATGACATCATATAAAAATGACTTGATAAATTGGACCATTTGCCTTTATGTAGAGCTTTCTCTCTTAGCTTAAAACTGATAATCTCCTTTAGGATAAAAGTCATATTGGAGGTCATCATCATGTCTAGAAGTGACATCCAATCTAGGTGGAGGAAATGGATACTTGGCATGCCATATAGTCTATTCAACAAGGTCATCCTGATGTAGGGCCCTATTCTAAATTTATTAATAGGTATAAGGGATTTTAGCTTTAAACTATAGACTCCTTAGGAATAATCCATGAGCTTAGGGTTTTACCAATTGAATTATTATTGTTCCATGTTATCACCCTATGCATATTGAATATGGCATTTAGAATTGGAAAATATAAATACCTTTGGAAATAATCTCTTGAGATGCATGCCATGACCATCTTATGATCAACATGATGTAGGAAGACATCATCTATCACCTTGTCAATAAAAAACAAGTCTCGTAGTAGGTCAATATATGGCATGAGCTTGGTCTTGGATACCACAAAGTACAATCCTTGTTTCTTGAGAGAGAGTAGGTTTGTTACCAATAAGCATTACATTGGTGATAGATCCCCTTTATGAGAAAATACATCGATAGTATCAATGACATCCCAAAATTTTAAATAGTTGGCATACCTATCATTAAAAATTATAGCAATGAACACAATGTCTATATATTTGGTAGAATCTTTAATGGAAAATTGAGATGGTGGAAGAACTCTTATGAATACCCACGATGTTGAAATCATTGTAATTTGATTAGTTTACATAAATTTAGTTTCTTGGACTTTCAAAATTTCTTTCTATTGGTTTCTTATCAATTGATGTGTAGGTGGCTAGGGATTTGTTCATAGAGTAACAATTGAGTTCATAATTTTTGTCATCAATGAACATGTTAATAACCACAAGTCAGTGATATATCTTTTGAATTCAATACCATTTCATACACTTTTAATGACCAATGGTCATATACTCACTTTACTTGTATAATTCAAACCTTGTTAGTTTAGTTGGGAAGCAATCCACGTCTTTTGCATTTTTTGATAAGTATCATGAAGTAGTCCCACTTTGTTAGTTAAGTCTAGCGGGCTTTCGGTAGTGAAGAGTTGGGTTTTGTATTGGGACTGAGCCAACAATTCTCATGAATCAAAGGATCTGAACACAAACTCCAAAGAAGCTATTTGAAGACCAAATCCTTTAAAAAAATGTTTCATCAAAATGTATGAACAAAACCTCTAAAACTAAAAAATGTCAATAAAAGAGTTTTGAATAAAACCAACTATGAACAAGGGAAATCCTAGAAAATTTTTCTAAACAAAAACCCTGATGAATGATTCCTGAATAAAATATCTAAAAAAAATGCTACAAATAAATTGTCCCAAATAAATTATTTGATGAACAAGTACCATTTTTTTTTGATGAACAAGTCCCAAATAAAAATTTTAATGAACAAGTCTCAAATAGTTTCTCTAACAAATAATGTTTTGAACAAATTCTCTAAACTTAAGTACCAAACATAAATGTCTAACTGCCAAAATCTTGAATAAAATAGTTTTGAATAAAACCAAGTCCTACAACTTGCATAAGTATAAAACCCCTAAAAGACATTAATAATTTAGTTTGAAATGTAAAATATCATTGTTTGTACTTTTGAGTATTGAGATTAAGGAGAAATTTGATAAAACTTCCATAGAATGAAGAGGAAAACTTAATAAATAGGGACAAATCAAAATAAAAAGTGGGTCCCCATTTCTTTTTAAGGATATTGATAATGTTGGGTAAAACAAAATATGTTTGAAACATACCTAAATGGATATATCTATTTATGTCTAAATTTTACTTTATGAGATGGTTTATTTCTCATAAATGAGAGCTCAAATGGAGTTATAGATCAAACATTATGGCCTCCATAAGTTTGGACTTTGAATCATTTTTTTACTACTTTTTAGAGGTCATACATGACCATCTAAGGGTATAATCACCTAAAAGTGGTATTTGAGTGCTAAGAGTGCTACTTGAGACAATCTTTTCCTAGCTTATCCCTAAATCTATCTTAGAGAATTTTATCACTTTTCTAGCCTTTGTGCAGACCACAAACATCCCTAGTCATCTTAAACACAATCTTATACCCTCATTTATTGATCTTGGCCCTTTGTACCCAACAACCTACTAGTTGGACATTAGTGCCACATTAAGGACACTATAGCCATGTGGCACTAGTTCCCCAAAATGGTGTTAATGTCTTTTATTATATCTTTTTTGAATGGATATATATTTTAAATTAAAACCCTTCTAAGGTCAGCCTAAGCATCTTTTATTATCTACACAAACTATAAAACACTATAAATACATGACTTTTAGATCTCTATCCACTAAATGGAAATTAGATGCAAAATACCTATTCAAATACTAAACAAGTGAAGGGAAATCAAGGTTATTAATCCGTATTCTACCCTAATTCTACTTACTACCATCTATAACTTCCCTAAGCTTAGAGTTTCCATATTTACAATCTCAAACACACTTAAGGCATTCAAGACACTATCATTCTATCATCACTTGCACTTGCACCAACACTTAGGTGGGGAGAAATACATCAGGATTGATCCCTCCTCAGAGTATGGTATGTACGCAACTCTATTCAAAATGGGGTGTTGAGGATGTGAAACCATCCTACTAACAAACACACTTGTTAACTCATGTCTTACTTTCAAGGAGGATTAAGGTTTGTATCATAAATCAACTATTATAGGCACAATATAGAGTTTTAGACGTTATGTGCACTAGAACATAACCCATAAATATATGCATAGGTTCACCCAAACATTTATAGTAGTCCTACATAGATGACACTATCACCACTTTTAGAACACTAGAGCCACATGGGACTAATGTCCAATGTGGCATTACTATCTAGGAGGGGTTATAATATAGGTATCTCATTGATGACACTCAACCCTATTCATATCTTAGTTTTTAGCACTTAAATATTTTGTATCAAATGTTTTCTAAATAAGTCTTTATTTGCACATATTTATTACTATTTTTATAAAGTAAAATTTAGTCAAAATCTATAACAAATCAATAGTTATTTTATACATATTATTTCATTGATTTAGACTACTCATCCCTTTAATCAAATATATGATTTGCATAGATAATACCTAAAAGGTTAAAACGTTTGGTGAACCTAACTTACTTTAAATATTGCATAAACCCAACCCTAGATTACCTTAGAGTTCACATTTCAAAAATTCAAATTCTATATCCATACATTATCTAATTTTATTTGATATAATCTTGATCATAATCATAGAAGTGTATCATTTTTTGTTGCAAATTATAATACTTTTAATTTCATGTGTGTTTCCTTTATTTTAGAATGAACTTAGATAAGACATAAACACATGCATAGATGATAATTCATATTAATTGTAATACATTTCATATTTCATAGCACATTATCTTTCTCCTATGTGCAATTTCATTAAAAAGAAAACCTATACACATATAGAGGATTTAGAACATAAGCTAACAACTATGTTTCAAGTTTCAATGTCATATCTTATGCATAAGAAAGATTCTCCTTCTCCTCCCCATCTCCATGAGGGTGATAACTAATTTCCATCTAAACAAGTCTATGCTATCACTCCTAAATGGATATAACTATTTATCTCTAAATTTTACTTTTTTAGATAGTTATTTTGGTGTAAAGGAGAACTCAAATATAGTTATAGATCAACAACTATGGACTACAAATTTTTTGATTCTATATCATTTGTTTTTAGAAATTTTTGTAGGCCATACATGACCATATAAGGGTCATAATTTTTTTTAAAAGGTCATAAAATGTATATATATACATATATATATATATACATATATATATATATATACATATATATATATATATATACATATATATATATATATATATGGATAAATTATACCTTCTGAAATAGTCATTTTAATGCAAAGATAGCCCAAATGGAGTTACAAATCAAAAGTTTGGACTCCACATCATTTGTTTTCAAAAAAATTTAGAGGCCATACATGATTGTATAAGGGTCCAAAAAATTATTAAAACATCTCAAAATAGATATACCTATTTATATCTAAATTTTAGTTTCTGAGATGATTGTTTATGCATAAACTAGAACTCAAACAGAGTTACAAATCAAAAGTTATGGTCTCCAAAAGTTTAGAATCCACATGATTTATTTTTAGAACTTTTTGGATTCCATACATGACCATATGAGGGTTAACTTTTTTTAAAAACAACCTTAATTTAATAGAGTTGTTTACAGTTGAATTATATTTTCCAAGATAATCATTTGTCACAAATGAGAGCTCAAATAGAGTTATAGATCAAAAGTTATGGTCTCTAGAATTTTGGAATTCATATCATTTGTTTTCAAATTCCTTATAGGTCGTACATGACATATAAGGGTCTAAAAATATTTTAAAACATCTATAAATGGATAGGGATATTTGTGGTTGAATTATAAATTCTAAGATAGTCATTTTGGTGTAAATGAGAGCTCAAATGGAGTTATGGATCAAAAGTTATAGCCTTCATAAGTTATCAATTATTTTACTAGGCATCTTTTTTTCTCAAAACTTTTTAAAGGAAATATATGACCATTTGAGGGTCATAATAGTTTTTAAAAACATTCTTAAATAGATATATCTATTTATTTATGAATTATATTTTCCATTATGGTTGGTTTGACACAAATGAGAGCTCAAACAAAGTTACAGACTAAAAGTTATGGCCTTCAAAAGTTTGAACTATGAATTATTTATTTATTTTAAAAATGGAGGCCAAACAGGACCATATAAGGTTATAAAAAGAACTAAATACATATTTAAATGGATATATTTTTTTATGTCTAAATTTTACTTTTTGAGACAGTCATTTTGGCATAAATGAGATCTTAAAAAGAGTTATAGTTTATAAGTTATGGCTTCAAGAAGTTTGGACTCCACATAATTTATTTTTATAACTTTTTGGAGGCTATACATGACCATTTAAGGGTCATAAAAGTTTTGAAATCATCTCTAAATGCATAGATACATTTATATCTGAGTTATAATTTTTGAGATGATAATTTTGGCACAAATGAGAGCTAAAATAGAATTACGTATCAAAATTTATGGCCTTTAAAAAATTATACTCCATATCATGTGTTTTTATAAATTTTTAAAGGACATACATGACCATTTAAGGGTATAAAAATTTATAAAAACATTCTTAAATGGATAGATTTATTTATGTCTAATTATACTTTTTGAGACAGTTGTTTTGGTGTAAATGATAACTAAAACAAAGTTATGGATCAAAAGTTATGGCCTCTACAAGTTTGGACTCTACATCATTTATTTTTAGAAATTTTTAGAGGCCTATAAAAATTATATAAACATCCCTAAATAGATATATTTTTTTCATGCCTAAACTATACTTTTTGATATGGTTATTGTAGTGTAAATGAGAACTCAAATGGAGTTATGAATCAAACAAAGGTTATGGCCTTTAGAAAATTAGAGTCCACATCATTTATTTTTAGAAATTTTTAAAGGCCATACATGACCATATAAAGGTTTTAAAAGTTATAAAAATTTCTCTAAATGGATAGAGTAATTTATGACTAAATTTTTTAAGAGACAATGGTTTTAGTGTCAATGAGAGCTCAACTAAAGTTATAGATCAAAAGTTATGGCCTCTAGAATTTTGGACTACAAATAATTTATTTTAAAAAAACATTGGAAGCCATGTGAGAGTCTAAATGTTTTTGTAAAAAACATCCCTAAATGGATAGATTTATTTATAGTTGTTTTGTGCTTTCTGAGACAGTCATTTTGGTACAAATGAGAGATAAAAAAGAGTTAGAGATCAAAATTTATGGCCTATATAATTTTGGACTCTACATCAATTATTTTTAGAACTTTTTGAAGGCCATATATGACCTATGAAGCTCCAAAAAGTTTTATAAACATACCTAAATTGATAGATCTATTTATGGCTAAATTTTACTTTCCTAAATAATAGTTTTGGTGTAAATAAGAGATCAAACCAAGTAAGAGATCAGAAGTTATGTCTTATAGAAGTTTTGACTCCACATCATTTTATTTGAGAAATTTTTGGAGGATATACATGACCACTTGAGGGTCCAAAAGGTTTTGTAAAAATACCTAAATGGCTAGATCTATTTTGTCTAAGTTGTGATTTTTAAGATGGTCATTTTGAAGTAAACAAGAGCTCATTTGAATTTATAGATCAAAATTTATGGCCTCTATAAGTTTACACTCTATGTAATTTGGTTTTATAAATTTTTAGAGGCCATACATGAAAATATGAGGGACTGAAAAGTTATAAAAATATCTCTAAATGGATATAAGTAATATGTGACCATTTGAGATGTTGGTTTTGGCTAAAACAAGATCTTAAATAGAGTTGTTGATCAAAAATTGTGGCCTCTAGAAGTTTGGACTCTATATAATTTATTTTCATAAATTTTTAGAGGTTATTGATTACCATATAAAGGTATAAAAAATTATAAAAACATACATGAATATGTTTAAGTGTTTATATATGAATTTAACTTTCTAATATGGTCATTTTAGTGTAAAAAAGAACTCAAATAGAGTTATACATCAAACATTATAGACTCCAAAAGTTTGAAATCCACATCATTTATTTTCAATACTTTTTAGAGGTAATACATGACCTATGAGATTCATAATTTTTTTAAAATCATTATTAAATGTATAGATCTATTTGTGACTAAGTTTTACTTTTTGATATAGTCATTTTGGTGTAAACAAGAGCTCAAACATAGTTACACATCAAAAGTTATGGCTAATAAAATTTTGAACTCCTGTCATTTATTTTCAAAACATTTTAGAGGCCATATGTGAATGTATGATGGTATGAAAATCTATAAAATATCCCTAAATGGTTAGAGTGCAAATGAGATCTCAAATGGTGTTACAGATCAAAAATGTAGGCTCTATATCATTTATTTTGAGAACTTTTTAGAGGTCATACATGACCATTTGAGGATATAAAAAGGTATAAAAACATACTTAAATGGATATATATATATATATATATATATATAATGTTTTAATTATACTTTTTGATATGGTCATTTTGGTGTAGATGAGAAATCAAAGCTATAAATCAAAATTTATGGCCTTGAAACGTTTGGAATCTACATAAATTATTTATGAACTTTTTAGAGGCCATAGATGACCATATGAGGGTATGAAATGTTTAAAACATCCATATATATATATATATATATCATCATATAATATGATAATTTTAGTGCAAATGGGAGGTCAAATATAGTTACAGATAATAAGTTATGGCCTTTCAAAGCTTAGAATCCACATCACTTATTTTTAAAACTATTTAGACGCCATACATGACAATATAAGGGTCTAAATTTTTTATAAAACATACTTAAATTGATATATTTATTTATTGTTGAATTTTAATTTCTAAGATAAGCATTTTTGAATAAACAAGAGCTCAAACAAAGTTATAGATCAAAATTTATGGCCTCCATAATTTTATATGTGCATCATTTATTTTCGAATAAAATTAGAGGCAATACATAACCATATGAGGTTCTAAAATTTTATATAAACATCCTTAAATATATAGGTAAAATATATGACAATTTGAGATGGTCATTTTGGCAAAAACTAGAACTCAAATAGAGTTACAGATCAAAAGGTATGGCCTCTAAAAGTTGACTCTGCATTATTTATTTTCAAAAAAATTCATAGTCCATGTATGACCATATAAGGGTAAATTATTTTTTAAACATTTATAAATTAATAAATCTATTTATGGTTGCATCATACTTTCTAAAACAATTATTTTATTTCGAATGAGAGCTCAAACAGATTTATGTATCAAAGGTTATAACCCTAGAAGTTTGGACTCTATATCATGTGTTTTAAAAAAAATCAACGTTAATATGTTATAATTTGAGGGTATTAAATTTTTAAAAAATCCCTAAATGTATAGATACATTTATGGATAAATTTTAATTTCTAAGATAGTCATTTTGGTGCAAACGAGAAGTCAAATAGAGTTATGGATGAAAATTTATAGCCTTTAGAAGTTTTGACTTTGTATCATTTATTTTTAGAATATTTAAGAGGCCATATACTACTATATAAGGGTTTGAAAAGCTCTAAAAACATACATAAATAGATAGAGTTTTTATGGCTAACTTGTAATTTCCATGATGATGGTTTTAGTGCAAATAAGAGTTCAAACAGCGTTAAAGATCAAAAGTTATGGCCTAAATTTTTTTTGACTATATATCACTTGTTTTCAAAACTTTTTAAAAGCTATACATGACCATCTAAGGGTTTGAAAAGTTTTACAAAACATCTATAAATAGATAGTTATCTGGTTGAATTTTACTTTCTAAGATGGTCATTTTGGCATAAATAAGAGCTCAAAGGAGTTACAAATAAAAATTTATGGCCTCCAAAAGTTTGAAATTTGCAAAATTTGTTTTCATAACTTTTTAGAGGCCATACATAAATAAATGAGTGTCTAAAAATTTATAAAAATATCCTTAAATAGATAAAATTATTTATGGATAAATTAGACTTTCCAAGATGGTCATTTTGGCACAAATAAAAGCTCAAATAGAGTTATAGATCAATTGTTATGGTATATAGATGATTAGAATCCCCATCAATTGTTTATGGATGAGTTTTAGTTTTTGAGATAGTCATTTTGTCATAAACAAGAGCTCAAATGGAGTTAAAAAATAAAATTTATGGCCTCTAGAAGTTTGGACTCTGTATCATTTATTTTTAAAACTTTTTGGAGGATGTACATGACTATTTGAGGGTTTGAAAAGTTCTAAAAACATTAATAAATAAATATAGTTATTTATGGCTGAATTATACTTTTTGAGATGGTTCCTTTGGCATAAATGAGAGCTCAAATAGAGTTATGGATCAAATGTCGTGACCTCCAAATTTTTGGACTCTCAATCAATTAATTTTAAAAAAAATTATAGACCATACATAATATAAGGGTTTAAAACATTCTCAATAAAATACATAAATGGATAGAGTTATTTATGGTTGAATCATGTTTTCTAAAATGGTAGTTTTGGTGCAAACGAGAGCCCAAATAAAGTTAGATCAAAAGTTATGCTATCTATAAGTTTGGACTCTAAATCATTTATTTTCAAAACTTTTCAAATGCCATAAGTAACATTATGAGGTTTTAAAAAGTTGTAAATACATTACTAAATGGATAACTATTTATGGATAAATTTTGATTTTTGAGATGGTTGTTTTGCCATAAATGAGAGATCAAAACAATTTATGGATTAAAAGTTATGGTCTCTATAAGTTTAAACTCCACATCATTTATTTTCATAAATTTTTGAACACTATATGTGACCATTTGAGGGTCAAAAAAGTTATTAAAACATCTCTAAATTTATAGAACTATTTATGTCTAAATTATACTTTTTGATACAGTTATTTTGGCATAAATGAGAGCTCAAATGGAGTTATAAATTAGAAGTTATGTCTTACATAATTTAAAACTTTAGATAGTTTATTTTAAGAACTTTTTGGAGTCCATACATGACCATTCAAGGGTCTAAAAAGTTCTTAAAACATTCCTAAATAGATAACTCTATTTATGGTTAAATTTTAATTTATGAGATGGTATTGAGAGATAAAACAAAGTTAATGATCAAAATTTATGGCCTTTGAAAGTTATAAATTTTTTGACTCCACATCATTTATTTTTAGAACTTTTTGGAGGCCATACATGACCATCTGAGAGTCATTGACATTTTGAAACATTCCTAAATGGATAAAGTTATTTATGGATAAACTATACTTTTTGATACTATTATTTTGGTGTAAATGATAATCAAATAGATTTATGGATCAAAATTTATGGCCTCCAAAAGTTTGGATTCCACATAATTTGTTTTTAAAACTTTTCAAAGGCCTCTAAAAGTTTGAACTCCATGTAGTTTATTTTCAAAACATTTTGGATGAAATACATGACCATTTGAGTGTTCAAAAAGTTCTAAAAAAACATATCTAAATGAATAGAGATATTGATGTCTGAATTATACTTTATAAAACAATAATTTTGATGTAAATGAGAGCTCAAATAGAGTTACTACAAATCAAAAGTTACGGCCTTCAAAAGTTTGGACTCTACATCATTTTTTTATTAATATTTTAGAGGCCATACATGACATAAAAGTGTTTAATTTTTGTTGAAAACATTTATAAATGGATAAAAGTATTTATGGATGAATTTTAATTTTTTAGGTAGTCATTTTACCATAAATTATATCTCAAATGGATTTATAAATCAAAAGTTATGGCCTTTAGAAGTTTAGACTCCACATCTTTTATTTTAAAAAAATGGATTTTATACATGACAATATAAAGGTCATAATTTTTTTGAAAACATCCCTAAATGCATAAATATATTTATTATATTTTTTAATTTTTGATATGGTCATTTTGTCATAAACAAGATCTCAATTAGAATTATGGAACAAAAGTTGTGACTTTGGAAATTTAGACTCCATATCATTTATTCTTAAAACTTTTTGATTACCATATGTGACCATTTGAGGGTCTAATTTTTTTTTGAAAACATTTTAAATTTGATAAATTTATTTATGTATAAATTGTATTTTTTGAGATGGTCATGTTGGCATAAAGGAGATCTCAAACAAAGTTACAAATCAAAAGTTACGCCCTCTAAAAGTTTGGACTGTACATCATTTGTTTTCAGATCTTTTTGAAGGCCATACATGACCATATGAGAGTTTGAAAAGTTATAAAACATACCTAAATGGATAGATCTATTTATGGATGAATTTTAATTTTTTATATGATTGTTTTGGCATAAATGAGAGCTCAAACTAAGTTATAGATCAAATTTTAA
Source organism: Torreya grandis (assembly GCA_037957365.1). NCBI lineage: Eukaryota > Viridiplantae > Streptophyta > Pinopsida > Cupressales > Taxaceae > Torreya > Torreya grandis. The sequence goes on from JARHVA010000191.1 coordinate 4,120,624, forward strand.
TGCCTCTTGAAGTTTGTACTACACATTATTTGATTTTAGAAATTTTTGAATGACACACATGACCATCTAGGGGTCTAAATTTTTATTAAAATATCCCTAAATGGATAGAGCTATTTATGGATGAATTTTAATTTTTGAGATAGTCATTTTGAATTAAATTAGATCTTAAATAGTGTTACAAATCAAAAGTAATAGCCTCTAAATTATTTCACTCTACATCATTTGTTTTTAGAGTTTTTCAGAGGCCATATATGACCATGAGATGGTCTATTTTTTTTTTAAATATTTATAAATAGATAAAGACAATACATGAACATATGAGATAGTCATTTTAGTGAAAAACAGAGGCCAAACTTAGTTAGAGATCAAAATTTATGGTCTCCATAACTCTGGACTCTACATCATTTTTTTGAGAACTTTTCAGAGGCCATACATGACCATCTTAGGGTCTACAAAGTTTTGAAAGCATCTATTAATAGATAGAAGTGTTTAAAATTGAATTTTACTTTATGAGATGGTTATTTTTTTGCAAAAAATAGTTTAGACTCTAAATCATTTATTTAAAAAAAAAAATTAGAGGCCATACATGACCATTCTAGGATCTAAAAAGTTATAAAAGCATCTATAAATAGATAGAGATATTTATGTTTGAATTGTAATTTTTTAATGGTCATTTAAATGTAAAAAATAATTTAAACATAGTTAAATAAATTAAAAATTATGGCCTCCAAAAGTTTTTAGTTCACATCATTTATTTTTAGAACTTTTTGGAGGCCATATATGACCATATAAAAGTATAAAGAGTTCTTAAAACATACCTAAATGGATAAAGTTGTTTATGATGAATTTTACTTTCTGAGATGATGATTTTGGTGGAAATGAGAGCTCAAATGGAGTTACAAATAAAAATTTATGTCCTCTAAAAAGTTAGACTCTGCATCATGTATTTTCCAAAATTTTAGGTGGCCATATGTGACCATATAATAGTCTTAAAAGTTATAAAATCATATATATATATATATATATATATATATATATATATATATATATATATATATATATATATATATATATATATATATATATGGATAAATTTTACTTTCCTAAACTATTATTTTTGTGTAAACGAGAGTTGAAACAAAGTTACATATCAAAAGCTATGGCCTTTGAAAGTTTGGACCCCACATCATTTGTTTTGAGAACTTTATGGAGGCCATACATGACTATATGAGGGTCTATTTTTTTTTGAAACCATACCTAAATGGATAGACCTATTTATGACTAAATTATAATTGCTAATATGGTCATTTTATCTTAAACAAGGGCTCAAACAGAGTTTACACATCAAAAGCTATGGTTCCCAGAAGTTTAGGCTTTGCATCATTTATTTTTAAAACTTTTTGGAGGACATACCTGACCAAATGAGGCTCTTAAAAGCTCTTAAAACATTCTTGAACTAATAGAGGAAATACATGACCATCTAATGGTATAAAATTTAATAGAAACATCCCTAAATAGATATAGTTATGGCTAAATTATAATTTTTGAGATGACCATTTTGATGCAAACAAGAGTTCAAACAAAGCTAGGAATCAAAATTTACAACCTTTGAAAGTTTGGACTCCATACCATTTATTTATAAAAAAAATTATAGATCATGAATGACCATCTAAGGGTCAATTTTTTTCTAAAAACATCCTTTAATAGATATATCATTTTATGTCTGAATTGTAATTTTGAGATGGTTTATTTGATGTAAACAAGAGCTCAAATGGAGTTACAGATCAAAATTTATGGTGTCTAAAATTTTGGACACTATATAATTTATTTTAAATCAAATTTGGAGGCTATACATAATCATCTAAAGGTCCAATTTTTTTTGAAAACATATATATATGAATATAGTTTTTTATGGCTAAATTATATTTTTTGAGATGGTCATTTTGGCATAAATGAGAGCTCAAATGGAGTTGAAAATAAAAAATTATAGCCTCTAAAAGTTTTTACTACACATCATTTGTTTTTAAAACTTTTTGAAGGCAAAACATGACCATACGAGAGTCTGAAAAGTTCTAAAACATGACCATTTCTTAGATGATGATTTTGGCACAAATGAGAGCTCAAATTAAATTATAGATCAAAATTTATGGCCTCTTAAATTTGGATAGAGTCTAATTTTTTTTGAAAACCTACCTAAATGGATAGAGTTGTTAATGTCTAAATTTTACTTTCTAAAAGTCATTTTGAAGTAAACAAGAACTCAAATAGAGTTACATATCAAAAGTAATATCCTCTAAAAGTTTTCTTTGCATCATTTATTTTTAAAACTTTTTAGAGGCCATACATGACCATATGAGAGTCTAATTTTTTTTTAAAACATCACTAAATATATAGATGTAATAATTGACCATTTTAGATGGTCATTTTGGTCCAAACAAGAGCTCAAACAAAGTTATAGATCAAAAGTTATGACCTCCATAATTTTGGACTCTACATCATTTTTTTCATAACTTTTCAGAGGCCATATATGACCATCCGAGGGTCTAAAAAGTTTTGAAAGCATCTATGAAAAATATAAGTGTTTATAGTTTAATTTTACTTTTTGATATGGTTATTTTGGTACAAAAAATACTTTGGACTCTACATCATTTATTTTCAAAACTTTTTAGAGACCATACATGACCATTTTAGGGTCTAAAAAGTTATAAAAACATCCCTAAATGCATAGAGATATTTATGTTTGAGTTATACTTTTCTTGTTCATTTTAACGTAAACAAGATCTCAAATGAAGTTAAACAAATAAAAAATTATGGCCTACAAAAGTTTGCACTTCATATCATATATTTTTAGAACTTTTTAGAGGTCATATGTGACCATATAAAGGTTTAAAGAGTTCTTAAAACATGCCTAAATGGATAGATTTATTTATGAATTAATTTTACTTTCTGAGGTTGTAATTTGGGTGGAAATGAGAGCTCAAATAGAGTTACAAATCAAAACTTATGTCCTCTAAAAGTTTGGACTCTACATCATTTATTTTCAAAAAAATTAAGAGGTCATATATGACCATCTGAAGGTCTTAAAAGTTTTAGAAACATATGTGTAAATGGTGTTAGAGGTACAATCACTGAGAGGGGATTAATTCAGTGAGCTTAGATATTTTAATTACAATTATAGTAATTTTAAACTATTAGGTAATCAATATATATCAACTTGATCAAGAAATATTAATAAGAGATCTCATTCATTTAATGCATACATAAGATCAACCACATAACACATAGTTCTTGTAGAAAACCCTCATAGGGAATAAAACCCACTCTCAAGTCTACAACACATGGACTATTTTCCTATAAGGAATTACAAACAAGAGACTGAACAACTCCTTCAGACCAAAAAACATATATCATGTCCTCCTGACCAAAAGTATTTAGTGAAAAACCTATTTCACAAGGAGCAACTACCCTTAAGGAAGATGAAGTCCTTTAGACCCCATTTGAACACTTCCACCTTAAAACTAATGTATTCAACACCTGATGATGGATCTTTATTTTATAACCTCTACACAAACACTCTCTCTATCCCAAACATGACTTTCACATATGCATGTCATAATATCTTTCCTTCTTCACTCAAACTATCCTCATATGCATACTTAGACCTCTTTGTATATCCTCAAATTACAAGAGAATTATGTTGACATTACCAGCATCACCTATAGGTCATATACATGGTCAACAAACTATTCTTCTTGTTAACTCAACCAATAGTTACACTACCTATCATTCCTTCTTCACTTCAATGCATACTCCTCATAAAAACCTTCTTTTAAAATCTCACATCAAAGTCTAAAAACTAGCACATTTGATTTCACTATATATAGAGAAATCATGAATTAACAAGATCAAAATATTTCCTATCATACACAACACATGACTTTACCCTTAAGGCATCTCACATAGGTCACATTTAAGCAACATCCACTTTCAAATAGGCCTAAGTAACTTTTAGGTCCTATGGAGACCTATTCAACTCTTTGACATTTCTTCAAGCAAACTAAGAACATAAGAACTCTTTTATAACTCATGAACCCATGCCACATGACCTATATGTCATTTTTAAGTGTCCATATCCATCACAATACCCTTCTAATTAAGCTAAATCACTTAGATAATGTTATTTGCATATAGTCACCTTGAACAAATACATATTCAACTTGTAAACATTTATTTATATTGTATATTATTGTTCAAACCTTCATAATGTAGACAAAGCATCCTTATAGAGTCTACAACACTACCATATTGATAATAAACCATGAGATATCAAAATTAACTCAAATACCCTTCTTAGGTTACTTTTATAACATGCATGAACACATAGTCCACTTTGGATCTCAATTTATTTATCTACACACACTTCTAGATATTGAAATCCATATTTTCAGATGCAACTTGGAGTGCTCTACAAGTTTACTTTTTTTACCATGAGTAAATTCTGCATGGAACAAAAGTTATAGCCAAAATAAAAAGCACTAGTTTTCCCTTTATAAATTCAAATATTCAAATGCAAATGGTGACAGTTAAACCATAAACATCATTCTTGCATCTCATGTCCTCACTACTTAGATTAAACATGCACCATTGATCTTATTTGATATTTAACATATAGGTGCCAATGCTCAAATGTTAAACCCTGAACATGTTGATCTCATCTTCTACGATCTTAAAAATTTGACCTCATGTACTATATTTATCTCTTATACATATCTTGGTTTTTAACAAAGCTAATTAGCTATTTATTTAACTTCTTGAATTAAATACACATTTCTGATCTTTATCTATATGATCACCCACTCACTATTGATCCTTGAAATAAGCTCAATCTTTATATTTGCTCAGTGTTAAACCTCAAACACATCCTACCATATCACTTATTCCTAACATATTTGATCAAATGCACATCATCAATCTCTTTTAGAGTTGCTTAAATAGTACCTTGTGTAAAATTGACTAAGTATGGGGATATTGCAATTTGTTTGAGTGTCCAACTTTAACACTCAATAACTTCTTCTATGCTTAGATGCATGATTTGAAATTTAGACCATATGATATCCTCACATAGGAGAATCCATCTATATATAAAAATACTCCTAGAACCTTTATGTGTGTGAGATATAATGTGATTAATCTACTCACTCATATTTTTCTACCAAAAAGCTATGTTAAAAATTGCCTGAGGGGCCAAATTTAAATATGGATATCTTTTGACATGATTTAGTGCATGACCAAAAATTTATCTAAATTTAACTAGGGTCAAAACATAACAAACCCATATTATCATCTTGTTCTGAAACATCCACACATGCAAGATATGCCATCATCAAAATGCTTACTCAACTCTTCTTTCCACATTACAAATTTGGGTAAATATTGAAAAACATCATTAAAATGTTTGGGAGCCCAAATTTTCAACCACATATTTTTGAATGTGCTTAGGCACAATAATTAATATTTATCACATAGAAAATATAGACTAATGTGATCATAATCATATTACCGACTCCCCTTGACTCATCCACATGTGGTAGTGGTGATGCTATCAAACTACTTACTCAGATTTTCTACCACTAGACCCAAACTATCTAAATGAAAACTATGAACTACTAGATGAATTACAATTATACACATAAACACTCAAATCATCCTTAAGCATTGATATGACCCCTTGCACATGCTCAAATCACCACACTCATCCCTGAACATCTCTACTCAAGCTAAAACTAAAGATTAACCAAGCCTCCTTTAAGAGTAATAAGACAAACACATTTCACACTTTATAATTATTACTTAGGCTATCAAAGCACTTCATCCACTCACTAGGACACTTCCATGAAATCACTATCAACTCTTCAATAATATACCCTTTGTCATTGATGTCAACAAAAACCATTCAACTCACCTTCTATCTCTTTAAACACTCTCACAATAGGAAGTTTCTCCCCTTTTGACACAATGGGGGACCTAAAAAGACCATCAATAGGAAAGGTCCATCTTAAAAAGATGATACAAACTCCCCCTTACCTTGAGCTAACCTCTTCTTGCTTTGACAATTTCCTCTTACTCCATGTCAATACTTTATTTTTTAACTAAGCACTATAACCAATGAAGACAAAACACAAAAAATACTAAAAAACTAATGGAACTCACCAAAAAACATATAAGAGGTACCCCCTATTATTTTTGAGCCATTGAACATCTTGAGCAACTTCAGATCTTCATACACCATGAAGAACCACGATGCATACTTTCAAGCCTTCTCTCTCAAACTACCATAAGGACCATCAACAAAACTTCATGCCACTCACCAAATAGGAAAAATGGTCTCAATCAACCTAAAAAATCTCCATGAAACAAACTTATCTTTCTCTTTTGGAGTAACTAAGCAAAAAACACTCTTCTTCACATTAGGCCTGTTTAGACTCCTTGTAGCCCTACCTAAACTTATAGAGCCCACATATTTCAATATACACATCTTCAAGACCTAAAACTTCATATCTAGAGCATTCTCATATGTCCCTTCAAGCACATAAATTTAAATCACATAGTTCATTGTCTACAACATACTTCCTTTAAAAACCAACTACCTAATTAGACCTCTAACTTGACAAAAATTTGAATAACTTGAGACCTACAAAACTTCAAATCTCTATGAATATTGATTTTACAACCAATTTATCCCATTCAATATATTAATAATATTTATTCCTTAATTCACAAGGTAATCCATTTTTCAAGTAGAGCCCAAAACCCTAGAATATCAAAACAAAGTCAACAAACCTCCTTCTAGTCAATGTCCACCTCTAAGACTTTTTGTACACCTGGAGACAGCCATCACATACTTCTAGACCAAGATTTGAGATTTCACACCATTGGAAACCTTGAATTCCTATAACCCATTTTAAGCATTACAAGTTCTTAAGCATAAATTGAGAAACTCGAGTGCAAACAATATCTCCAATTTGATTTCAATGTATCTTCAGATCACAAAACCACCTAGACCATGCTACAATAAGTTAAATATACCTTTATATGAAAAAATGTCATCTTGAAAACTCATAAAACCTCCTTTTCCATCTAGGAACCTTTAATTTCACCTTGTAGACTAATCCATATACAACTATGACATGATTATGACATCACCACAACATATCTTCCACTTGGACATACTTGTTCCAATAGAAAACACTCATCTCTAGATTTCTAGGACCTTCTAAAGATCACCATAGAAACACTTGCTTATCCACTAAAAGGAGTCTCTTAAGAAGCATAGACATAGACATCTTTTGCACCATAATACTCTAAAATAAGTAAAGCCAATAGTGACCCACATCTCCTCAGTAACCACTAGAATCATTTTTTAGCTATAGGCTAGATTGTCCTTCTTCTTCTTCTTATGCTTAAGAAAAACAACTTTCTCCTCTACTATAATATTCCAATTCTCTTTTATGATAGAATTGATAACATATGGAGACAACATAGATTCATGACATACCTTTTCAACTAAAGAATATTCCTTGCAGTTTGGAACCTCATTACTAGGCATTGACAACTGATGTTCTTTATAATAAACTTGTTTAGTAATAGTAGGATGTTCACTTGGATCAATACACACCTCATAACTAGCATCAACCAGTACCTTGGTCTTCTCCTTGAGCTTGGTCTCTTCATTATTAACATGAGCAGATAATAAAATCCCTTATCATTCTTTAGTTTTTGTATCATTCTTTAGCTTTTGTATCATTCTCCACCATAGCAAGTAGATTACTTAGACCTATAGTCTCATCATGACTCATAATTACCACATTTCATTTCCATGTATTAACTTGTCTTCTCCCTTGCATTTTAGGAACCTGATTGAGCTTATACTAACTTGTAGGCTTTTACCTGTAGAACCTAGAAATGTGACCAATCTATTCACACTTGTAGCAAACCATTCTTCTTGAAGTGAAATCAAATTTCCCTACTTGATATGGAAAAAATCTTTCAATATGTCCTTTTTCATAACAACTAAAACTAATTACTCCTTTTGAAGAAGACTCACCTTGCCTTACCTTATTTAGGCAATGCTTAGAAATATGTCCCATATCATGATAGTTGAAACACTCAACCTTTCTTACACTTTTTTACTAATGATCCCCATCATAGTTCCATGAAAACTCATTTATCATAGGTCTCTTACATTCTCTAGCTTTATGCCCAAACTAATTATAAGTATAGTAGTAACCATTGAAGTTTGTATACCTCATGGGATTTGGTTGTCTAATCTAATTTATCTTCATTTTATCAACACTTTCATTACTTGTTTGATGATTTTCCTTCATATTATAATTATCCATATTTACATTATTCTTCATCTTGTTTTAAGTTGCATTTTTTGATTCTTATTTGTATCCAAGGTCAGTTTTATCACTTGCATGCTTTTGACCACTCATAATATTGTCTATATCACTTGAAATTTTTTCAAATCTCACAAATGACTTTGACTTACTAGATGTCTTCTCTAAATCAGCCTTTAGTGACTCAATTTCAATTACATACCTTGAACATTCTTCTTCTTTGGCTCTTAGACTTCCAAACATAGATTCCAACTTAGAATTAAGAAACATGATAGCACCTTCATGCTCTCTGGAGTCTTCAACCAATTTTGACTCAAACACATTGAATTTCTCCACATATTCCTTGATTTATGACTTTAAATTTTTGTTAATATTCTTTTAAATCTTCATTTATTCAAGGGTATTCATAAATTTAGTCTCACAATCCACCTCATCTTTCTCATCATTTGAATCACTCCAAGTAGACTCCTTTTGATGTGAGCAACTACCTTCCTCAACCATGAACAAATCTTCATCTTTAGTAGGACCATCATTTTCATGATCATATTATAAGTCACTGACTTCACTCTCATCTGATGAGCTACAATCTTATTTGGTGTAGAGAATCTTCTTGTCCATGAATTACTTCTTTTATTGTCAAAATTTATGAATCCCTTTTTGCTTTTATTAGACCTAAAAGATCTCTTGCCATCATCATGACCTTGATCATGTTATTCATCATCATCCTTATTATAATTATGAGGGAAATTGTTAACAAAATGTCCTATCTCACCACAATTGAAGCATTTGAGGGGTATCTTACCTTTATACTTGCCTTAACCTATTCTCAATTTCCTTGAATTCAAAGTAATTAATTCATCCTCATCTATATCAAAAAATTCATCCTCTTCAAGTTTCTTACCTTGGAACATATTATTTGACTTAATCTCTATCTTGAATGTTTCTTCCTTCTTTTGTGGTCTATCATCATTATTCCTCATCTCATAGGTAGTAAAGATTCCATGTAGTTCATCTAACTTCAATTGAGTAAGATCATGACTTTCTTCTACAACATATACTTGAGAATGAAACTTGAGGGATAAAGACTTTAATACCTTTTGAACTGTATTAGCTTATTTAAAGCTCTTTCCAATACCTCTAATGATGTTTACAATCTCATCAAATCTCTACAAAAAGTATGTTATGGTATCTTCTTCATTCATCTTGAGAATTTCAAATTGCCTTCTATGAACCTATAACTTAACAAGCTTGACCTTTGAATCTTCTTCATAAATGAGTTGAATTTTGTCCAATGTCTCTTTAGAATATTTAAAATGGATTAACTTGGTGTATTTAGTCTCCAACATACCATAAGTAATAACATTCATTGACTTGGAATTGTTCTCAAATAACTATTTGTCTACATCACTAGATGGAGGAATAGTGGGAGCAACATATCCATCCACAATAGATTGTCAAACATCAAACCCTAGAGACATAATGTATGTCCTCATCTTATCATTCCAAAATGCATAATTGGATCCATTGAACCTTGGTGCTTTCTTATTAGAGAAACCCCCTTAATGACTACCCATATTGTACCTTATATCACCTTCAAGTTGTTAAGCCTTTACCAAAGGACCTACTTTGATACCAATTATTAGAGGTATAATCATTGATAGGGGGTGAATTAGTGAATCCAAACATTTCAATTATAGTCTTTTTAAAATATTAATCAATTATCATAGATCAACTTGATCAATCAATATTGATAAGAGATCTCATTCATTCAATGCATACATAAGATCAAACACATAACACATAGTTTCTATGGGAAAGCCTCATGGGGAATAAAACCAACTCTCAAGTATAAAAAACATGGACTAATATCCTATAATAAATTAAAAATAAGATACTGATAAACTCCTTTATACCATCAAAAATTGATCATGTCCTCCTGACCAAAAGTTTTGTGAAACACCTATTTCATAAGAAGTAATTGCCCTTAAGGAAGATCAAGTCCTTTAGCCCCTCTTTGAACACCTCCATATTAGAACATATTTCTTAAACAACTAATGATGTATCTATATTTTATAAACTCTATATAAACACTCTCTATATCTCAAACATGCCTCTCACGTAGGCATGTCATAATCTCTTTCCTTCTTCACTCAAACTATCCTCATATGCACACCTATACCTCTTTGCATATCCTAAAATTGTAAGAGCACTATTATAAAATTAGGAACATGACCTATAATTCATACACATAGTTAAAAAACTACCATTCTCATTAACTCAGCCAATAAGTACACTACCTATCCTTCCTTCTTTATTTCAATGTATACTCCTCACATAAGCCTTATTTCAAAATCTCGCATCAAAGTCTAAAAACCAACACATTTGATTTCACTATATATAGATTGAAATAATTAATTAATAAGACCATAATATTTATTGTCAACCAAAACACATGCCTTCACCCTTAAGGCATCTCACATAGGTCACACTTAAGTGCAATCCACTTTCAAATAGGCTTAAGTCATTTTTAGGTCCTATGGAGACCCATTTAGCTCTTTGGAATTTCTCTAAGAAAACTAAGAATATAGGAGTACTTTTACAACTCATGAAACCATGCCACATGATCTATAGGTCCTCTTTAAGTGTTCATATCCATCACAATACCCTTCTACTTAAGCATAAATCACTTAAATAATATTTTATGCACATAATCACCATGAATGAATACACAATTGACTTGTAAACATTTTTTAATATTGTATATGATTGATTAAACCTTCATAATATACACATATTATCTTTATGGAGTCTACAACACTTCTATATAGCTAATTCATCATGAGATATCAGAACAAGCTCAGATACCCTTCTCAAGTTACTTGTATAATATACATGAATACACAGTTAACTTTGGAGCTCAAAATATTTATCTAAACACAGTTATATATCTTTAAATTCACATTTTAATATGTTCCTTATATTCTTAAACAAGTTTAATTTTTACACCATGAACAAATTCTGCCTAGATCGAAAGATATAACCAAAATATAGAGCACTAGTTTTTTCTTTACAAATTTAAATATTCAAAAGAAAATGGTCATAGTTAAACCTCAAACATCGTGCTCACATCTCATGTCCTCATTTCTTATATTAAACATGCACCATCAATCTTGTTCAATCTTTAACACATAAGCACAAATGCTCAAACGTTAAACATTGAACATGTTGAACTCATCTCATACAATCTTAAAAATTTGACCTCACATAATCCATCAATCCCCTATACATAGCTTGTTATTTAAAAAATATAAACAACTATCACATTGACCTCTTGAATTCAATATGCACTATTGAACTCTATCTATATGATCACATACTGACCATTGATCATTGGAAGAAGCTTGATCTTTATCTCTTCTTAGTGTTAAACCTCAAACACTTCTTACCATCTCATTGATTCCTAACATATTAGATTAAACACACATCATCAATCTCTTCAAGAATTATTCAAACATTACCTTGTGTACAATTGACTAAGTATGGGGACCATTACAATTTATCTAAGTAGCCAACTTTAAACCTTAATAACTTCTTTTGTCCTTAGATGCATGATCTAAAATTTGGACCATATGATATCCTAACATAAGATAATACATCCATATAAAAAACTACTCTTGGAACCTTCACATGTGTGATATATAATTCCATTAATCTACTCACTTAGATTTTTATTCCATAGATCCAACTATGTCAAAAACTACTTAGGAGGCCAACTTTGAATATACATATCTTTTGACGTGCTTTAGCACATGACTTGAAATTTATCAAGAATAAACTAGGATAAAAAATTAACAAACCCATATGAAACATCCACATGTGTGAGATATTCCATCATTAAAATTATTACTCAAATCTTCTTTCCACATTGTAAATTTGGCTAAGTATGATAAAACACCATCAAAATGGTTAGGAGCCTAACTTTTTACCCGCATATCTTTGACTGTGCTTAGGCACATGATTTTATATTTAGTGCATAACAAATATGAAATATTTTTATCACAATAATATGACCAAATCCCCTTGACTTATCCACATGTGGTAATGGTGATGTCATCGAAATGCCTACTCAAATTTTCTACCACTAGACCCAAACTATCTAAATGAAAACTATGGACTACCAGATGAATTCCACTTATGCACATAAGCACTCAAATCATCTTTTACCACTAATAAGACCCCTTACACATTATAAAATCACCATACTCATCCTTGAACATCTCTACTCAAGCTAAAATTTAAGATCAACTAAGCCTCCTTTAAACACACCCTTAGGACAAACACATTGCACACTTTCTCATTATTACTCAGGCTATCAAAGCACTTCATCCACTTACTCGAACACCTCCATGATGTCACCATGACATCATATAAAAATATATAACAAATGGATAGATCTATTTATGACAAAATTGTACTTTCCTACACTGTCATTTTTTTTGTAAACAAGAGCTTAAATAGAGTTACAGATCAAAATCTATAGGCTCTAAAAGTTTAGATTCCACCTCATTTTTTTTTAGAATGTTTTGAAGGCCATACATGACCATATAAGGGTCCATTTTTATAAAAAAACCATACTTAAATGGATATACCTATTTATGACTTAATTATAATTTCTAAGATGGTCATTTTAGCTTAAATGAGAGTTCAAACAAAGTTTATAGATCAAAATTTATGGCCTTAAAAAGTTTTTACTTTGTATCATTTGTTTTTAGAACTTTTTGGAGGACATACATGATTAAATGAGGCTATAAAAAGATAATAAACATCATTTAATAGATAAAGGTAATACATGACCATCTATGGGTCTACAAATTTATGAAAACATAGTTAAATAGATAGATTTATGGATAATTTATATTTTAGAGATGGTTATTTTGGTGTAAATGAGAGCTCAAATAGAGTTATAGATAAAAAATTTTGGCCTTCAAAAGTTTAGACTTCATATCATATATTTATAGACCTTTTTAGAGGATATGAATGACCATATAAGGGTTTAAAATTTTCTAAAAACATCCTTGAATAGATAGATCTTTTTATGGCTAAATTGTAATTTTTGATATGGTTGTTTTGGTGTAAATTAGGGTTCAAATTGATTTATATATCAAAAGTTATGAACTCCAAAATTTTATACTCTATATTATTTATTTTCAAAACTTTTTGGAGGCCATACATGACCATCTAAGATTCTAAAATGTTTTTAAACATATCTAAATAATTATAGTTATTTATGGCTGAATTATATTTTTTGAGACTATCATTTTGACATAAACAAGATCTTAAATGGAGTTACAAATCAAAATTTGTGACCTAAAGTTTATACTCCATATAGTTTATTTTTAGAACTTTTTAGAGGCCATAAATGACCATATGAAGATACGAAAAGTTCTAAAAACATATCTAAATGGATAGCTATCTAGGTTGAATCATAATATTTGAGACGGTCATTTTGGTGTAAATGAGAGCTCAAATGGAGTTACAAATGAAAATTTATGGACTCTAAAAGTTAGGACTCAACATAATTTGTTTTCAAAACTTTTTAAAATCCATACATGACCATTTGAGTTTCTAAGAAGTCTAAATACATTCCTTACTTGCCAAAATGATTATTTTGGCATAAATGAGAGCTTAAATAGAGTTATAGATTAGAATTTATAGACTCAAGATGTTTGAACTTTGCATAATTTATTTTCAAAACTTTTAAAAGGATATACATGACCATCTAAGCATTATAATTTTTTTGAAAACATCCCTAAATGGATAGAGATTTTTATGGCTGAATTTTACTTTTCAAGATGATGATTTTGGTGTAAATGACAAAGTTATAGATAAAAAGTTATGGCTTCTAAAAGTTTGGACTCTACATTAAATACTTTGATAAATTTTTAAAATCCTAATGTGATTATATAATGGTATTTAAAGATATAAAAACATATCTAAATGGATAGAGTTATTTATAACTAAATTTTACTTTCTGAGATGGTCATTTTGGTTCAAATGTGAGCTCAAATAGAGTTACGAATCAAAAGTTATGGCCTCTAGAAGTTTGAACTCTACATCATTTGTTTTCACAACTTTTCAGAGGCCATACATGACCATATGAGGATCTAATTTTTTTTTTTAAACATCTCTAAATGGATATATCTATTTATGGATGAATTTTACTTTCTAAGATAAATATTTTGGTATAAAGGAGAGCAAAAATGGAGTTATAAACCAACAGTTATGGCCTCTACATCATTTATTTTCAAAAAAAATTATAGTCCATACATAACCATATAAGATCCATAAAAGTTTTGAAAACATATATAAATGAATAGATATGTTAATGGTTGAATTGTAGTTTTATGAGAGCTCAAATGGAGTTACAGATAAAAAGTTATGGCCACTAGAAATTTGGAATTTGCATCATTTATTTTCACAAATTTTTAGAGGCCATACATGAACACATGAGGGTCTAAAAAGTTTTAAAAATATCCCTATATATATGTAATAAGTGACCATATTAGATGGACATTTCATCATAAATGAGAGTTCAAATGGAGTTGCAGATCAAAAGTTATGGCCTTTAGAAGTTTGGACTCTATATCATTTGTATATAAAAGTTTTTATAGGCTGTGCATATCTAAGGGTATAAACTATTTTTAAAACATCCATAAATATAAAAATATATTTATGGATGAATTTTAATATCTAAGACATGTTTTGGCATAAATGAGAGCTTAAATGGAGTTATAGCTCAAAAGTTACGGCCTCCAAAATTTTAGACTCCACATCACTTATTTTCAAAAAAATTGGAGACTATACATGATAATATCAAGGTTTGAAATATTTTGAAAACATGCCTAAATGGATATAGTTGTTTATATCTAAATTTTATTTTTTGAGATAATCATTTTGGCATAAACGAGAGCTCAAATGGAGTTAGAATTAAACATTTTGGCCTCAAGAATTTTGGAATAAATATCATTTGTGGTCAAAACTATTTGGAGGCCATACATGAACTTCTGAGGGTCTAATAAGTTAAGAAAACATCCCTAAATATATAGATATATTTATGTTTGAATTATAGTTTATGAGATATTTGTTTTGGTGCAAATGAAAGCTCAAACGTAGCTATGGATCAAAAGTTATGGTCTCAATAAGTTATAAACTTTTCAACTCTACATCATTTATTTTTAGAACTTGTCAAAATTATTTTGAGGCCATACATTACTATTTGAGGGTCATAAAGGTTTTGAAAACATCACTAAATATATATTATATTTTTGATTGAATTGTAGTTTTTGAGATGGTCATTTTCACACAAATGAGGTCTAAAATGGACTTATGGATCAGAATTTATGGCCTTCAAAAGTTTGGATTGTGTATCATTTATTTTTAGAATTTTTTGAAGGCCATACATGACCATATGAGGGTTTTAAAAGTTTGAAAAACATCCTAAATGGATATATCTACTTATTCTTATTTTTAATTTTTGAGATGGTCATTTTAACACAAAGAAGAACTCAAACTAATTTATGGATCAAAATTTATGACCTCCAAAAGTTTTGACCCCATATCATTTATTTTAAAAACTTTTCAAATTCCATACATGATCATATAATGGTTGTAAAAGATCAAAAAACATCCATATATATTATATATATTTATAAATTTTAATTTTTGATATGGTTGTGTTAGAGCAAACAAGAGTTCAAACAGAGTTATGAATCAGAAGTTATGGCCTTCAGAAGTTTAGACTGCATCATTTGTTTTCAAAACATTTTAGAGGCCACACATGACAACTAAGGATGTAAATTGTTTTTAAAACATCCATAAATAGATATAATTGTCTATGGATTAATTTTATTTTTTGATATGGTCATTTTGACATAAACAAGAGCTCATATGGAGTTATGGATAAAAAATTATGGTCTCTAGATGTTTAGACTATGTATAATTTATTTTTAGAACATTTTAAAGGTTGTGCATGACCATTCAAGGGTTTGATAAATTTTAAAATATACCTAAATGTATATATCTATTTATATTTTAATTTTACTCTTTGATAAAATTGTTTGGTGTAAATGAAAGCTCAAACAAAGTTAGGGACCAAAAGTGATGGCCTTCAGAAGTTCTTAACTTTTTGACTCTACATCATTTATTTTTAGAATTTTTTGGAGGCCATACATTACCATATGAGTGTAATAAAAGTTTATAAATTATTATTAAATGGATATAAATTTATGTCTAAATTTTGCTTTTTAAGGTGGTTATTTTGGTTCAAATAAGATCTCAAATGGAGTTATTGATCAAAAGTTATGGCCTCTAAAAGTTTAGAATCTATAACATTTATTCTTAAAAAATTTTAGAGGCCATACATGACCATATAAGATTCTAAAAAGTTTTAAATATATCCATAAAAGGATATAGTTATTT
>JARHVA010000191.1:4142500-4152500 GCA_037957365.1 Torreya grandis
ACCCTCAGATGGTCATGTATGGTTTCAAAAAAGCTAAAAACAAATTATGTGGAGTCTAAATTTTTGGAGGCAATAAATTTTGATCTATAAATCTATTTGATATCTAATTTTATTTATCCATTTAGGGATTTTTTCAAAAAAAATTATGACCCTTAGGTAGTCATGTCTTGCCTTTGAAAATTTCCAAAAAAAAATTATGCAGAGTCTAAACTTCTGAGGGCCTTAACTTTTGATCTTTAACTCTATTTAAGTTCTCATTTGTACCAAAATGACCCTCTTAAAAATAGAATTCATTCATAAATAACTATATCCATTTAAGGATGTAGTTATAAATTTTATTATTTTATATAGTCATGTATGGCCCCGTAAAGGTTATGAAAAAGATGATGTGGAGTCAAACATTTTGAAGGCCACAAATTTTGATCCATAACTCCATTTTAGCTCTCATTTATGACAAAATGACATATCAAAAAGTTTAATTTAGACATAAATAGATATATCCATTTAGGGATGTTTTAATAACTTTTATTACTCTCATATGGTCATGTATGGCCTTTAAAATGTTTTAAAAACAAATGATGATGAGTTAAAAAGTTAATAACTTATAAAGTCCATAGCTTTTGATCTATAACTCTATTTCAGCTCTCATTTGCACCAAAATGACTGTTTAGGAAAGTAAAATTGAGACATATATCTATATCTATATATATATATATATATATAGGAATGTTTTCAAAACTTTTAGACCCTCATATGTTCACGTATGACCTTCAAAAAGTTTTGAAAACAAATGATATGGAGTCTAAATGTTTGGAGGCCATAACTTTTGATCTGTAACTCCATTTGAGCTCTCATTTATACCAAAACAATTGTATCAAAATGCAAAACTTAGAAATAAAATAATATATGCATTAAATTATGTTTTAAAAAAAATTATGAATCTTATATGGCCACTTATTACCTCTAAAATTTTCTAAAAATAAATGATGTAGAGGCCATAACTTTAGATCTCTAACTCTGTTTGAGATCTTATTTTCACCAAAATGATCATCTCAAAAATATTTATGTATTCATAAACACTTATATCTATTTAGGTATGTTTTCAAAACTTTTTTCACCCTCATCTGGTCATCCATGACCTTCAAAAAGTTCTTAAAACAAATTATGTGCAATTTAAACATTTAGAGGCCATAAATTTTGGTCTGTAACTTTGTTTGAACTCTCATTTACACTAAAACAATCATATTAGATGATCATGTATTTTATATATCTATTTATGGATGTTTTTATTTATTTTCACCCTCATATGGTCATGTATGGCCTTTGAAAATTTATAAAAATAAAATATGTGGATTCAAAACTTCTAGAGGCTATAAATTTTGATCTATAACTTCATTTGAGCTCTCATTTGCTTCAAAATGACCATCTCAAAAAGTAAAATTTAGACATAAATATCTCTATCCATTTAGGGATATTTTCAGAACTTTTTAGAACCTTATATGGTCATGTATGGCCTTCAAAATTTTCAAAAATAGAAAAATGTCGAGTCTAAACTTTTAGAAGACATAACTTTTGATTTATAACTTTGTTTGAGCTCTTGTTTACACCAAAG
Organism: Torreya grandis; assembly: GCA_037957365.1. NCBI lineage: Eukaryota > Viridiplantae > Streptophyta > Pinopsida > Cupressales > Taxaceae > Torreya > Torreya grandis. Next base: position 4,144,113 of record JARHVA010000191.1, read on the forward strand.
TGATTATCAAGGAATGTAAAATTTATCTACAAATAGATCTATCCATTTAACTATGTTTCCAAAAAAATTAATACCCTCATATGGTGTGGCCTCTATAAAGTTTTAAAAATAAATGATAGAGAGTCTAAACTTCTAAAGGCTATAACTTTTGATCCGTAACTCTATTTGATTTCTCATTTTTACCAAAATGACTATTTTGGAAAGTAAAAATAATACATAAGTAATTATTTATATTTATAGATGTTTTTATAAAAAATTTAGACCCTTATATGGTCACACATATCTTCTAAAATTTTCTAAAAATAAATGATATGGAGTCTAAAATTATAGAGGCCATAACTTTTGATTTGTATCTTTATTTGAGCTTTCATTTGCTTCAGAATGATCATCTCACAAATTAAAATTTATCCATAAATATCTCTATCCATTTAGGGATATATTTTTTAATTTTATGACCCTTTAATGGCTTTAAAAATGTTCTAAAAATAAATTATATAGAGTACTAACTTATGGAGGCCATAAATGTTGATCTATAACTCTGTTTGAGTTCTTATTTGCACCAAAACCATCATCTTGGAAATTATAATTTATACATAAATAGATATATCCATTTATCTAATTTTTCAAAACTTTTTTGACCCTTATATGGTCATGTATGGCCTTTGAAAAGTTATAAAAATAAATAATGTGGAGTCAAAACTTCTTGAGGCCATAAATTTTGATCTATAACTCTATTTGAGCTCTTATTCATGCCAAAACAATCATATTGGAAAGAAAATTTTAGAAATAAATAAATCTATCTATTTAGGGATACATTTATATAAAAAATTATGTCCTACAGATGTTTGTACTCTACATCATTTATTTTAAAAACTTTTTATAAGCCATACATGACCATCTAAGGGTATGCAAATTTATAAAATAATCCCTAAATAGAAAGAGCTATTTATGGATAAATTTAATTTTTAATATGGTTTTTTTGAAATAAATGATAGATGAAGTGGAGTTAAAAATCAAAATTTATGTCCTTTATAAGTTTGGACTCCATGTCATTTTTTTTCAAAACATTTTCGAAGCCATAAGTGACCATCTAAAAGTCTGAAAAGTTTTGAAAATATCCATAAATGGATATATTTGTTTATGGTTGATTTGTAATTTATAAGATAGATTTTTTTGTGAAAATGAGATCTTAAATATAGTTAGGGATCAAAATTTATGGCCTCTAAAAGTTTTGACTTTGCATCATTTATTTACCAAAATTAACCATTTGAGGGTTAGAAAAGTTTAAAAAACATTCCTAAATGGGTGAATATGTTTATATTTGAATTTGAATTTTTGATATGGTAATTTTGGTGTAAATTAGATCTTAAATAGAGTTATGGATCAGAATTTATGGCCTCCAAAATTTTGGATTCCACATAATTTATTTTGAAAACTTTTTAGAGGCCATATGTGACCATTTAAGGGTCAAAAAAGTTTTGAATTCATCCCTAAATGGATATAATTATTTATGGATGAATTAAAATTTCTTAAATTATGTTTTTTTGCAAATGAGAGCTCAAATGGTGTTATGAATCAAAATTTAAGGCCTCCAAATTTTTTTACTCCACATCATTTATTTTTAGAACTTTTGAGAAGCCATAAATATCAAAAGCCATATGTGACCATATGAGGGTTTAAAATTTTATAAAATGAAAGATAAAATGGAGTTACGAATCAAAAGTTATGGCCTTTAAAATTTTGGACTCCATGTCATTTATTTTCACAAAATTTTAGAATCCATACATAACCATATAAGGGTCTAAAAAGTTTTATAAACATATCTAAATGGATAAAATCATTTATTTTTGAGTTGAACTTTTCTATATGGTCATTTTGGTGCAAATAAGAGCTCAAATGGAGTTACAGATCAATAATTATGGCATCTAGAAGTTTGGACTCAACATCATTTATTATCAAATATTTTTAAAGACCATACATGAAAGTATGAGGGTTATATATATATATATATATATATAGGTTAGTTTTATTTTTTGAGACAATTATTTTGGCATAAATAAGAGCTCAAACAAAGTTAAAAATCAAAATTATGGCCTCTAGAAATATGGACTATGAATCATTTGTTATTAGAATATTTTAGAGGCCACATATGACAATATAAAGGTCTATTTTTAAAAAAAAACATTAAAAAAACATATAAATAATTTTATTAATGAATTTTACTTTTCGGGATAATCATTTGAGCATAAACAACATCTCAAATGGAGTTATAGATTAAAAATTATGGCCTTTAAATGTTTAGACTTCACATCATTTGTTTTCAAAAAAAATTGGAGGCTATGTGTAACCATATAAGGGTATGAAATTTTATTTAAACATCCCCAAATAGATATTTTTTTAATTACTAAATTGTAATTTCTACGATTATCATTTTGATGCAAACAAGAGCTCAAATAAAGTTGTGGATCAAAATTTATGACTTTTAAAATTTTAAAACTTTTTGACTCTACATCATTTATTTTTAGAACTTTTCAGAGGCCATATGAGGGTCATTTAAATTCTAAAAACATTCCTAAATGTATATATCTATTTATGGCTGAATTGTACTTTCTAATAAGGTCATTTTGGCATAAATGAGACCTCAAACATAGTTGAAAACCAGAAGTTATTACCTCCATAAGTTTGGACACCGTATAGTTTGTTTTCAAAACATTTTAGAGGCCATACATAACCTTTCAAGGGTAATAAAGTTTCTAAAAACATACCTAAATGAATAGATTTGTTTTGGAGCAAATGAGAGCTCAAAGGGAGTTATAAATCAAAAGTTATGGCCTTTGAAAGTTTGGAATCCACATCATTTATTTTTAGAATCCATATATAATCATATGACGGTCTAATTTTTTTTTAAAACATATCTAAATTAATGTATCTATTTATGGTTGAATTTAAATTTTCTATATGGTTGTTTTGGTGCAAACGAGAGCTCAAACAGAGTTACATATTAATAATTATGGCCTTTAGAAGCTTGGAATTTGCATTATTTATTTTTAAAACATTTTAGAGGCCATACATGACCATATAAGGTCATAAATATTATTAAAACATCTTTAAATTAATATATCTATTTATATTTAAGTTTTAATTTTCAAGACAGTCATTTTAGCATAAACAAGAGCTCAAATAGAGTTATAGAGAAAAAATTACGGCCTCTAAAAATTTGGACTTTGCATCATTTGTTATTATAAATTTTTGCAGGCCACACATGATCATGAGGGTTTTAAAAGTTATAAAAATATCCCCAAATAGATAATTAAATTTAAAGATGAATTTCACATTTTGAGACAATCATTCTGGCATAAATGATAGCTCAAACAGAGTTACGAATCAAGAGTTATGGCCTCTAGATGTTTGGACTCTATGTCATTTATTTTTTATAACTTTTAAAAGGCCATATATGACCATATGAGGGTCACAATTTTTTTTAAAAACATACCAAAATGGATAAATATGTTTATAGTATAATTATACTTTCTAAGATAGTCATTTATACACAAATGGGAGCTCAAATGAAGTTACAAATAAAAAATTATGGTCTTCATAAGTTTAGACTCCACATCATTTATTTTTAGACCTTTTCATAGGTCATATGTGACCATATAAGGGTTATAAAATATCTAAAAACATCCCTAAATGGATATAATTGTTTATGGTTAAATTGTACATTTAAAGACTATGGTTTTGGTGAAAATAAGATCTCAAACAGAGTTACTGATCAAAATTTATAGCCTTAAAATTTTGGACTCTACATAATTTGTTTTTAAAACTTTTTGGAGACCATACATGACCATATAAGGGTTAAAAATTTATTAGAATATCTCTAAACATGTATATATGTTTATGGCTAAATTGTACTTTTTGATATAGTCATTTTGACATAAATGAGAGCTCAAACAGAGTTGCAAATCAAAATGTTGGCCTCTAAAAATTTAGACTCTTTATCATTTGTTTTCAAAAAATAATTTAAGTCATACACGACCATTTAAGGATAAAAAATTTATAAACACATCTCTAAATAGATATTGTTATTTATAACTAAATTTAAATTTTTGAGACGACTATTTTGGTGCAAATGAGAGCTCAAATAGAGTTATGGATGAAAATTTATGGCGTCCAAAAGTTTAAACTGTACATCATTTGTTTTCATACCTTTTTGGAGGACACATATGACCATATGAGGGTCTAAAGAGATTTGAAAACATCCTTAAAATGGATAGATTTATTTATGGCTGAATTGAACTTCTAATATGGTTATTTTGATGCAAACAAGAGCTCAAATAGTGTTAAAAATCAATAGTTATGGCCTCTAGAAGTGTGAACTTTTTAATTTGTTTTCAAAACTTTTTGGAGGCCATATGTGACCATATGAGGGTCTAAAAATTTATGGCCTCTAGAAGTTTGTACTTCACATCATTTATTTTTGAAACTTTTAGAGGTCATCTAAAATTACAAAAAGTTATACAAATATCAATAAATGGATATAGTTACTTATAGTTGAATTATACTTTCTAATATATTAATTTTAGTGCAAATGAGATCTCAAATAGAGTTATGTATCAAAAGTTATAGCCTCCAAAATATTTCACTTTGTATCATTTATTTTTAAAACTTTTTAAAGGCCATACATGACCATTTGAGTGTTAGAATTTTTTTAAAAACATCCCTAAATTGATATAACCATTAATTACTAAAATTTACTTTATGAGAGTCATTTTGCCACAAAAAAAACTCAAACAAAGTTACGAATCAATAGTTATAGCCTCTAGAATTTTGGACTCTGCATCATTTAAAAAAAAAAAAAAATAGAGGTCATAGGTGCCCATCTAAAGTTTAGAAAATTTTCTAAAAATATCCTAAAATATATATAGATATTTGTATCTAAATTTTACTTTATAATATAATCAATTTGGCATAAATGAGAGCTCAAATGGAGTTAAGAATCAAAGTTATGGCCTCTAGAATTTTAGACTTTGCATCATTTCTTTTCAAAACTTTTTAGAGGCCATACATGACCATCTCAAGGCCCAAAAAAATATGAAAACATACCTAAATGAATGGATCTATTCATGGATAAATTTTAATTTTTGAGATGATCATTTTAACACAAATGAGAGATCAAATTGAGTGACAAATCAAAAGTTATGGCCTCTATAAGTTTGGACTCTACATCATTTATTTTTAGAAATTTTAAGTTGCCATTTGAAGGTCTAAAAAATTCTTAAAATATTTGTAAATGGATATTGATCTATTTTATGGCTGAATTATACTTTATAAGATAGTCATTTTAACACAAATGAAATCTCAAATAGAGTTATAGATCAATAGTTATGGCCTCCAAATGTTTGGAATCTATATCATTTATTTTTAAAACTTTTTAGAGGCCATATAAGATAATATGAGGGTCTAAAAAGTTTTGAAAACATCCAGAAACTGATATAGCTATTTATGGCTGAATTTTACTTTTTGAGATGATCATTTTAGCATAAATGAGATCTCAAACATAGTTGAATATTAAAAGTTATGGACTTCACAAGTTTGGACTCTACGTCTTTTATTTTTTGAGTTTTTCTAAGGCCATACATGACCATCTGAGGGTCCAAAAAATTATGTAAACACACACACACCCACACACACACCCTGTTGAATTATACTTTTTTAGATGGCTATTTTGGCATAAACAAGAGCTCAAATGAAGCTATAAACCAAAATTTATGGCCTATAAAAGTTTGGACTCTGTATCATTTGTTTTCAAAACATTTTGAAGGCCATAATTCACCAAATGAGGTTCTTAAAAGTTTTTAAAACATCTCTAAATGGATAGAGTTATTTATGACTAAATTTTACTTTTTGAGAATGTCATTTTAGCATAAATAAGAGCTCAAATAGAGTTATGGATTCAAATTTATGGCCTCCAAAAGTTTAGACTCTACATCATTTATTTTTAGAAAAATTTAGAGGCTATACATGACCATAAAATAGTCTTTTAAATTCTAAAAACATTCATAAATGGATAAAAGTATTTATGGTTGAAATTTACTTCTTAAGATAATCATTTTGACATAAGAGGTCAAACAGAGTTAAATATCAAAAGTTATGTCCTTTCCATGTTTGGAATCCACGTCATTTATTTTATAAGATTTTTGATGGCAATAGATTACCATATAAGGGTTATAAAATTTATTAAAAAAATGCCTTAATAGATAGAGATGTTTATGGTTGAATTTTACTTTCCAAGATAATCATTTGGTATAAAAAATAGAGTTAAAAATCAAAATTACCTTTAAAAATTTAGACTCTGCATCATTTATTTTTAGAACTTTTTAAAGGCCATAAATGACCATTTTTAGGGTCAAAAAAGTTTTGAAAAAATCCCTAAATGGATATATCTATTTATGGCTGAATTTCACTTTTTGAGACAATTATTGTTTCATAAATGAGAGCTTAAATAGAGTTATAGATCAAAATTTATAGACTCCAAAAGTTTGGAATCTACGTCATTTGTTTTCAAAACATTTTGGAGGCCAAACATGACCATCTAAGGGTTTGAAAAGTTCTAAAAACAAATGATAAGGAATCCAAACTTTTGAAGGCCATAACATTTAATTTATAACTCTATTTGAGCTCTCATTTACACCAAAATGACCATCTCAGAAAATAAAATTCAGTCATAAATAGTTTTATCCATTTAGGGATGTTTTTATAGCTTTTTAAATCCTTGAATGGTCATGTATGGCCTCTAAAAAGTTCTAAAAATAAATGATGTGGAGTCCAAACTTGTGGAGGTGATAACTTTTGATTCATAACTCCATTTGAGTTCAAATTTGTGCCAATGTGATAATATTTTTTATATCTAAATTTTATTTCCAAAGATAGTTATTTTGGTCAAAATGATAACTTAAATAGTGTTACAAATCAAAAACTGTGGCTACAAAAAGTTTATAATCTCCATCATCTATTTTAAGAAAAAAAATAGACCATTTAAGGGTCTAATTTTTTTCTTGAAAACATTCATAAATGGATAGAGATCTCTATGGAAAACTTTTAATTTTTGAGATGGTCAGCCATTTTAACATAAACAAGAGATCAAACAGAGTTATGGATCAAAATTTATGGCTTCTATAAGTTTGGAATCTACATCATTTATTCTCAAAAAAAATAGAGGTTATACATAGGCATCTAAGGGTATGAAATGTTTTGAAAACATCCCTAAATAAATAGAGTGTTTTATGGCTGAATTGCATTTTTTAAGATTATAATTTTGCCATAAATGAGAGCTTAAATGGAGTTACATGTCAAAAGTTATGGCCTCTAATAGTTTGGACTCTGTATCATTTATTTTTGAAACTTTTCAGAGGCCATACATGACCATATAATTTTCCTAAAAGTTATGAAAAACATCCCTAAATGGATAGCTATGAGTACAAAGTTTATCTTTATTATCCTTAATAATTTAAAATACTAAGATTAATTATAACTTTAATTAGATTTCAATTTTTTTTGTTGTAAATGCATTTCTTGATTTAGAGAAGGATTATCCTTATCTTTGTTTATGTATTGAATTGTAAAAAATTACTAGGTGTTAGGGTCCCATATCCATCTATAGGGTTCTAGATTTGGAAGAGCCTATCCTCCTCTTACCCAATCTGGTATGTTATGTCATGCTAGATTTTATTCAATCTATTATGGTGATTCTTTATTATATTTTACAATCAAGTCTACTAATAGAATAGATATATTATGTTTGAATTGTAATTTTTGAGATAGTCATTATAGTGCAAATGAGAGCTCAGACATAGTTACATATCAAAAGTTATGGCTTCTAGAAGTTTTAAACTTTTTGACTCCACATCATTTATTTTTAAAAAAATTCAAAATTCATACATGACCATATGAGGGTCATAAAATTTATAAAAACAGCCCTAAATGGATATAGATGTTTATAGCCTTGAATTGTACTTCCTAAGATAGTCATTTTTGTGTAAATGAGAGCTCAAATAGAGTTATAGATTAAAAGTTATGGCCTCAAGAAGTTTGGACTCCACATCATTTGTTTTCATAAATTTTTTGAGGCTATATATGACCATATGAGGGTATGAAAAAATACCTAAATTGATATATCTATTTATAGTTAAATTATACTTTTTGAGATAGTCATTTTGGCACAAATGAGAGTTCAAATAGAGTTACAGATAAACAATTATGGCTTCCAAAACTTTGGACTCGACATCATTTGTTTTCAAAAAAAATTGGAGGCCATACAAGACCATATGAGGGTTAGATAAGTTTTGAAAACATCCATAAGAACATAGATATATTTATGGTTGAGTTGTA
>JARHVA010000191.1:4157500-4565000 GCA_037957365.1 Torreya grandis
TACACTATCTCTCCTTCACTCCATAATTTTGACATATACCTTGCACTTAACTCTCCAAGTCTTCTCTCTCTCAAGTCTAGAAACCAACACATTAGGTTTATGTTAGGATTGTGGAGCTAAAAGCTTCACTGATGCAAACAGGAGAGGAGGTTGCTGAAGGTTGCTGAGTTGCAGAGAAGTTGGGGTCAGTCTGATCAGCCGACGTCGGCAGGATAGCAAAGGGATGCAACCGACGTCGGTCATATATCAGCCGACATCGGTCACCTCTAGGCAGACAGGGACTGACGTCGGTCGCCTATGTGGTTCGACTGTGAGCTAATTATGGGTAGTTAGCTAATGAACCAAGTGTTTGCATGACCAAGGCTAATTATAGACTGAGAGCTGCGGATCTAATTATTGTAATTAGATGTCTAATTATTGTTTGGATGAGATCTATATAATAGACTCATGGTTGTATTGGAAAAGTGTGCTAGGGAGTAAGAGAGCATAATTATAAGCTCCTTCTGTGTGTGAGGTAGAGCAATGGTGCGTTCCTCCTAGTGCCTCAGTACCAGGTGTGTTGGTGCTGGATTGGAGAGCCAGCTGGGTTCTTCAGGAGTGTAGGATCTTGGTCACAGTTGCATGGCCTATATAGGAGATCTACATGGTAAGTAAGATCATTGATCTGCAGGTGTATGTGTGTGCAAGGTTGAGGTTCATAGGTGAGCAAAACCGTTGTTTGATTTGCAGGTGTGCAAGGTCATATAGACAACAACACAACAGGGAGCAGTATCAGGCAGGATCTACTTGGAGTACAGGTGTGTACTCAGATAGAGCTGAGAGGAAGGCAAGGGAGTTCCTTCCATAAGTATGGTCTGTTGAAGTGCAGGTTATTGCAAGTTCATGGGAGATCTACTTGAAGTACTTTGAGTACTTGTGGAGCACGTGGAGTGCTTGTGGAGTGCGTGGAGCACTTGTGTTGTGCGTGAAGCACGGGAGGTGAACACCAACTCTGTATTTGAGTTGGGTGTTGGGACCTGTGAGAGGGAGAGCTTTGGGGAGAAGAATTACTATTCACTTGAGGTGTGGAAAACCTCTGTAAGGTGGTGGAGAAGAAGTGGCATCTTCTTTATTGTATTCTTTTTTGTATAAAGTGTTAATACAAGTTGTGTATTGTCTCTCATATGTTGTGTTATTCTGAATTCTAGTTACTTGGTGAATCTGGTTTATTTCCGCATATTAAGTTGCTTGGTATTTGGTAATCAATTGTATGCTTCTGGTGTTTCGCATCCTGACAAGTGGTATCAGAGCCTTGGTTGTAGGTTCTTGAGCTTGATACCAACAAGTGGTATCAGAGCTAAGGTTACAGGAAGCAGGTTGTGTTTTGGTTACAGGGCACTCTCAGGGTTTTTGATTGAGTGGGAGTAGAGCAATGGCAGATGAAAGTAAGCTAAAAATGGAGGAGTTGAAAAGCACAGACGGTTACTCACGGTCTTATGGAAAGAAAGAGCAGGTAAAAGAACATTGTTGGTTGGTAGCAGATCAGCATGAAGAAACTGAAGATACAGATGTTGCAGGGGTTGCACAGGATGTGTTTGTAGATTTCTTGGATAAAGTTGAATCTTGGATAAAAGATTTGGTTGCCTCTTTCCATGCAGCCCCAGGTAGAGGAGCTGGTAAGCCTTGCCAAAGAATTGGCAAAGGAGAAGTGAAGCTGAAATTGTAGGCGGCCAACACATAGGTGTTGATGAAGGTCATGCAGGTCCTAGGTCTGGAGATATGGCTAATTTCTTCAGAAAGATTGGGTGATGAGAGATGCACAAGAACTCTCACAGCGGTAGCACTTGAATTAGCTGGTGATAAGAAAACAGGTATTCTTTATCTACTTGTTTATATTACTGATTCTTCTTCTATTGTGAAGACGTGGCTTCGTAGGCTTGGTCACATGAGCAGGAAGGAGATGCATGTTCTTAAGTGAAAGACAGATATATTTGATAGGCTTAAGAACTGGAAAGCCTTGGTGTTCTTGGAGGAGATGGCAGACAGAGTTCAGTGGATGAGGCTGGATACATCTGAGCAGAGTAGTTTGGACATGTGTTTTGATCCAAAGGAGCTCGCGGGTAAAAAGTCATCACTCACAGGTGAACACAGACACCGATGTCGGTCAGGAGGAACCGGCGTCGAACAGACAGGTGTCGATGTCGGTCATGTGCAGACCGAAGCCAGCGATGTCAGGTAGAGTAAGACCGATGTCGGTCAAGGGGACCAACATTGGCAGTAAGTAAGACCGATGTCAGTCAGGAGGACCGATGTCAGCAATAGGGACACCAGCACTGGCAGGTTGGTAGTCAAGTACAGATGCATGGAACCGACGTCGGTTGGATGCAGACTATGGGGTGGCTGAGGTCGGTCATTGTAACAAATTTTGGGTGGACAGCATGTTGTCAAGGAGTCTCAAACACCCATACAGAGGACTGAAGGTGTAAGTAGGCCCTCAAATTTGTGTTCCTCTTCTTCATACTTGTTGCTGATTGTAGAGCAGGAAGGATCCAGGAAACAGGTGGGAGCTAGGCAGGATTATGATGCAGAACCAGATGGGAGTTTTGGTAGGTTTGCTAGCTGGATGAAAACACAGAGACGAATGGATTCCTTAGTAGAAGAATAGAGAGAATGGATACATGAGACGGAAGACCAGGCATATGGTCTTGTGGAGCTGCAGGACAGTGGTACCGGGTTTGACAGGTGGAGGATGAAGCATGGCTTCAGTCGATGTCAGGGTAACTACTATGGTTTGACTTACTAGGAGGATGATGGTCATGACATCATTCTGTTACTGTATGTGGATGGTATGTTTTGCTATAGCACGTTTGTACATACAGGGTTTTATTGAGCTAAGGGTAAGATTAGTTCAGTGTCATGTCATGAGGAGTTTGGAGCAGCAGAATTCTTTGACATGGGAGGCATGGAGATCACAGGTTGATTTTATCTCCAGTGGGAGCTGATGTGAATCAGGTGTTGGTGAGGTTTGGGATGTAGAGCCGCAGCACACTAAGGGCTGGATAGGTACAGTGTCTGAAATCACATGAGGTCTGGTATAGACCTGAGTATTCCCATGCAGTGGGAGCTGTCAGAGTTAGGAGCCAATTCGGGGAAGTGGGTTCTCAAGTTTTTTGAGAGGGACCAGCAGCAGGTGTTGCTATGCAGGGTCAGGACTTCACTACAGGTGTTGTAGGTTCGGATGATAGGTGATACACCACGGGATGTGTGGTGGGTTGTCTTCAGGTGGGAGCTTGAAGAGGGATACAAACCAGGAAACAGATTAGATGGGGTATAGGTATAGGTACAGTGCAGCTGTTTATCTCCAAGTGGGAGATTTTTAGGATTGTGGAGCTAAAAGCTTCACTAATGCAAACAGGAGAGGAGGTTGCTGAAGGTTGCTGAGTTACAGAGAAGTTGGGGTCGATCTGATCAGCCGATGTCGGCAGGATAGCAAAGGGAAGCAATCGACATTGGTCATATATCGGCCGATGTCGGTCACCTCCAGGCAGACAGGGACTGACATCAGTCACCTGTGTGGTTCGACTGCGAGCTAATTACGGGCAGTTAGCTAACGAACCAAGTGTTTGCATGACTAGGGCTAATTATAGACTGAGAGCTATGGATCTAATTATTGTAATTAGATGTCTAATTATTGTTTGGATGAGATCTATATAATAGACTCATGGTTGTATTGGAAAAGTGTGCTAGGGAGTAAGAGAGCATAATTATAAGCTCCTTCTGTGTGTGAGGTAGAGCAATGGTGCGTTCCTCCTAGTGCCTCCGTACCAGGTGTGTTGGTGCTGGATTGGAGAGCCAGCTGGGTTCTTCAGGAGTGTAGGATCTTGGTCACAGTTGCATGGCCTATATAGGAGATCTACATGGTAAGTAAGATCGTTGATCTGCAGGTGTATGTGTGTGCAAGGTCGAGGTTCACAGGTGAGCAGAACCGTTGTTTGATTTGTAGGTGTGCAAGGTCATATAGACAGCAACACAACAGGGAGCAGTATCAGGCAGGATCTACTTGGAGTACAGGTGTGTACTCGGATAGAGCTGAGAGGAAGGCAAGGGAGTTCCTTCCATAAGTATGGTCTGTTGAAGTGCAGGTTATTACAGGTTCATGGGAGATCTACTTGAAGTACCTTGAGTACTTGTGGAGCACGTGGAGTGCTTGTGGAGTGCGTGGAGCACTTGTGTTGTGCGTGAAGCACGGGAGGTGAACATCAACTCTGTATTTGAGTTGGGTGTTGGGACCTGTGAGAGGGAGAGCTTTGGGGAGAAGAATTACTGTTCACTTGAGGTGTGGGAAACCTCTGTAAGGTGGTGGAGAAGAAGTGGCATCTTCTTTATTGTATTCTTTTCTATATAAAGTGTTAATACAAGTTGTGTATTGTCTCTCATATGCTGTGTTATTCTGAATTCTAGTTACTTGGTGAATCTAGTTTATTTCCGCATATTAAGTTGCTTGGTATTTGGTAATCAATTGTATGCTTCCGGTGTTTCGCATCCTAATATATATATATATATATATATATATATATATATATATATATATATATATATATATATATATATATATATATATATATAATTCATTAATTATCAAGTCCAAAATCTTTCCTTATCATCCAAAATACATTCCTTCACCCTTAAGGCATCTCATATGGGTCACACTTAAGCACAATCCACTTTCAAATAGGCTTAAGTCACTTTTAGGTCCTATGGAGACCTATTCACCTTTTGATACTTCCCTAAGAAAATTAAGAACATAGGACCACTTTAAAATACATTTTTACACTCCTTATTTCCCCTTATACATCCTCAAATAATCATATTTAACTCTACTCACTTTTATGTATGCTCAAACAACTCAAACACTGACTTGATACATAGGAACATCATGAACAAATATTCAATCAAATTCTCAAGCATTGTTAATACTAGATATGAGGGGTTAAACTTTAATAATTCTTATAAAACATCCTCATGGAGTCTACAAAACTCCTCAATATATAATTAATCAAGAGATATCAAACTATATCAAAAAAAGCTTGAACATCCTTCTCTTGTCACTTGCAGAACAATCACAAACATAGTTAACTTTGAACTTCAATATATATTTTAATGTAAAAACTTTCAAACATTTAAATTCATATTTATATATTTTCCTTAGATTCCTCTACAAATACAATTTTTACACCATGAGCAAATTATACATAGATCAAAAGATATGGCTAAAATACAAAGCACTAGTTGTTTCCTTTATTAATTTCAAATATTTAAATGCAAATAGTCATAGTTAAACCTTGGTATATTTTCTCATATCTCATGTCCTCATAGCTTATATAAAATACACACCATTTATCTAATTGAAATAACTTCACCTTTACCTTTCAATGCTCATCGTTGGATCTTCATCTTGACTATTTGACTTGATGCACTATGTCAATCTCCTGTACATAGCTCAATTTTTATCTCTGCTTAACATTAAACATCAAACACTTATCCTCATCTCACTACTTATAAATATCTTAAAATGAACATGATCCATTGATATTTTTGTAAGTAACTTGATCTTTACTTAGTTTAAGCATTGAACACTTTGACCCATTTGACTTACTATGCACCATAGATCTTGATGTACGAACTCTTGCAAACTGTGATCCTTGAAAGAAGTTTGATCTTTATCTCTACTCAAGGTTAAGCATAAAACACTTAAAACTATGGAATAAACATTCTCCATGGATTTTTCTCAAACTTTACCTTGTGCCAATTTGACTAAGTATGGGAACCTTTTCAATCTGTCTTTAAGGTCAACTTTGCACCTTCATATCTTTTGTTGTGCTTAGATGCATGATCTAAAATTTAGAAAATATGATGTCCTCATATATGATAATATAACCATGTGATAAACTGATCCTATAAACCTCACACATTTTAGATATAATGACATTAAAATGCTCACTCAGATTTTCTGTCATAGAGTCAATTATGTCAAAAACTTGCTTAGAAGGCCAACTTTGAACATGCATATCTTTTATCACACTTCAATAGTTCACTTTAAATTTAGCTCAAATAAACTAGGTACAAAACTGAACAACCCCATATGATCACCTTCTCTTGAAATATCCACATGTTTGAGATATTCCACCATTAAATTTCCTACTCAGCTTTTCTTACCACATTGTAAATTTCGCTATGGGAAACACTATCAAAATGCCTAAGATCCCAAATTTTCACTTATATATCTTTTTTTTTCTTCATTATTTGACTTGATACTTTACACATAGAAACTAACTACTAATTTGATCATATCTGAATGACTACATCCCCTTGACTCATCCACATGTGGCAATGGTGATATCACCAAACTATTTACTCAAATTTTTTTCTACTAGACCCAAAAGGTCTAGATGAAACATATGGACTACCAGATGAATTCCACTCATGTACACAAGTACTCAAAACATATAAAACATCTTCAGGACCTCTTTCACAACCTTAAATCACCATATTCATCACTAAACATCTCTAACCATACCAAAACTAACGATAAACCAAGCCAACTTTAGGCACACTAAGAAAAGCACATTGCACACTTTATCATTATAACTTAGGATATCAAACCACTTCATACACTCACTAGGATAACTTTATGACATCATCATGACATCCTTGATAACTCTCTAATACAAATAGAGTTATAAATAAAAAATTATGGCTTCTAGAAGTTTGGACTCCACATCATTTATTTTTAAAACTTTTTAGAGGACATACATGATCATATAAGGGATTAAAAAGTTTTGAAATTTTTCTAAAATAGATATATCTATTTATGGGTGAATTATTTTTTTTGAGATGATTGTGATGGTGAAAATTAGAGCTCAAATAGAGTTACAAATCAAAAGTTATGGCTTTAATAAGTTTGCACTCTACATCATTTATTTTTAGAACTTTTTTTAGACCATACATGATCATATAAGGGTTTAATTTTATTTATAAACATCTCTAAATGGATAACATTATTTATTTATGAATTATTGTTTTTGAGACATTCATTTTGGCACAAACAAGAGCTCAAATGGAGTTACGGATCAAAAGTTGTGGCCTCCATAAGTTTGGAATCTATATCATTTATTTTCAAAACATTTTGGAGGCCATACATGAAATATAAGGGTTTAATAAATTTTAAAAACATATATAAATAGATGGTTTAATTTTACTTTCTAAGATAGTTGTTTTGGTGAAAATGAGAGCTCAAATGGAGTTATGATTAAAATTTATGGCCCCCAGAAGTTCTAAACTTTTTGACTCCACATCATTTGTTCTTAAAAAATTTTAGAGGCCATACATGACCATCTAAAGGTAATAATAGTTCCTAAAACATCCTTAAATAGATATAGTTATTTATGGTTGAATTATACTATCTGATATGGTTGGTTTGCATAAATGAGAGCTCAAACAGAGTTATATATCAAAATTTATAACTTTCAAAAGTTTGGAATATACATCATTTGTTTTCATAACTTTTTGGGAGCCAAACATGACCATATAATATTATAAAAATATACAAATACATCCTTAAATGGATAGATTTATTTATGGCTGAATTGAATTTTCAATATTGTCATTTTAGCATAAATGAGAGTTCAAATATAATTATGGATCAGAACTTATGACCTCAATAAGTTTGAACTCCACATAATTTATTTTTAGAACTTTTTAGAGGCCATACATGACTATTTAAGGGTCATAAAAGTTCTAAACATATTTATAAATGTATAGATATGTTATTAATGTGTTTTACATTCTGACATAGTAATTTTGGCATAAACAAAAACTCAAGTAGAGTTACGTATCAAAAGTTATGGCCTCTAAAAATTTAGACTCCATCATTCATTTTTAAAACTTTTAGACACCATATGTGACCATTTTAGTTTCTAAAAAGTTTTTTAAAAATTATTAAATTGATAGATTTATTTATGGTTGAATTATAATTTTTGAGATAGTCATTTTGACATAAATGAAAGCTTAAACGGTGTTACATATCAAAAGTTATGGCCTCCAGAAGCTTGGAATCCGCATCAATTGTTTTTAGAAATTTTCAAAGGCCATAAATGACCATATGAGGATCAAAAAATTTCTATAAACATCCCTAAATAGATATAACATTTTATGTCTAAATTATACTTTATAATATGGTCATTTTGGTGTAAATGAGAGCTCAAAAAGAGTTACAAATCAAAAAAATGTTATAGCCTCTACAAGTTTGGACTCCACATAATTTATTTTAAAAATGTTTTAAATACATACATGACCATATGAAGGTTTGAAAAGTTATGAAAACATACCTAAATAGATATATCTATTTATGACTTAACTTTAGTTTTTAATATGATGGTTTAGTGAAAACAAGATCTTAAACCAAGTTACAAATCAAAAGTTATGGCCCATATAAGTTTATATTACACATCATTTATTTTTATAAAATTTTGGAAGCCATTAGAGGGTCTAAGTTTTTTTGAAAAAATATGTAAATATATCCAATTATTTATGGATGATTTGTACTTTCTAATAAAACCATTTTGGTAGACATGAGAGCTAAAATGGAGTTACGGATGAAAATTTATGGCCTCTAAAAGTTTGGACTCTACATCATTTGTTTTCAAAACTTTTTGGAGGCCATATGTGACCATATGAAGATATGAAAAGTTCTAAAAAATACCTAAATAGATAGAGTTATCTATATATAAAGTGTAGTTTTGATTTAACAATTTTCAAAATATTGGTGTATTGTTCCAAATTAAGTTAAAGGGTCTGAGTAGTAAAATTAGTAAATAAATATTTAATAATTAAGCTAATCATTTTTGTAAATTATATTATAATTTTTACCTCTCTAAAAATAGTAATAAAAGGTAGAAAAGAAGACTTAGCTAGAAACTGATTGATACAACTGAGATAGGGTATGATATTCATTATGTAGGACTAAGACACTATCACAAACCAAAATGTGACCTTAGTTTTATGATTAGACAAGAGTTACATAAGTGGATAGGAATGTAATTTATGTTGTAACATTCCACCTTTTCCATTATTGTCCTAAGGATATAATCTTTCTAGGTTTTGTTTTCCAGGTTTGTGTGACCCTGTCTGTGAAATTTTAGTAGCTAAAAGTTTGTAGTGTTCCCTATAAAGTAGATTTTATCTTCAAACCATATACTCCATTGTGCTTTGACAAATTTTGATAAAGAGGGAGGTTAGTGTGTATAATATTCACTAAATGTGTATCCACACTCCTTGTGTGGGACGCTACTTACATACCAATTCTCTATAGAGGGATCAAGCCATATGTAGTTCTCCCACTTCATGTTCTTTGTGAAATTACATATATGAATATGTAGAATGCTAAACTAGATGTGCTTGAGGTGGCTAAGGACTGGTGTAAGGATTTAAATAAGCTTGTAAGTGTATTGGTTGGTTGTATGTAGAGAATAGGGAAGATTTCTTTAGTAGTCTTACTTGCTTAGTGATATTTTACAAACTTTTCCAAGTGATCTTTTTTGAATAGGTTTTTATGGGGATCTATTAGTCATAGGCTAAATGTACTCACATTAGGTCGATAAAGATAGGGATGGGAAACTAGAAATAACTAATCATTAGGGTCAAAATTACACTTAGATAGGAATATTAAAAGTGGAAAAGAGTGGAATTGATGCTATAGTCCAAGTGTGGTGCTATTTTCCTAAGATGATGGGACCTAGGGGGATGGATTAGTTATAGGAAAAGGGGTCTGGCTTAGTTGAGATCAAGTCTAGAAGGCTATGGATGGTTTAGAATCAATAAAAAGATGCCTATGAGGGTCATGAAAGTAATCAAGAGGAACCTATGGGTTGGATGGCTTTATCCGTGCTCAAGTTACTAATTTTCATATTTTATATGACTACATTTCCCCCCGCCCACTTTATGTTAGTAATACAATAAAGTGAAATACTAGGATAAAGGAAAAATAGAAAGCATACCTGAACTTACCTATAAGGGTGAAACTCATGAAGTTGTGTGATGCCAAGTATGTGTAGAGATAGCATGTTGTGAAGTGTAAATCTACAAGAGAAAATAGAGAGTAGATCATTTCTTACTAGATATGCTATATCTAAAATAAAAAATGTATAAAGCTAGGTAATAGAGAGAGATAAGAAGAGAAAGGAATGAATACACCTCACTAGGTACATAAACCAATACAAAACTTGTTATGATGTTGAGTACCACTGGATGATGTTTTACCAAGAGTAATATCTTGAATGGATCTGAGTGCTCAATTCCCCAAAAATGGCTCAAGAATGCAAAGGCTAGCCCTTTGGCTCCATCATCACCCACTAAGTGAAGGTAGGTGATCATGTGTGTGTTAATCAATGTTTGGACTATGTTTCCAATCTCTTTAAATAAGTGGCTAAAGAGTACAAATTCTAGATAGTCCTTTGACTCTATCATTGCCCCATGAAGTAAAGATATGAACTAATACTAGTATGAAATGTATGTCATGGGAGATGGATCTTAAATACCATAAATGTACTATGATCTAAAATTGTTGGCATGAATATCTAAATGTATGTATGTTATAAATTAGGCTTGTATGAAAGCTACTCCAAAACTAGTGCACTAGGCTTATATGAAATCCATTCTAAAATGTGGAGGTTAGGCTTATATGAAAGACACTCTAAAATGATGTTAACCACTTGTATATGGAATAATGCACACAACTACTAAGAATTTTTGGGTAATGATGAACTTAGAAAGAAAATAAAATAAATGTGTCATGCACATTACCCCCAATCATTGGTGTTTGGAACATGGATTATGGTCTAGAAGTTATAAAAACTATTGTATCTAAAACTAAAAGTGAGAGTCATCATGCCACACATGATGCCCCTTATATCTAGATTTTTTAAGCAAAAGTGTACTAAAAACTACTAATTCTAAACTGGTTTGACTATACAAAATTATAACTATACCTACTTTTATGCTTGCTTTTAGAGAGTCTAGTTTTTTTGCTATTTGGATAGGAGCACAAAAAATGGATAGTAGTGGCACCAACATTATAGTCTAATCTTTGCTCTATTGTCCTAGACCAAATTTGATGATTGTTTTAACATTTTCACTATCCACATGGTCTATTCTAATTGGTTTGAGATTTGGTCACTATTTTGGCTATTTTGAATGCTACTTTTTTTACCGTTAGGAGTTGTGATCTCTATGAAAAAACCCTTGTTTGTTTCCACCTCTTCTAAGAGTAGGAATTCAGACCCTATAATGATTTCCCTTAGGAGAAAGAGCCTTGCAAATGTGTTATGCTATAAAGATACATGATATAGCAATAATAATCGATAAGATATCTAAAGATATATCATAGTTTGTAATGAGAGATTGTTAGATTAATAGGGGTATGCCTAGATAGATATAAAAATGTAATACCATGTGTAATGTACTAAATTGGAACTAAAAATCTGATTATTTTTAGGTGTTATGGAGGGATGGAACATGATGTCCATCATGGCATATAAGAAACCAAGATAATGCATGATGTGGATCATGACATTACAAAAAATGAGAAGAAAATAGGCAATAAGCACACAAGGAAATAATAAATAAGCATATAAGGGTGGCCACAGGGCCTATAAAATAAAGGACATGCACACATGTCACTCAAACTAAAAGCTAAACATACAAGGCATGTTCAAATACCACATACACATATAATTGAAACAAGCAAGGTTGGCATGAAATCCACAATCACATAGAAGAGTACATGTAAGAGACATTGGCAAATGTCCAAATGCACACACATGAATATAAGCAAAGGACATTAGCAATTATACTAAGGTACATACTGGAGATAAATAAGAAATAGAAAATGTAATCACATCAAGATACACTAAATAATAAAAGAAAGCATGTAATTATTGGAAATTCAATCACACCTAACTAAACAAAGTAAGAAATGAAAGTATGCAAGACATGTTAGTAAAAGACTAAGTATATGCTAAGAAATAAAAAAGTGTTATATATTATTGAGTGTCAATAGAGTAATATATGTAATCTAGTAAGTAATGTACATCAACATTATAACTATAGTGTGTGGTGTAGGAATGACATAACCTAGATGGTATAGTCATGTAGAAGATGCCCATAATGGGTATGTATATCGATGTGTGTCTCAAATGTGGATGTAAGATGCCCCTTCAATGGGTAGAGTGAAGTAGTCAAGGATCTATATTTCACTGTGTGCACTCAAATAATATCAAGTGAACCATGAAAATGTAGATAAATTAACAAATAATAGCATAAAATAACAAATGTAAGTCTAGCATGATAGCAGAAATGTAAAGCATAGATGATGCATATAATCAAAATGTTTTTATAATTTTGAATTATTTGAATGTTTTTATATTTTTTATAGATTCTATGTATAATTAATCATAAAGAAATTATGTAAAAGAAATTGAAAATAAGCTATGTATAGACATTGGAAAAAAGGCTATATACAAGCATATGAATAAAGCAATAAGTACATGATGGCATAAAAGACTAGGCTAAAGGGGGTAAAGGGTCCAAAGATGGAGCTTTTTGGGGATGGAGATGGAGGAAGGGATCATGACCATCATCAAACACCTCAAGAACATCATCATATGTTGTATAAATTGTGTACATTGTGTCATCTTACTGAAGGTGAACTGAAGGTTGCTCTAGTGGTGGAGATGTTGATTCCCCTTTGGGATGTTTAGCTATTGGTAAAAGTGGAGATGCTATTGGTAATGGTGTTATAACCTAAATAATACCCTAAACTTTTAGTTTATCCAATCTCTACTATAAAATTGTATATGAGTTTATATCATGGCCTATGATCTTATGAAAAAGATAAAATAGATAACCATCCTACTATGATAATCTACTAATAGATCTATGTAATACTATAGGTAATGTGAATAATCCATAATCAAGTAACATCTATAACATAATATATGGTTGATGTTGTGTGTTTCCTACCTAAATTTGAATGACTAGCTCTATATCCATAAAGGTAACCGTGTGAACTAAATGTGCCAAGTGATTTATCTATGGCCATGAATGTGGAGTATATCTTGAGAGTGTAGTGTGAGATGATAAGATTTATGTAAGATGTCTAATGAGAGATATAGAGTCATCTTGGTACTCTCTTGGGTCAACTAGTGTAAAGATCAACCCACACAAATAGTCATATGTGAGTGTGTGTATTGCATCATCATCTGAAAAAGCTTGGGAATATGTATCAACATCGTGTACATATAGTAACTCAAAATTTACCATAAGGGGTAACTATGATATGGGAGTCCATCAAATGTAGTAGTAGAAGATAATTTTTCTATGATAGTGTTTATAATTGATGAAGTAATTATATCAATAGAATCAACTAGTATTGATAAAACTACTATCAATGTATGTATAAATGTAATAGGTCTAAGAATTATGACTGATGGAGTAGCTAGAGTGGCTAAAGCTACTATGACTGACTGAATATTGGGAATATTAGTGTATTATTCCAAATTAGTTAAAGGGTCTAAGTATTAAAATTATCAAATAAATATGTAATAATTAAGCTACTAATTTGTGTAAATTAGATTACAATTTTGACCTCTCTAAAAATAGTAATAAAAGGTAGAAAAGAATACTTAGCTAGAAATTGACTGATACAACTAAGATAGGGTCTGATATTCACTATGCAGGATTGGGACACTATCAAAAACTACAATATAACTTTAGTTTTCTAATTGGATAGGAGCATTGAAAGTGGATAAGAGTGGGACCAGTGCTATCATCCACTTTTACCATTATTGTCCTAAGGATCTAATCTTTTTGGGTTTTGTTTTCCAGGCCTGTGTGACCTTATTTGTGAAGTTTTGATAGCTATAAGTCTATAAATCTCATTTCAAATAATATTTTTTCATCAAACCCTATACTCCATCTTGATTTGACTAATTTCAAGAAAGACATGGGGTTAATGTGTGTAAGATTAGCTAAACATATATCCATACCCCTTGTGTGGGCACATTGCCTACATACCAATACTCTAAAGAGGGATCAAGCTATATGTAGTTCTCTCACTTGATGTGCTTTGTGAAATTGAGTGTATGATTATACATAATGATAAACTAGATGTGCTTGAGGTGGCTAAGGACTAGTGTAAGGATTTGAATAATCTTGTAAGTGTATTGGCTAGCTATATAAAGAGAATAGGGAATATTCATTGAGTAGTCTTGCTTGTATTCTTGCTTACTTAGTGATATTTTCTAACCCTTTCCAAATTATCTTTGAATGGGCTTGTATAGGCATATATTGGTCATGGATTAAATGTGCTTACATTAGGTCAACAAGGATAAGGATTGGGAACCAAAAAGAACTGACCATTGTGGCTAAAATTCCACTTGGATAAGAGCACTGAAAGTGGACAAGAGTGGTACTGATGCTATAGTCCAAGTGTGGTGCTATTGTCCTAAGTTGATGGGACCTAGGGGGATGGATTAGTCATGGAAAATAGGGTTTGGCTCAGCTCAAATCAATTTTAGAAGGCTATAGATGACTGGGAATTAGTGAAAATATGTCTATGAAGGTCTTGAGAGAAATTAAGAGGGACCTATGGGTTGGGTGTCTTTAACCACATTCAAGTTACCAATTTTCACATTTTATATGACTACAACTTTCCTAGATGATCATTTTAGCATAAATAAATTATCAAACAAAGTTAAAGATCAAAATTTATGTCTTCTCAAAATTTGCACTCCACATCATTTGATTTAAGAAATTTTTGAAGGCCACTCATGACCAAATTAAAGGTCCAAAAAGTTATAAAAAATATCCCCAAATGGATAAAGTTATTTATGGTCGAATTATAATTTTTGAGACAGTAATTTTGAAGTAAATGAGAGCTCAAATGTCATTTATTTTCAAAAAAATTTGGAGGCCATATGTGACCATATAAACATTTGAAGAGTTCTTAAAACATCCCAAATTGGATAGAGTTGTTTATGAATGAATTGTATTTTATGAGACACCCCATTTTGGTGGAACAAGATTTCAAATGGCATTATGAATCAAAATTTATGGCCTATGGAAGTGTTGTGATATCTAATTTCACCCTTTTGGGGGATTTATTTAGGCTCCTCCACTCCTATTCACAATATTGGGACAACCTCATGTCATGGTAACCTATGATGGGGCTGAACCTCTAGAGAAGGTTGACTTCTACTGTATGGATCACCTAAACTAATGATACTATAGGGAAAATGGTTAGAAAGGGGAAAGGGATCCTAATAAAGTTAACCAAGTGATTCACCAAGTATAAATGGGAAACTCCCATAATATTGAACCCACATTAGATAAGTACAAGACAATACTAGCTCACACAACCTCAAAATCAAGATAATTTCATAAGTATTTCATAGACTAGGTTTAAAAAGTAATGAATGCAAATAAAGAGGATTTATAAGACTCATTGAGATATTACATAAATGGTATAAAGAACACTAATATAGACTTTCAATAGCTTGAAACACCCTAAAAGAGGTCAAAAAGAAGGAAAATGGATGAGGAAGATTCTCCTTCACACAATGCCATCATAGACAACTCACTCAACATATATCCAAAGAAAGAGATAGGTAAAGAAAGTATTTAATGAATCAATAGGTAGTTTTTAAAAATTATTGATAGGGTTTAACCTAATCAAGATGAGCATATCTTGCAATATCTTAGAGTGTTCCCTGATACTCCCAAAAAATGAGCATCTCCCCCAAAATGGGAAAGAATGGGTGATATATAGAGAAAGGGAGAAGATAGAAGAGGGAGCATGTTAAATAAGGAAAATCAATGAGATGATACTTTCAATGAATGCTCCACAATATTTTAACCCCATCAAGGCTAATCCTTTATCAACAAATTAACCTATATTTGGCTCTAATAGTCTTCAAGATTTCTCATTGGCTGAGAGATCCACTAGAAGATAAGAATCTATTTGAGGATGATAAGTCATGATCCTCTTAAGGAAGAATTATCATTAAGATATAAATAAAAATTAAATGATCAACTATATTCTCCAATACCCAAATATGTTTGATTTGATATTCCATGTTACCTTCTACTTGACCTACTTGTGAAGACAAAATCTTCATAGCTTAAATCTGACAGAGCCATGCGATGTCTACTTTTAATCATAGTAGGTATTTACTTTGTTGAGGCTAACTAAATTAGAAGATGAGACACTCCTTACTAATCACATATGTACCCCTACTCCATCTGAGCATAGGTCTTTACTATATATTGAAAACCAATCTAATTTATTGGTTTTCATATAGTTATAATATCAATGAAAACCTATAGGTTGTATAGTCCTATCTCGATAACTACCAACCCATCTTTGATCTCTATATTAGGCCCTAAAATACCTATTTTTACCTTTGAGCATATATGTAAATTTATAACTCTATGTATTCATAGATCTTATTTAAATAGCAATGATCATAGTCATGAAACAATACTATGACCCAAAAGATGGGCTCTATAAGTTATAAATCTTTGAACTAGAGGTCAAGACTATGTTTCAATGCTGACAAAACTTCATTATAACGATCTTGACTATATTACTATGTCCCATGTTTAATGGATTCTTGATTGAGCTCTAATGGCAACATATGCCCTTTGAAACATTCCTCTAGTTTGACCTAGGTCACATTCAACCTTTATTTGACTTCCCTAGCTTTCAACTTTTAACAATGATTATCAATCTTGATTTGGGGCTTCTCAAATTATGCCATCTATCAACTCTTCATTTATTTTTAGGATCTTATTATCATCTCTTTGAATTCTTAACCTCATGTACACCATAGATCTCCCTTTGCACAGATGAATGTGATCCATAGTTATTCTACCATTTTAATTTGGTTGAGACACTTGTCACCTATGCATTTTCTCTTAGGATCCACTAACCTTTTGACTCATTTCTCACCATTAGATCTACTTAGTATGATGGATCATGCAATTTTTATCTACTTAGACCCACTAGCTTTATTATATGTCATGCATCATTAGGTCTCCCTTTAAGTACTTAAAATCTTGACACTTATCATCAATGTATTTATGCTAACTTTTTGACTTAATGCTCACTATTGATCTTTGATGCATGATTAAATGCACATCATTAGATCTTTGAGACCCACTAAATCTATAAAATCACCACTCACAATTATATATTAACTTGAGATTCCATGATTTGGACACTTATCAGCCACATGTTTAACCTTGGGGCATTTAAATTCGAACAACTATTTGTTGAGGACTAAACTTGATGTCCCTACGTATATTTTACTCTACAAGTCTAACTTTAAAGTCTTATATCTTGAGATAATAAGATCATCAAGGCATTAAATTTTTTGATCATGATTTAGGCATGAAGGACTTCATGTCCATGTAATCTTTTACCCTGAGAGGCTCCCTAAGTACATTTATTAAATGTGTAATTAGATTGACCTATTTAATTTTTCATGACATGATAATGATGACCTATATTTTCTATGTCTATGCAAGAAATTTTAAGGCTCAAAATGAGTTTTTGAGACCTATGAAACCTATTTTATGTCCATGAAGGTCATGATCACCATGAGAACCTACTTCCTCAAAATTTGACAAACTAAACTCTAAGTTTACTTAAAGTGTTTCAAAAGCTTCACAAGCTACATGTGATTTTTGTACCACTCATTCCATCCAAAAATCTATTTAGCACATCCACCCAAGCAAAAGATTTGCATGTGGGCCAAATTTGACCAACATATTTAGTGACTCATTGGGAAACATGACTACTATGCTTGAGAACCTAAACCATTTATCTTGTCTAATCCATTGGGTATGGAGTCATAAGTCTTTGCTCTTAACTAATTTCAATTAATACAAGGCTGCCCCTCTATATAACTCCTCTTGAAACAACAAGGACCAAAAAAAATAACAACAAAGTGCCCAAGGCACTTTGTAAAATTAAACATACAATAGGAAAGAAAACTAATCTAAACCAAGCAAGGGCAACTAACCTACTAAACAAAAGTGCACATAGGCACTTTAAAAAAACATGAAATCTACTCCAATATATTCAATATTATATAGAAATTTACAAGCACCTCCCTCCTAGGTCAAATGAGAAACTTTTAGTATCATTCACTTTTAACAAAACAAGATGAAAAACACCTTGCTTTAGAGGTACCATAAATGGTGAACCAAGTAGCTTGATGGCCAATCCTTTTGATGTGCTCTCCAATGGATGAAATGGTACAAACATGTCTCTAATTAAGACATATTAGTCCAAGTCTTCTAAGATTGGTTCATGTTAGATTGTAGGAGCACTTTCTTGATGTTGCTTATCACTCTTAATAAATCCTTGCATGAAGACTTCATTTAGGCTCTTAGGATCAACTGGACCTAGTTCACTTGGTGGTTTAAAAATACCATGTTCTTCCCCCTTGTCCATGTGAGAATTAAGACTAAGCATGCTTAGAGTAGTATGCTCATAATGTTTTGGATGAAGGACATGTCTCTTAGCTTCTTCAAACTCTTTGTTGATTGCATTAAATCATTAACATAACTCTTCAAGCTCTTCATTGGTATGTTTATCAAACTTTATCATTTGAGAACTTGAGATGTCTCCTTCATCAACCTCACTCAAGATTTAATCTTGTTCTTCAACTAGAAATGAGGGTTAATCTTACCATCTAAGGTTTGAAACATCACACCTATCTTGATCAAGCTATAATATGCTTTCCTCTTGCTCCAACATATCAGGGCTATCCTCAACTGACATCTTATCTTATAATGGACCAACCTTAGGCACCTGGTTTTGATCCTCTTCTTCA
Source organism: Torreya grandis (assembly GCA_037957365.1). Lineage (NCBI taxonomy): Eukaryota > Viridiplantae > Streptophyta > Pinopsida > Cupressales > Taxaceae > Torreya > Torreya grandis. The sequence continues at coordinate 4,176,436 of JARHVA010000191.1, forward strand.
TCTATGTAGAATGGACCTTTAGTAGTCCATTCAAGGTCTGTTTTATGTTCAGCTTGAGGATTGTCCTTTTTTGGCAAGTTTGAAATAATAAGCTATTCCATTTCACTTAAGAAATCTAAGCATAGATATTATCATTGATCTTCTAAGTTTTTTGATCTACCCTTGACCTCCATAATAGGTTCATGAAGGCTATCCTCTTACTTCTCATCAATCTCCTATAAATTGAAATCTCAAACATCCTCCTCCTTATGAAGTAGGTTGCCTATCATGATTTCCTCTATACACTTACATTATCCTCTTATGGCTCACTTATGACTACAATCTCCTTTTTCATTCTTTGTAAATAGTTTTTTATTCTTTTTCCAAGAGGGAGATGGTGGGAGGGTAAATAAGTTCACCTTGATTAAATCTTAAGAGAGTGTCCTTCCAACTAGGGACCTTGAAGCCTCTTTTAGGTGGCTCTTGAACTAGTGCTTGGACTTCCATAACCAACACCTCTACCTTCTTCTTTATGCCCTTTTGAACTAATTTCCATGATGGAAATGAGTATAGAATAGACACTTTTTCTTATTTTTGAATGATTATAGGAGAGGGTGGTCTCCCAAGTGAGGGCATGCCATAGCTAGGGTCAAACATGTTAAAAAAGATCCATGATGGAATGGATTCATGCTCTTGAGTGAGAATGGGCATAGGGGTATGAGAGGGAAAATTTATTGATTTAGGTTCAACATACTCTTCCCACTAATCAAACACTTTTTCAATAGATAATACCCACCCTTTCAATTCTTTCCTCTCAACTTGTGGATAGTCAACTTCTTCAATGGATGCCCACACATTCTAAAACTCATGAAATAAGATATTTATCCCCTCTATAAAAGGAATGGGGAATTATTTTTCAAGTTTAACCCCCTTATTGATTTTCATGATTGTTACACCTTGGTCCAGTATTGCCTCTCTGATTTTTCACAAGGATGGACTTTAACAAGGTTGACTAGGGGGATGATCAAGAACTCTTGAAGGTTGAACTTAAGGATCTTGGAAGGGAGAAGATACATAATATTGATATAAATGAGATTGATAATCTTCATATTATATCAACACATTATCTACATTTTGGATCTTGCTTCTCATCATTGTTATATCCTCATTCTTATAAGATGACCATTGTTCACCCTCACAAATTGAACATCTATTCTTGACCAACTAAAGAACACTCCTTAGATTTTGTATAACATGGATAGGAATGACATAAGAGACTTCTAAACCCCTACCAATATCCTTTATCAACTCAATATAATTTGATTATGCTTACTTAAACCCTGATAAGGATGTAATAAGATAAGCCTGATCTTGACAAGGGGAATTAGAGTATTGATTTTAATGTAAAAGAGGTTGACCTTGGTCATATTTAGGGGTGAGAGGAGGAAAAATTCCATGATAGGGTTCATAGGTTGTTTGAGGGCCACTTGAGGGGAACACATAAACATTATTTGCTTGATAAGTGTGATGTTGAGGTAGAGAATAAACATAATGATCAAAACATGGTTTATTATACATATTAAATTATGATCATTAGGTACTTAGTTAGGATACTTAAACTAGTTGATAGATGCTCAAAGTCACCATTGATGTTTGAATACTTGCCTCCAAAGGTTGATTGAATGAACAGAAAACTAAAACTCTTCACTATTGAACAACATAGTAAGTCCCACTTGGTGTGTAATAAAATTTTGTGACATAGAATTGCACCTTTTTGGGGGATTTATTTAGGATCCTCCACTCCTAATCATAATATTAGGACAACTCCATGCTATGGGTAACCTATGGTGGGGTTGAACCTCTGAAGAAGGTCAGGTTCCTCTTGATGGATCACCTAAACTAATGATACTATAAGGAAAATGATTCAAAAGGGGGAAAGGGCTCCTAATAAATTTAACTAGGTGATGCACTAAATAAAAATTGGAAAATCCCATAATCTTGAACCCACACTAGATCAACACAAGACAATACTATCTCACACAACCTCAAAATTAAGATAATTACATAAGTATTTCATAGACTAGGTTCAAGGAGAAATGAATGCCAAAAAAAGGAGTTCTAAGATTCACTAAGAGCTTACGTCAATGGTAGAAAGAAAACTAATTTAGACCTACAATAGCTTTAAAACACCCTAAAAGAGGTAAGAAAGGAGGCTAATGGATGAGGAAGATTCTCCTTCACATAATGCCATCATGCAAAACTCACTCAACATAGATCCAAGACAAGATATAGGCAAATAAAGTATTTATTTCATCAAGAGGTAGTTATTAAAAATTATTTATAGGGTTTAGCCTAATCAATATGAGCATATCTTTTAATATCTCAAAGAGTTCTTTGATACTCCTAAAAATTAGCATCTCCCCCAAAATAGGAAAGAATGGGCGATATATAGAGAAAGGGAGAAGAGATAAGAGGGAACATATTAAATAAGGATAATCAATGAGATGCCACTTTTAGTGAATGCTCTACCATCTTTTAATATAATTAATAATGATATTTTATCAATAAGTTAACCTACATTTGGATCCAATAGTCTTCAAGCTTTCTCATTGGCTAAGAGGTCCCCTAGAAGAGAAGAGTCTATTTGAGGATGATGAGTCATGATCCTCTCAAGGAAGAAAGATCCTTAAGATCTAAACAATAATTAAATGATCCACTGTATTCTCTAATCCCCAAATCCCTTTGCTTTGATCTGCCATTCCACCTTCCACTTGAACTATTTATGAAGATAAAATCTTCATATCTTGAAACTGACAAAGCCATGCCATGTCCAGATTTAGTGGTAGTAAGTACCTATTTATTGAGACTATGACTATATTTAAAGATTAGACACTCCTTAATAATCACATATCTACCCCTACTCCATCTAAGCATAGGTTTTTACTATAGATTGAAAACCAATCTAATTTATTGGTTTTCATATAGCTATAATATTGATGAAAACCTATAGTCCTATCTTGACAACTACTAATCAATTTTTGATCCATATATTAGGCCTTAAAAGACATATGTTTACCTCTAAGCATCTATGGAAACTAATAACTCATTTTATGCACATATCTTCTTTAAAGAGTAATGATCATAGTCAAAAAATAATACTATGACCCCAAAAGATGGGCCCTGTAAGTTCTAAATATTTGAACCAGAGGTTGAGACTATGCTTTAATGGTGGTAAAACTTCATTATAACCATCCTAAATATATGACTATGTCCCATGTTTAATATATGCTTGACTGAGATCTAATAGAGACATATGACCTTAGAAATATTACTCTAGTTTGACCTAGGTCAAATTTGACCTCTATTTGAATTCCTTAGCTTTCAAATTTAAATAACAACCATTTATCTTGATTTATGCCTTCTCAAATTATGCATTCTATTAGTTCTTCATTCATTCTTAAGATCTTAATATCATCTCTTTGATTTTTTGACCTCATATGCACTGTAGATATCCCTTTCCACAGATGAATGTGAGCCATAGATCTTTTATAAGATTAACATAGTTGAGACACTTATCACCCAAATATTTACTCTTAGGATCCATTAAACTTTTAAATCATTTCTCATCATTAGATTTACTTTGTATGATGGATTATGTACCATCAAACTACTTGGATCCACTATATTTGTTAGATGACACACACCATTAGATCTCCCTTTAGGTTCCCAAGATATTGACACTTATCATCGATGCATTTATGCTAAATTTTTGACTCAATGCTTACTATTGATCTTCAATTTATGATCAAATGTGCATCATTAGATCTTCAAGACCCACTGACTCTATCAGATCACTATTTACCATTAGATCTTGACTCAAGCTTCCATGATTTAAACACTTATCAGCCACATGTTTAACCTTAGAATATTTGAATTTGAATGGCTATTTATTGAGACCTAAACTCAATGTCCCTATGCATGTTTCACTCTGTAAGTATAACTTTAAAGGATTATATCTTGATATAGTAAGCTCATCAAGGTAAAAAATTTATATAACATCATGAAGGAATTCATTTTCATGTGATATTTTGGCCTGATAGGCTCTCCAAGTTAATTTATTAAATGTGTAATGATATTGACCTATTTGTTTCTACATGACATGCTAATGACATTCTATCTCTTTTTTGCTTTTGCAAGAACTTTCAAGGCTCAAAAAGAGTTTTTGAGACCTATGAAACTTGCTTTATGTCCATGAAGATCATGATCACCATGAGAACCTACTTCCTCAAAATTTGACAAACTACACTTTAAGTATACTTAAAGTGTTTAAAAATATTTGTAATCTATATGTGATCTTTGGACCACTAATTACATCCAAAACTTTGTTTAGCTCATCCACCTAGGTAAAAGCTTTGTGTGTGGGCTACATTTTTCCAATAGGAAGTTTGGATTTTGCATCATTTATTTTTAGAACTTTTAGGAGGCCATATGTGACCATCTAAAGGTTTGAAAAGTTATAAAAAACATCCTTAAATGGATATAGATATTTATGACTAAATTTTGCTTTCACATATGATTATTTTGTTGTAAACAAGAGCCCAAACAAAATTACAAATCAAAAGTTATACCATCTAAAATTTTGGACTTCACATCATTTGTTTTGAGAACTTTTTAGAGGGCATACATTGTTATATTAGGGTCCTTTTTTTTTTTGAAACCATACCTTAATAGATAGACTATGGTTGAATTATAATTTTTTAGATAATCATTTTGGCATAAATGAGATCTCAAATAGAGTTACAGATCAAAAGTTATGGACTCTAGAAGTTTGGACTCCACATCATTTATTTTGAGAACTTTTTCGAAGCTATACATGACTAAATGGGGCTCTGAAAAATTAATAAAAAATCCCTACATAGATAGGGTCCAATTTTTTTAAAAACATATTTAAACATATATAGCTATTTATGCCTAACTATAGTTTTTGAAATGTTCTTTTTGGTGCAAATGAGAGCTCAAATAGAGTTACAAATCAAAATTTATGGTCTCCAAAAGTTTGGACTCTACATCATTTGTTTATTGAACATTTCAAAGGCCATGCATGAACATATGAGGGTCTAATTTTTTTTTAAAACATCTTTGAATAAATAGATATATTTATGTTGAAGTTTAATTTTTGAGATGGTTGTCTCAAATGGAGTTACGGATAAAAAGTTATGGCCTCTATAAGTTTAGAACCGTATCATTTATTTTAAAAACTTTTTAAAGGACATACATGACCATATGAGGGTAAAAATTGTTATAAAAATAATCTTAAATGGATAGAGTTACTTATGGATGAATTAAATTTTCTAAGACAGTCATTTTAACACAAATGAGAGCTCAAATGGAGTTATGAATCAAAATGTATAGCCTCTAGAATTTTGGACTCTAAATCTTTTATTTTCAAGACTATTTAGAGGTTGTATGTGACCATGTGGGGATATGAGAAGTTATAAAAACATATCTAAATAGATATATCTATTTATGTTGAATTATACTTTTTGAGATGGTTATTTTGGTGTAAATAAGAGCTCAAACAGAGTTACAAATCAAAATTTAGGGCCTCTAAAAGTTTGGACTATGCATCATTTATTTTAAAAACTTTTTATAGGTCATACATGATCATTGAGGTTCTAAAAATTTATAAATACATCCCTAAATGGATAGATTATTTTATTCTTAAATTTTACTTTCTAAGATGGTCAATTTGGTAAAATGAGAGATCAAGCAAAATTATAGATCAAAAGTTATGGCCTCCAAAATTTCTAAACTTTTCAACTCCATATCATTTGTTTTCAAAACTTTTTAGAGGCCATACATGACCATTTTAGGGTTATAAAAGTTTTAAAAATATCCCTAAATGGATAGATCTATTTATGGTTGAATTGTAATTTTTGATATGGTTATTTTGGCACAAATGAGATCTCAAATGGACTTATGAATCAAAATTTATGGTGTTTAAAAGTTTTAAACTTGTATCATTTGTTTTTAAAACTTTTCAAAGGTTACGTGACCATTTAAGGGTTTGAAAAGTTCTAAAAACATCCCTAAATGGATAGAGTTTTTATGGCTAAATTTTACTTTCATAGATGATGGTTTTGGTGCAAACAAGATCTCGAATGGAGTTATGGATCAAAATTTATGGATTATAAAAGTTTAGACTCTGCATCATTTATTTTTAGAACTTTTCTGAATCCATACATGACCAATTGACATCCAAAAAGTTTTAAAAACATTTCTAAATAGATAATGCTCTATATGGCTGAATTATACTTTCTATGATGGTCATTTTTGTATAGATCAGTAGTTATATCTAAATTGTATAGATCAATAGTTATGGCCTCCATAAGCATAGACCATTTTTCATTTTGGAATAAGTGAGGGCTTAAATTGAGTCACAGATCAAAATTTATGGCCTTTGAAAGTTTGGACTCCATATCATTTATTTTAAAAAAAATTAAAAGGCCATACATGACGATATAATGGATATAAATTTTCTTAAAACATACATAAACATATATAAATGTTTATTTCTAAATTTTAATTTTTGATATGATCATTTTGGTGTAAATGAGAGCTCAAATAGAGTTACAAATCAAAATTTATGGCCTCTAGAAGTTTAGACTCTGTATCATTTATTTTCAGAAAATTTTAAAGGCCATACATGACCAACTAAAGGTCTAAAATGTTATTAAAAAATATATAAATGGATAGAGTTATTTATTTTTAAATTTTATTTAATAATATGATTGTTTTGGCATAAATTAAAGTTCAAATAGAGTTATGGATCAAAAGTTATGGCCTCTGGATGTTTAGACTCCATATCATTTAATTTTAGAATATTTTAGAGGTTTTCCATGACCATCTAAGGTTATGAGAATTTTTTAGAACATAATTAAATGCATATATCTAATTATGGAATAATTTTACTTTTTAACACAATTGTTTTGGTGAAAATGAGAACTTAAATAGACTCATGGATCAAAAGTTATGGCCTATAAAAGTTCTATGCTTTTTTACATTGAATCATTTTTTTAGAACATTTCGAAGGCCATACATGAAAATCTAAAGGTTATAAAATGTTTAAAACATCCATAAATGTATATATTTATTTATAGATGAATTTTAATTTTTGATATGATCAGTTTGGTACAAATGAGAGCTCAAACAAAGTTATGGATCAAAAGTTATGGCCTTCAAAAGATAAGACTCTATATCATTTGTTTTCAAAACTTTTTGGAGGCCATACATGACCATCTAAAGTTATAGAAAGTTATAAATATATTTATAAATGGATATATTTGTTTATGGATGATTTTTAGTTTTTGATATGATCATTTTGATGCAAATGAGAGCTCAAATGGAATTGTGAAGAATAAGTTATGACCTCAAAAATTTTAGACTATGTATAATTTATTTTCAAAACATTTTAAAGGCCATATGTGACCATTCAAGCATCAAAAATGTTTTGAAAACATGCCTAAATTTATATATATATATATATATATATATATATATATATATTAATTTCACTTTTTTAGATGATGGTTTTAGTGTAAATAAGAGCTCCAATAGAGTTATAGATCAAAATTTATGTCTTATGAAAGTTTAGAGACATTATTTGTTTTCAGAACTTTCTGGAAGCCATACATGATAATATGATGATCTAAAAAGTTATTAAAATATACCTAAATGCATAGATATATTTATGGATAAAGTTTACTCCAAAAAGGGTAAAATATGAGGTTTTAAAAAGTTATGGCCTCCAAAAAGATCTAAAAAAAATGATATGGATTCCAAACTTCCAAAGGCCATAACTTTTGATTTGTAACTTTGTTTGAGCTCTTGTTTGTACTAAAATGACTATCTTAGTAAGTACATATCAACCATAAATAAATATATCTATTTAGATATGTTTTCATAACTTTTCATACCCTTATATGATAATATACAGCTTCTGAAACTTTATGAGAATAAATAATGTGGAGTGCAAACTTCTTGTGACCATAACTTTTGATTTTTTACTCCATTTGAACTCTAATTTATGTAGACACTAAAAAACTATACTATATGTCAAAATTCCTTAGGATGCCATGGGGACTACCTAACCCTTCTTGACCCACTAACCAACCCATTAAACCTTGAGTCTAGTTAGCTACATAGCTAACTAAACTCACCAACTTACTAACTTAACCTTAACCCAAGCCCTTTTAACTCACATTAACCCCCTTTTCCTTTAGACACTCAACCACCGATAGTCAGGCTGACCATCGATGGTCATGTATACCTCATTCTTACACAAATACTAGTTGTGCAAGATAACATGGCATAATTAAATGTATCCCACCTTGTCCATTACTTATGAACTCCCAAAGCATCAAAATCAACAAGCCAACCTGATAGGTAACCTTATATCCTCTATCTCTCTTTTCCTATAAACAGATGGGAGTAGGAGGTGAAATGGATCATCACCAACATTTTGGTACACAAGAATTCAAGCTTTTAGAAATTGAACAACAAAAATAGAGATCCAAACATGTATCAAAATTGCTCTCGAGGAAAATTATCATTACTCTACTAAAATTTATTTATCTATCAAACATCAACAATTTGGAAAATAATACGTATAATTTATTTTTTAGTTCTATTTGGTTTTTGACTTCTAGGCCTGAATAAGATCTATTACACCTATCTTCTAACTTCCTTATCTCTGACTAGACCCTTAACCAAACCCCTACCTGATCAATAAACCATTATATAACTCTTTTTTTATTACATTAAGAATTCCATAGGTAACTATCAATGGTTAGCACAACCATTGATGGTCACCCCCAATTGTTGATGATTACCCAATCATTAACTATCAACCCAACTGCCAATGGTCAACCCAATTGTTGACAATTATTATGGCATGAAATAAACGTAATCTATATCCAACCCCTTAAGCCTAATCAAATCTAACTTTTTAAGTCCTTACCTATTAATAGACCCTTACCTAATTTGATAAACCTAACTTGATCTATTTTAGCACTAGTATTGACACACTTTTTGCTATATTTAATCATTTTCTCTATCAAGCATTCACTTTATTCTTATATTTCATTTTAGTACTTTCTATTATTTAATGCAATTATCTTCCTTTTATCTCTTTAAACTTAATTTTTATCAAAGAGTGGATTGATAGCCTCCTAGCAAGCTCACGCTTCTTAGATCTATCTCACATTAGGCACTCTACCTAATAATCTTGCTAACAATCCCCTTTGTTAGTTCTTTCTTATCTACAGTTTATTTCTTCCAAGATAAAGAGGATTTCTCCATACTCATCTAGATTACGCGTACATCAAAAATCAATTATTTTTACCACACCCTTATTACTAGTTTCTTATCTTCTTCCAAAATTAAGAAATGAGCAAAAATTAAGAGAAATAGTTTACTTTAAAACCATTGTCTTAGAAATTAAAATTATCCATAAATAACTCTATCTATTTAAGAATGTTTTCAAACCCTTTCTTACCCTCATATGGTCATGTATGGCCTTTGAAAAGTATTGAAAACAAACTATATGGAGTCCAAACTTCTTGAGGCCATAACTTCTAATCTATAACTCCATTTCATCTCTCATTTACGTGAAAATGACTATCTCAAAAAATTCTATTCAATCATAAACAAATCTATTCATTTAGGGATTTATTTAAAACTTTTCAAAACCTCAAGAGGTCATGCATGGCCACCAAAAAATTTATAAAAATAAATGATGAAGAGTCCAAATTTTCATAGGAAGTAACTTTTGATCTGTAACTCTGTTTGAGCTCTTGTTTACGAAAAAATGATTGTCTCGAAAAGTATGATTTATCCATAAATAACTATATCTATGTATATATGTTTTAAAAACTTTATGAATTTTATATGGTAATGTATGGCCTCTATTTTTTTCAAATAAATGATATGGAGTCAAAAATTATAGAACTTCTAAAGGCTATAACTTTTAATTCCTAACTCCATTTGAGCTCTCATTTGCACTAAAATGACTATCTCAGAAGTAAAATTCAACCATAAATAAATATATCCATTTAGGTGTGTTTTTAAAAGTATTTAGACCCTTATATGGTCACATATAATCTCTAAAATGTTTTGAAACAAGATATAGAGTCCAAACATCCAAAGGACATAAATTTTTATCTATAACTCCATTTGAGCTCTCATTTGTGCCAAAAATGACCATCTTATAAAATATAATTTAGACATAAATAAATCCATACATTTAGTGATGTGTTTATAAAATTTAAAACTCTTATTTGGTCATGTCTGGCCTCTAAAAAGTTCTAAAAATAAATGATGTGGAGCCTAAACTTTCGAAGGCTATAACTTTTGATTCATAACTCTATTTAATCTCTCATTTATGCTAAAATGATTGTATCAAAAATTAAAATTTATAAATAAATACATTTATCTATTTATAAATGTTTTAATAAATTTTCATACCCTTATATGTTCATGTATGGCCTCTAAAATGTTTTTAAAATAAATGATATGGAGTTCCAAACTTGTAGATGTCATAAGTTTTGATCTAAAACTCAGCTTAAGCTCTTGTTTATACTAAAAATGACCATTTTAAAATTTAGACATAAATAGATATATCTATTTAAATATTTTTAATAACTTTTCATACTTTTAAATGGTCATTTATGGTCTTTGAAAATATTTGAAAATAAATGATAAAAAGTCCAAACTTCTGGAGGCCATAACTTTTGATCCATAACTCCATTTGAGATCTCATTTCTACCATTATTCTATAAATTAAAATTTAGCCATAAATTAAAATATCCATTTATATATGTTTTCAAAACTTTTATGACCTTAAAATGGTCATGTATGGCCTCTGAAAAGTTATAAAAATAAATGATGTAGAGTTGAAATATTTATAACTTTTGATTTGTAACTTTTGTTTTATTGACTTTAAGAACCTCAAATGGTCATGTACAAACTTTAAAATGTTTTGAAAGTAAATGATATGGATTCCAAACTTCTAGAGGCCATAACTTTTGATCTATAACTCCATTTGAGCTCTTGTTTATGCCAAAATGACCATCTCAAAAAATACATTTTAGGAATAAAAAATCTATCCATTTAATAATTTTTAAAAAATATTTACAACCCTCATATGTTCATGTACTAACTCTAAAAATTTTTGAAAATAAATGATGTGGAGTCTAAAATTTTGGAGGCCATAAATTTTGATTTGTAATTTCATTTGAGCTCTCATTTGTGCCGAAACAACTATCTCAAATGTAAAATTCAACCATTAATAGATCTATATATTTAAGGATGTTTTCAAAACTTTTTATACCCTCAAATTGTCATACATAGGCTTCAAAAAGTTCTCAATACAAATGATATGGAGTCAAAAATTTTAAAGGCCATAAATTTTGATCTATAACTTCATTTGAGCTCTTGTTTATGCTAAAATGACCATCTCAAATAGTCATGTACTATCTATATCTATTTAAATATTTAAAAAAAAAAAATAGACCCTCATATGGTCATGTATGTCCTCTAAAAATTTATGAAATAAATGATGCAGATTCTAAACATTTGGAGGCAATAACTTTTGATTTGTAACTCGATTTGAGCTCTCATTTGCACCAAAATAACTGTCTCAAAAATAAAATTCAAATATTAACATATATAAAATTTAGGGATATTTAAAAAACTTTAATTACCCTAATATGGTAATGTATAGCCTCTAAAAAGTTTTTAAAACAAATGATGTGGAATCTAAACTTTTAGAGGCCATAACTATAGATCTATAACACCATTTGAGTTATCATTTACACCAAAAGAACCATCTCAAAAAATAAAATAAATCATAAATAGGTCTATCCATTTAGGTATATTTTTATAAATTTTTATACCATGATATGGTCATGTATGGCCTCTAAAAATTTATGAAAATAAATGATTCAGAGTTTAAACTTTTAGAGACCATAAATTTTGATTCATAACTCTATTTGAGCAAAAATGACTATCTTAGAAAGTATAATTTAGCCACAAAAAACTCTATTCATTTATATATGTTTTAATATCTTTTAAAACCTTTATATGGTCACATATGGCTTTTAAAAAGTTCTCAAAATATTTTATGTGGAGTCCATGATGAGCATTCCATATAACTCATTATATCTAATACAAACTATCCACAAGTGTTGCCTTTTGGTCATTTTTGTCACCAAATATTACACCCTAGAAGAATTTATTTAAGCTTATTCCAAATTTGTGAAACATGGAAACATTTCTAGGTATGTGGGTATACCTATATTGGAAATGAGCCTCTAGATTTAAGGACTACCTCCTTGAATGTATCTTGAAATGTTCTTATCTATTCCAATTGAATATTTATGGGGAAAATATTTGAGATTGCATGAATTAAACCTAATATAAAATGGTGATGCACTAAGACATCTTCAATAAAATTATCATACTCTATTATAAAGAGACAAGATATACAATGCTAATCTAAGAGTCCTAAAATGCATAACCATTAATGTTTTGATATGAAGGTGAGATACATGAAGACTTTCAAAGGTAAATAAGACCATAGATCAGTTTAAAATACTAAGGCTCATTATACACTTAAGATAGATCCATATACTTGACTATACTTCATATGACCTACTAGGCTAAAATCACTTGCATCAAACATGGAAGGATTGAGAGAAAACAAGGACAGATGAATATATCTTAACTATTCACTATACATCTCTTCACACATTTTGATAACATGATATACTAAATCAAACCATAATATATTTATTATTCTAAGGCAAATTACAATGTCAAAACCATAGGGACTCACCATACATGGTGTGGTATTATATTATAAAGGACAAAATGGTAGCTACTTATAGAACTTCAAAAAGAGGGAAAAAGGAAGAAGTTCAACATTAACTAGAACACATGTCTAAGCATGAGAACCAGTTACATTATAGGTGTAACTTAGTGTGAAATAGACCATGAATTCCTCTTAAGACAAATTTCCATATAGATCATGAAAAACTCTCTAAAATGGTGTAGAGATTCTTCAGTTATCCTTATGAAACTACCTTCATCATGGATCATCCCTCGAGCCTTTAAAACTAAAATAAGAGAGTCAAAACATACACTATGGTAGTTATAGACATTTTAATAGTTGTTAAATATATTCTAAACATTTGTATTTACCATCTATATTCACTCATTACTTTCCTAGACTTCATTATTTACATTTGATGGTTATTGTTAATCTTGGACCTTGACTACGATCTCATGGTGGCATATGAGTTTGAAGATATTACTTTACTATGGAGTCCTTTGATCCTACATAGTCACCCATGTGGCATTCCTTTCCATGTTTCTAATTCTATTTTAGAATTTTATCTATCACCATTTGAACACATAGCATATCTTGTCCATCTAAAGTCTAATTGAATTTTCCCAATCAACCCCACCTAGAGTTTCTCTATTTTGACTTTTGATGCTAGCCATCAATCACTGACCCAAGGTCATGAGATCATGACATATGTTAGTGTTTCATCTAGTCTAATCTCCTTGACCTTTAACTCTCATTTTTTCCATTGGATCTATTTGCATGATTGAACATGAGTCATATATCATGATTTGGTTGCTTGAACATGACTCAATCCCATTATTCATTAACATTTTGACTCTACTCACACTGTTAGATTTGGATGTACACTTTAGGCCAACCATTGATCTAATATTAACCACCATTTAAACTCAAATGACTATTTACTTTGGCTAAAATTTGACATTTATGCTCCCATAATTTAACTTCTACATAACTATATTTGATGTCAATGTGACCATCAAAATTTTACCCCTAATGATTATTTTCCATGACTCAAATATGACATCCACATGATCATCAATAATGTTTACAAGATCATTAACGATGTCTACATGATCATCACTTTCAAAACCCCAAAGGTTTTCCACTTGAGATTTATTTTAACATTCATGTGATCGTCAATGACATTTACAAGACCATCAATAACATCTACATGACTGTCACTTTTTGAATGCCAATTATTTTTTGCCGAGGCTCATTTTTGATGTTTGTACAAATTTCATACTCTATTAGATCAACTTTATTAAAAAATTCAATTTTATTAGAGCTTTTATTATGAGTAATTTCCTCAATCTCTTTATCTTTGGGATAATTTTATTATAAGAATGATGGCTTTAGACTTTTTGTATCAACCAATTTTCCTATATGAGTCATCGACTATGTTTCAAAAATTTGTCTAAAAGAATATGTCCTTATCCTTTTGTATCAGATAATTTATTTAAAATAAATCACACTTAGCTCTTTTTCCATAGACAAAATGTCTAAAATAATATTGTCTTTAGTAAAATTGCTCAAAAAATTTCCCTGACAAGTCCCTAACACTTAGTCAAAAACCTAAAATAGTTGTCCTAAAAGAATTATGTACTCAACCAATTGGAAAATTCCCCAAGTACTAAATAAGTCTTTGAGTTAGTAGGTTATTTTAGATTTTCTCTATCAACTACCACTTGATCTTGAACTATTTGAACATTGTGAAAACTTATCACCTACATAAATGACTCTAAAATGACCTCTAAGACATCAAATGACACAAGGACTAAATTTTACTATGACCAAAGTTAGAATGACATAAAATAAAACTATAAAACACCCTAAAATGTTATAATCAACACCTATTTAAAATTTTGACTATAGGGGGGTTGATCCATTTTGACTTGTGGTAAAAGTCATCAACATTCTTGGTGATTTCCCAAGGTTGGCATGCTTACTATTCCATGACCAATTTTATAATCCTATCCATTGTGCAATAGATTCATATGTATAATAGGTTTAACATATAAATTCCTTAAAATGACACATCAAATTAAAAAAATCAAAAATAACAAGACATAAAGCATAAACACACCTGTGTTCAACTAGAACACTTAGGGAACACAACACATAGACAACTAAATCAAAACATGCACCTAATTTTAATATTTAAAAAATTGACCTTCAACTTGCAATAACTTTGAAATGTATCCCATTCATAGGGATAGGTAGTTCTTCTCCATTCATCCTTGCTAACTAAAAATAGTTGCTTTGCTTGCACTTGATGATGACATATGGTCTGATCTATAGGGTGTCAATTTGGTATGCCTCCCTAGTTTTGATCTATCTTCATACCATTTGAATAATATGTCACCTTTTTGAAATGATCTTAGAGTTGTCATCTCATCAAAAGACCTCTTCATTGTTACATGATGATATTCCATAGATTTATGAAATTTATCTCTAATCTCTTACAACTTTATTAATTCTGTCAATATCACCTCTATTGGAGTGTTCTCAAGAAAATCTAGTTGATGTTATAACTCTAAGGTCAGTATCTCTTGAGAGATATATAACCTAGCTTCCCTTCCATAAACAAACACAAAAGGATAATTCCCTATTGGCCTCTTGGGAGTTATCATGTTAGCCCATAAGGATGCCTTTAGTTTGGTGTGTTAAGCCCTTTGATTATGCTCCAAAGTTCTCTTGATGATTATGATCAGATTTATGTTAGTTGACATAGCCAAACCATTACCTTGAGGGCAATAGTTAGATGAAGTAATCAAGAATATTCCATTACTATTTTCCCATCCAGCTATCTTAGCATCCATAAAATCAAAAGCATCATCTAAAAATATTAAGAGTCTCAAACCTCATTATGATACTCTCATAGAACTCCAAGATAGAATTTTCATTAGCTTACTTTAATTTTATTTCCTCAACCCACCTTGTAAAGTAGTTAGTTACTGTGAGTATCCATTTATGACCAAAATTTGATGGGGGTTTATAATACCAATAAAACTAAGACCAACTTGCATGAAAGGCTAGTCTACTTGGATAGACTTCAAAGGAAGAGTTACAAGCTTCTATTTTATTAAGAAGAAAGCATATTGTCCACACCTTCTCACCCAAGAATGGAAATCCTTGAAGAGTCTAGGCCAATAATAACCTACACTCATGATCTTGGCAGCTATGGTTCTTAGAGAAAAATGACCTCATACTATCCCATCATGGAACTTCTTAAGAAACACTCCAAAAAGATCATTATCAATACATCTTAATAACACACCATTAATTTTACTTATAAAGAGAACACCATTCACAAGATGAAAGGGAATAGATTTCAATCTAAAATATATCCTTTGTGATCTACTCATATTATTAGGATACTCACTATTTTGAAAAAAATATGATCACATCTTGTGTCTAACTTTATATATGCAAGGGACCAACTAGTTGGGAGAAATCATGATTTACTAGAACCTCTTATTTTGAATCATGAAAATATGAATATAAGTGTTTTCAAAGGCCTTTAAATCTTACCAATTTTTTTTATTTTGATCTCAACATCATACTTTATTACCTTAGTGATCCAACCTACTCTCTTCTCATTAAGGTTTCTGCTCAAAATAAACTCCTTGGTACTAGGATGAGAAACCATAACATAAATTTTATTATTTGAAACCATATTCCTAAAATTATTTTATCCCCTTACAATAACAAGGATTTGTTTCTCCAAAAAGGTGTACTTGACTTCATAATCTTCTAAACCTTGACTAAAGAATGCAATAGGATACTCCACACCCTCATCATTATTTTGCATTAACATGGTTGAGATAGTATCAAGGTTAGCAAATGAATACAACATGAATTATTTAACAAGTTACAATTCACAAGAGTAGGATCTTATTTAATTTATTTTTTAATTGCTTAAAAACTATTCTTACCTTAATCCAAGAAAGGACCTGATTCTTTTTTAGCATCACTGTGATAGGTTTCACCAAAGATGCAAACCTAGGTATGAACCTCCTTTAAAAAATTATCTTACTTAAGAAAGTGTGGAGACATTTTTTATGCAAGGGTAATGATAGGCCAAGAATATCCTCTATCCTTTCAAGATCAATAACCAAACTATCTTTGGAAATAATGTGTCCCAAGAGCTTACCTTCAAAGACATCAAATATGCATTTTTTAAGATTAAGAGATACTCCATACTACTTGAATCTTTCAAACACTTGTCTCAAGTATTGCATATGTTCATAGGCATATTTATAAAACACTATTATATCATCTATATAAACCAATAACATCTCATTAATAAAACCTTTGAAGGCCATGTCCATTACTCTTTAAAAGGTAACACTAACATTTGATAAACCAAATGACATATTCTTATAAGTAAAATTTCCCCATTTAATGGTAAATATTGTCTTAAACTAATCATCTTCATTGAATCAAATCCAATTATAACTTGAGTATCCATCTATAAGATAGAAACATTGATAACTTGAAATAATCTACAAAATTTGCTCCATTAAGGGTAAAGGATAGTGATCTTTGAGAGACACCTTATTAAAGTCCATGAAGTCCACACAAATTCTTATCTCCTCATTCTTCCTTCTAACATGCACAAGATAAGCTACCCATGTGTTTATCACTATCAAAAACTTGTCAAAACACTTCATTATTAGGTATATAATGTTTGATAATGATCTTAATGTGATATTTCTTCCCCTCTTCTTTTATGGTAGTTAGAGTATCAAATTAAGATCCTATGATAGCTAGTCTATAAACACAATTATTTTGCTCCCTTGGGACTAATTGTATGTTGAATGCATTGAAGTCTTCAAGTAAATCCCATACCCTATGCTTATATTACTTGATCAAAGGGTTATTTCTTGGTAGCAACAACACTCCTAACCTGATGCACAACTAATTCAATATCTCCATATACTTAAAAGTTTTTTATTCTTTTTCTCCTTGCCCATTGAAGACCATGAATTAAGCCTTCATACTCAACCACATCAAAAGTACAACTAAAATGGAATCTATATGAAGCATAATATTTTTATTTGGATGAAGAGACTAATATAATAGCAGCTTCTACACCAATTTTAATTCTTGAACCATCAAAAAAAAATTCCATGTCTCATCTTCTTCACCCTCTTCTTTAGTAAGTAGAGGTGTCAGTATTCATTGGTATTCCTTCTTCATGTATATAATATAATCCTAGATCAATTTCCTCCATGATATCATAAGGATCATGCTCATAATTTATAGTAGCATATTCATCAAGAAACAAATTTGGAATGCCTTCAATCTTGGAGGAAGTGCCATTATCTAAAATAGAATCCTTTTCTTCATGAACAACACAATTCAAATTAAAAATTGTCTCAATCTTAGATTATATATGAAACCCTGAAAGAAGTTGTGTCCTAATTATCACCTTAGTACAATACCTTATCGTTAATTCCAAGAAATACCAATAATCTAAGAGATAGCCACCAATCTTGGTAGTGAAGTCCCTTGAAAGGCAGATTGTAAATTAAGTTGGGAGGTTGACAACAACTATGTCTTGCAAGATAGGAAAATTATGATAATCATGCAAAAACCTTCATGTTTTTTATCAGTCCCATTATTTTGGTAGGTATACCATCTATTTGGATAAATAATTTAATATTAGGCTCATACCTCAAACTTAATTTCTTAGCTACCTTGGGCATGATCAAAGTTAAAGCTCCACTATCAACTATGTAGTTATGGACCAGCTTGTCATCCACTATGAGAGTGAGATAGAATGGAGGAGTTTTATCAGCTCTAATAGATGGTTCAATAATGGTATTGGTGACACTTTAAATGAAAACATGAAATTTAACTTTAATTTGAAAGAGGGACACTATTAGGTATAGTAGATAACTATTTGTTTAGGATCTCTTTCTGACTAGGCATATGTAGAGAACATCCCAAAGGGAAATGGATGTTTTAGTAATATTCAATAAATCTAAAATGTTTAAAGAATCCATACCTAGTTTCTCTTATATTTTTGGAAGTAAGGAAGTGTTTGGATCATGATGAGTTAGAGTGTAGAGTTATTTGAAGTTAGAGTGCAAAGTTTTGATTTGGAAGATGTGTAGAGTTATTTGAAGTTTTCATACCTACAACAATATTGTATGAGGATTTAATGAGCCTATAAGAACCTTAATATCACTACATAAATCCTTTATTTTTGATCTAGTGTTGTCTATAATTGAGGTTATTTTATTAAGCATAAAAGTTTCCTTAATTAGGAAGTTGGTGAAGATCTCTTACTGAGGATATCCACCATCACTTGTCTACATCATAACCTCATCCTCAATAGATAAGAGAGGAGTAAATTATTATTGAGCAATAAGAGTTTGATTTCCACCTTTGTTATCATCTATAAAAAGGCCTTGCTACCAATTCAACCAAATTACTATGAATGGGTACCATATATCTTCCATTGGTGGTAGAGTTAGGATTGTATGCATTCACAGGTATATTAGGATTAGGATACCATTTGCCTCTTCCTCTTCCATGTTGTTGACCATACTATTATTGATAGGGGTAAGGATTTTGATAGGTACCTTGTTGTATATTATCTTGACTATTATGAGCCTCTATGACTAGGAAATTTTCTTTTCAATCAACATTATTTTTTACCTACCTAAGAGTAACCTTAGTTATAGTATTGTCATAAGGAACTTGGGCTACATCTAGAGTATTAATATAATTATGAGACAATAGAGGTGTAGACACTTTAGGTGGAAATATTCTAGCTTGGATGGGATTATTTTCAACTTTGATAGGAATCTCATATGCTTTAGGGAGGGTGGAACCACCCATTGATTGAAGCATGATATCAATTTTAGTGCCAATATCTCTCGAATAGGTCAATAACACAAAGCTAGGAGGTGGCCTCATAGGAAGAGGTAGTCTATTCTAAGTCTTTTAGAACCTCTCATTAAAATCATGCATTATTTCTTTGGATCCTCTTTTGATCGCATTAAGCTAGTGTATGAGAGAGGCATGGTCACTCTCATTTCTAAATATTGAGGTAAAAAACACTCCAAATTTTTCCCATGTCATGATGCATCCACATTCTAGAGTCTTCTACCAATTAATAACCTTCCCTCTAATGGATATGGTAAGGAGTCTAATGGACATGTTTTCTTGAGTGATATTATGGAAGCTACAGAAGTTGGAGGCATCTCTAATATTTTCATTTGGTGTAACATGACTCATAATTGAATATAGGCACACCTTTTGTGACATTATGAGGAATGGCATCATATGCATGAAGGTGAATTAGATTTTATGTATTAAAGGTAGGAAAGAAAGAGGTCTAGCTATTTCTTCTTCAATATCTTCAATTTATTCAATTTGTTCACTTTTTTGACCTCCCTCACTATAAAAATCCTCTTGATCTTAAAAGTGTAAATTAGGAAAAGGATATTAAAATCCAAAGGGAAGTTTAGGTTGAAAGAGTGGGTTAATGGGATTGAGAAATCCTCTAGATGATGACCTAGTGAGAGTAATGAATTATGAGAGCAAGTTTATAACAAGATAATCTATTTAAACTAGATTTACCTTTATGGAGTCACCAAATGTTGAGTAACACACCAATTTGTAGCTGATGTTGTTAAGACTAACATTAACCTTAACAAGTTGTCTTTAAGATAGGGTACACTAGGTGTACTAGAACCATTGTCACCAAATATTGCATGTTAGAAGAAGTTATTCAAGCTTCTTCTATATTTGGGCAACATGGGAATATTTATAGGTATGTGGGTGTAACTATATTGGAAATGAGCCTCTAGATTCAATAGTTAGCTCCTTGAATGTATCTTGAAATTCTTTTATTTATGTTAACTAATTACTTATGGGGAAAAGAGTTATATATTACATGAATTGAATATACTCTAAAAGGGTGATGCACCAAGATGTCTTCCATAAGACTATCATACTCTATCATAAAGAGATAAGATATACAATTCTAGTCTAAGAGTCTTAAAATAGACTAGCAATAATATTTTGATATGAAGGTGAGATGCATGAAGACTTTCTAAGGAAAATAAGACCATAGATTAGTTGTAGATAATAAGGCTCATTATACACTTTAGATAGATTCTTAAACTTGACTACACTTCATATGACCTACTAGGTTGAAACCAATTACATCAAACATGGAAGGACTAAGAGAAAACAAGGAGAGATACATATCTCTTAACTATTCACTATACATCTATTCGCACACTTTGACAAGATGATCTATGAATTCAAACCAAATTGTATTTATTGTTTAAAGATAATGTCAAAACCAATAGGAATTTGTCATACATGTTGTGGTATTAGATTATAAAGGCCAAAATGTAAGCTACTTATAGAACTTTAGAGAGAGGAGAAAAGAAAGAAGTTCAAGAGTCACTAGAACACATGTCTAGGCATGAGAACTAGTTATGTTGTAGGTGTAACTAAGTGTGAAATATACCATGAATACCTCTTAATATAAATTTCCATATAAATCATGACAAACTCTCCAAAATGTTGTAGAGATTCTTCAGCTAGCCTTATGAAACTTATTTCATCATGGATCATCCCTCAAGCCTTTCAAAATAAAATAGGAGATTCAACACATACACTATGATAATTATAGACATTTTCCTAGTTTTTAGTTATCTTGTAAACATTTTCATTTACCATCTACAATCACTCATTTCTTTTTTGGACTTTTTTATTTATATCTGGTAGTTTTTATTTATCTTAAACCTCAATGAAGCTCTTATGGTGGCATATGAGTTCAAAGAGCTTGCTTTTCTATAAATTCCTTTGATCCTACATAGTCTCCTATGTGATATTCCTTGACATGTTATTCATTTTATTTTATAATTTACTCTATCATCATTTGAACACATAACCCATCTTGTCCATATGAATTCTAGTCAAATTTTCCCAATCGACCCCACCTAGAGTTTTTTTGCTTCAACTTTCGACACTAGCCATTGATCACTAACCCAGGGTCTTGAGATCATGAAATCTATTAGTGTTGCATTTTATTTGAGCTCCTTGACCTTTGAATCTCACTTGTATCATTGGATCTATTTGTATGATTTAATGTGAGTCATAGATCATGATCTAGTTTCACAAAAATGATTCAATCCCAAGACTCATTAACATTTTGACTCTACTCGCACTATTGGATCTAAATGTATGCTTAAATTCTAACTATTGATCTATAGGAACCCACTATTTAATTCAAATGACTATTTACCATTGGCTAAAATTTGATGTATGTGCTCCCATCATTTGATTTTTATGTAATTGTATTTGATGTTTGTATGACCATCAAAATTTTACCCCTAATGATTATTTTCCATGAATTAAATTTGATGTATGCACAACTATCAATTGAATATATGAGATCATCAATGATGTCTACATGACCATCACCTAAAAAACCCCAAATATTATTTTCTTGAGCTTTATTTTGACATTTGTATGATCTTTAATGATGTTTATGAGACTATTAATGATGTATGCATAATCATCACTTTTTGAATGATAATGATTTTTTACCTGGCCTCATTTTTTATGTTTATGAAAATGTCAAACTCTACTAGATCAACTTTCTTGAAATAATTCAATTCTATTAGAGCTTTTTTTATGGGTAATTTCTTTATGTTCTTTGTCTTTTTGACAATTTCCCCACAAGAATGATGGCTTTGGACTTTTTGCATCATCCAATTTTCTTGAAACAATATGGTTCATTAGGCTTTATGTTTCAAACATTTTATCTAAAAAAATATGTACTTATCCTTTTGTATCTAATAATTTTTCCACAAGAAATTAGACTTAGCTCTTTTTCTACAGATGAAATATCTAAAAGAATTCTGTCTTTGGGAAAATTGTTCAAACAATATCCCTGACAAGTCTCCAATGTTTAGCCAAAAACCAAAATAATTGCCTTGAAATAATTTTGTACATAGTCAATTGGAAATTTTCCAATATACCTAACATGTCTTTGAGCCAACAGGTTCTTCTAGACTTGTTCTAGAAACTACCACATGATACTGAACCATTTAAACATTGTGAAAACTTATCACCTGCATATATGACTCTAAAATCACCCCTAAGACATCAAATGGCATAAGGTCTAAACTATACAATGACAAAAGATAGAATGTCATATGAAATGACATCAAATAAAATTATACAACACCCTACAACATTATAATCAGCCCCTATTTAAGATTTTGACTACAGAAAGGTTGATCCATTTTAACTTGTGGTAAAATGGTCAATGGTTATATAGTGCATTGCATTTAATAGTTAAGATCTTATCTAAGTAGGAAATGAATGAAATTATATTTTGTTTGTATGTGATACATTGCTAATTATTTATCTTGTTATTGTGTTTAACTTGGATGAAATAACATGGTTTTGTGTGCAAAAACACACCCCTATGGTAGGATAATTTTGAGAAGATATCAGATAGTTTTATCAACCTTTTTGGCTATATTTTTAAGGATTTTATGAATTAGCTCTAAAGATCTGATGCTCCAAAGATGCTCTAAATATTCTCCAAAGGTGCTCTAAAGATGCTTCAAAGGTGCTTCAAAGATTTATATAAAATGTTCTAAAGATGCATAGGCATGATCTGAAGATGTCCAACTGTATCCTCTAGATTAAGATATATAAATAGATTTTTCATATTTAAATATCTTATTTTAGACATTACTATTCATAATAATGGTCTAAAATGATCCATATATATTTGTACTTTTATTTTGTAAAAATGAATAAATATCTTCAAATCTATGTGAGTTATTTTTTTATCTATTGTTAGTTGAGTCAAATCCAATAGCTTCTTATAAGCATGGGTTTTGATTCTTGGATCATCTATATTTTGAATAAGCATATTTGGCTATTTAAATCACTAGATTTTATATTCTATGAATAGATGTTGAGATGTGATTTAAATACATATTTCCTTCTCATTCCAAAGGAGTTGGAAGAGTTAGGTAAAGTTGTTTAATTTAGTTAATCAATCAAAAAAAGCATTCAAGTATAGTTTTTCATATCCATATATGTTCCTTTGATAATGAAATAATGTTTAGCATTCTTTTTTATTACTAAGTAAAACTGTTACTATTTTAAGGAATGAGCAAGGGCCCACTTTTCTCTAAAGATCAGGATAAATTGATAATTTTAGTTTATAGTTTAAAAATATTTATTTAATTTTTGTATAATTCATTTACTCTAAAGTATAATTTATTTTTTAATTCAATATTGATTTATTTTCAAAGCAAAGACTTATTTCTTTTTAATGCAAGAGTGATTTCTTTTCAAAGCAAAGTGTGAATTTCCTTTTCAAATCAAGTGTGAATTTCATTTAAAGCAAGTGTGTTTCCATTACATAAAAAAGTTATTTTAATTCAATTTAAGTAACTTTTCTTTATGTAAAGAGTGCGTTTTTCAATTCTATAGAAAGTAAAATCTATTAGCCTATCTTGATATTCATAATTTATTAGAATCCATTTAAGTGACAATAATCATTCTTAGATTCTAAAATATCACACTATCCTACCCAACTAAGCAAGTCAAGTGAGGACATCACAATGTATTATGCTATATGTTTAAGTTCTAGATGTTGATGGTGTGAATGTTATAGGAGATCTTCAGTTAGCAAACCTTCTAGATTTGCTTTTCTACAAACTAGAGTTAGATTCTTATTTTTTGTTCTTAGGATTTAGACATCATGATATAAGTAAACCCACAAACATTAAAATGTAAAACTCTAATATCCAATGGTCTCATTTCATATAGCCTTTGGACACTAGCCTTGGTAGAAAATGACACCGATCTATTGATTGGTTACATAAGAGGTATAATGATAGCTTACAATTTTTAACACAATTATCGAGGAAAATCATCAATAATTGTTAGTGATATCCTACTTTATTATTAATAATTATGTCAAGAACATTTAGAAAATACATTAAAGAGTGTAAAATTTAATGAAATCAATAAATAATATTACTTCTCATGGAGTGACTCATAAATGAGACAAATATTTTTAAAGTGGGAAACTAAATATATAAGAGAAAAATCCACATTATTTTATTAGAAGGCTTGAAACCAAATCTCCAACAAGTACAAGATTGAATCAACATTGCAAAAGAAGAAGAAGAGAGAGAAAGAGATAGAGATTCTAGTGAGTAAAAGAGGAGAGTAATATCTCTTTTATAGATCTACAGGAGGAAAATAGGATTTACATAAGGCCCCATTATAACTTTACAATCCCTCCAAGTGTGTGTCACTTGTGTCCTAATCCCTTACAAAGAGAAGGGAGGTGTGTGCCATGTGGGGAAGGGAGAGTTACATGAAAGTAACTCTAAATCCAACATATGGATTAGGGAGATGAGTGACACCTCTATTTAAGAAAAGACTATAAACCTATGAAAAGGACCCAAATTAAGGTTATTTCTTCAACAATCCCCATTAAAATTAAATTGAAGTTAAAAAAGTGGAGAGAACCTTTAAAAATAAGAATGAAGTTGAAATTACATAATACTCCCCATAAAGAGAAACTTACTTCAAGAAGAATTACAAAATATTGGAGAGAAAGAAAAGGTGTCACCAAAAGGCTCAAGGAAGAAAGTGTGATCATTAAGAATCTTAAAGAATCCTTTTAGGACAAGGTGGTCAATCCACCATGGAATAAAGATCAACCAAAAAGAGTAATACCAATATTTTATGTTAAGTAACCATTATGCCAAAAATACAATCTACATATATAATGTAATAAAAGCAGATGTAAAATAAAACATTGAGTAAAGACAACTTCCATCATAAAATGCATTAATCTGGATGAAAAGAAGTTAGTCACAAAAGCTCTAAATAAAACATATATCCTTTACAAGAAAAATCAAGGAATGAATACAAGATAGATTTAAATAAAAATAGAGACAAAGAAGATGTGTCACTTAAAAAAGATACTTTACATGAAGCATTAGAAGAATTATTACAAGAAGACATATAAAAGTAAGTCTATAAAATTCATTTTTTGGGGAATCTAAATAGTTTTACCTTTAGAAGTAAGAGATTTAGTCATTTTCCAACAATACAACATATCATGTGTATATTTACCATAATATTTTCCTGGGTACAATTTCCAATAGTAATATATATGATGCCTGTGTTTTTTACAATGTGCATAAGGTTTAACATTTTTAACCAAAGCATGAGCATTAGAAGCAGTATAGTCAAAAGAAGTTGCATTAGAAGTCCTTCAATTAGAAGGATAATAAGATTTTGATTTTGTACTAGAATCATGTGAATCATGTGAATCAACAGAACCAAGACCTTTAGAATTTTCATTAGAAATAGGCAAAAGAGGTTAGAGAATACCATCTTCACACTTACCAAATGCACCACCTAAATAGCCCATATTATGCATAATTTTTAAGGTAAAATTGATTAAAAAAAAGTGTTCAAATTTTTTTTAGGTGTATGAGAATTATTAAACCCATTATCATGTGTAAAAGACAATAATTTTTATTTAAAACATCAATATAAAATTGCATATTATCTATTTTATTATGAAAAGCAGTTTGAAGTGCATTAATGGAATGATGCAAAGTAGTAATAGTAGCATTTTGAATTGTAATTTTTATTTAAGAGAAACTATGTCTTCATCTCAAATACTTTGCTTATTTTTTAGAAAAATAAATACAATGGCCAAGTTAAGGCCCATGAGAGCAAAAGAGACATATTTCATTAGCATTGAAAAAATCAATAATAAAAAATTGATGTAAAGCACATTTTAAAAAAATCATTTTAATTGAAATTGACTTGATTTTTAGTTCAATTAACTTGTAATATAAACCTATATCAAATTAAAAAAATTAATTGATATAAGGCTAAAAAAAATTAATTGAAATTTTATTTCTCTCTCTTTTGTTTAAATAACTAAAATTTATTAAATCATATGCTTAAATATTATCCATGGGAGAAATAAAAAATGACTTAATAGAGTTGAGACTTAAATCTTAATGTTATATTTAAACCTTCATGCCATGTGAATATGTGAAAAATAATTAGATTTTTATCTTTTATAAAAGGCAACCAAAAGAGAATTGTTTTATGTGGGAAAAAAATAGTTACCACTTTGACATATAAGACAAATTACACATAAAACGAAAATTCAAAACCCATGTGGAATGGTCTTTTGATGAAAAATATTTATGCCAAGAAATTGTGCACTAAGATTAAGAGAGCTATGAATAATTAATATAAATAACAAATTTAAAAATTATACACGTATTATATGGAAGAATTATAAATCACGTACAAGATAGCTATAATACATATAAGACATGAAACACATACAATATTCCTGATTTGTCATAAAAAGAAAGTCACTTGTCTTTTATATATATATATATATATATATATATATATATATATATATATATATATTCATGAGCTTTGATATTAAAAAACTATATATATATATATATATAGCTAAAGATGAGCTAGGATTGTTTTGATATGAGATTAAAAAAAATCATAGATACACACATTAGAGGCACCTTTGAAGCATAATGAAAAGTATTAAAAACATGAAACATTATGAAAAAATAACTTGAAACAAGGAACAACCAAAAAAAAGATAAAATAGAAGGGAGATAAAGTATTTATTTTATAAAATAAAACACAAAAATACAATAGGGCACAATGATAAAATGTCAAATAACTTGTCCAAAGATATCACCTCAACTATAGCATAAAATGTCACCATTAAAGATAGCATAACACCTTACCAACAAAATAAAGGTAGAAATAAATACACAACTAAATTTATGTCAAAAAGGTAGCATTCAACAAAGAACCAAAGACATAGGTAGATCAAAGTATGGCACTAAAATCCCAAAAAAGGAACTATAAGAGTGCACAACCCAACTAATGAAAATAGAAAATGAACTAAGTAAATTACAAAAGTGCTAAAAAAATTAGCTAAATGATTGCATTGAAAAAATAAGAGAATATAACTCAAATAATAAAAGGCACCCCATGGTGCTCAATGAAAAAATCACAAGGAGATTTAGCATTACAATGCTGTGAAAATAATAGAAGGTGAATTTTAGACACAAAAATAAAGTAATGCTTGATAATATTCTTTTGGAAACCTGACATAAGAGGTTATAAGGCAATAAAAATTTCATTCCATCTCAAAATCTATAAAAAACCACTCAAAGATCAACAATAGAAATCCATAGTTATAATACCATATTAAGAATTATGCCAATATCGTTTAACAATAACATTAAAGAATGTATAATTTAATGAAAGAAAGAAAAAAATATTACCTCTCATGGAGTGAATCATAAATGAAATAAATATTTTTAAAGTGGGAAACTGAACGTATAGGAAAAAATCCACATGATCTTATTAGAAAGCTTGAAACCAAAATATCTGACTAGTACAAGATTGAATCAACAACATAAGAGAAGAATAGAGAGAGTTAGAGATTATAGTGAGGAAAGAGGAGAAGAAGAGATTTTTTATAGAGCTAGAGGAGGAAATTAAGATTTACATAGGACCTCAATATGACCTTATAATTCCTCCAAGTATGTGTCACTTATGTCCTAATCCCTTACAAAGAGAAAAGAGGTGTGTGCCAGGTCTAGAAGGGAAATTTACATGCAAGTAACTCTAAATCCAACAATTGTATTATAGAGATGAGTGAAACCTCATAAAGTTAGGAATAAAATGCATTTACAAATATAATAAATGCACAAATAACTAATACATAGAACAAGCTTATAAACCTATTAAAAAAGACCCAAATTAAGGTTAATTCTTAAACCCCCAAACTAGAGTTAGAGTCTTATTTATTGTTCTTAATATTTAGACATCATGACATAAGTAAACCCATAAAAATTGACTTGTAAAACTCCAATATCCAATGGTCTCATTGTATATAGCCTTTTTACACTAGCCTTGGTAGAAAATGACACCAATCCATTGATTGGTTAAATGAGAGGTATAACAATAGCCTATCATTTTTGACACCATTATTAGGGAAAATCATTAATAATTTTTAGTGAAATCCTACATTAGAGTTATACAAAAAAATTCAAAAATATTCATAAAACTCAAAAACACAAAAAACAATCTAGAAATCTTTAGATTTATGAACCACCTAAGAGATTCTCAAGGATAGTTTATTTCTAAGGGATCCTAAATAAATCAAGAATAAGATAGGATCCAATCCTTGATGGAAATATAATGACGTGAAAGAAATGCAATTGAAAGTTGTATACAATTTATTTTATTCCTCTCCCGAAACAAGGTTCACCCTCACAACTAGATCCTACAACAAGAATTCTATTTAGAACATCTTCTCCTATAAGGAGAATTGATTTTGAAAATACCCTATTTAGAATAGTCATATTTGATCCACAATATTTACAAGAAGAATATCTGGTCACCAAAGAATATTCTCCTCCTAAGATAGACCATAAGTTGAGCACCCAAGAAGAGAATTTAGATTGGATTGATAGCTAAATTTGAGAAGAAAATATGGGAGATGAACATGCACATGTGGAAAACCCTAATCGATATCCCTAATAGGATAAAACTTTTTCCTATCCAATTAACTTAGGTCTTGATGACAAAGATTCCATGAATAACATTTCACCATCCATTTTACCTACTTTTAGAGGTAAATCCTTAGAGGATCTAGATCAATTCCTCTTTGAATTTTAGGTTCTCTTCCAAATATATGATTATGTAATAGATAATCAAAATTTGAAATTATTTCCATCTACAGTCAAGGATTCAGCCATGAGATGGTTCATGGGTTTTGAAGGAATTCTAACCCCACTTTTGTTGAAATGGAAATCGAATTTCTAGACAAATATCAAGATTATTATAGAGTTAGAGAATGGTAGGAAGACTTTTTCAAGATCAAACAAAATGAAGATGAAACCTTAGAAGATTATATTGATAGGTTTATATTCACCCATAAATGGAGTGGTTACCAACTCATTGAGGAGGTCATCAAAATAGTCTTTCTTAAAAGGTTAGATAATTATGCACATGATGCTTTGTACCTAATGGAAAAAGGTGACATTGACAAGTTAACCTTTTATAAAATTTTAGCATTATGTACTAACTACTTTAGGACAAGGCCTAGCACAAGGAAATCAAGGTTAGAAAAATCACTTAAAGTTGGCCAATTAATGAAAGAATTTAATAATTTCAAGATAAACATTATAGTATAATTAACATCCATATTAGACATCCTCAAAGAAAAAACCAATGCTACTAACACTAAACAATTGTCAATATATTGTCCTACATGCAAACTCAAACATGTGATAAAAGATTAACTTTTAAAAAAATAGAGGTATATAATATTTGTGACCTAGACCATGACACCAAGAATTAAAAACACCACCATACTATAAGAGACATAGTGAAATAAGTAGCATATACAGTTAAGGAAGTAAACTTAATCCAAAGACAAGGAAACTAGTATTTCTAGCCTCAAAATTAGTTTGGTCAAAGATTTGATCCCAATCCATGGATGGCACCATGGGTTGGACAAGTCACACCACCAATATGGGGACCACCAAAACCAAAACCATGGGGTATTCAATAATGGATGCCAAAGATATGGGGAATGTCTCAAAATCAACCTTTGACACAATAGTAAAACCAACAACCACATTGGGTAAAATATTCACCACCTCAATGGTCAAATCAATAATATCAACCATAAATAAGTTTTCCTCCATAGAAGGCCTTGATTCCTTCCCAAACTTAGCCACAAAAAAATGAGTAGTAGGTTAACCAACCATAGTTACCTATCCAACCAATGGAAAATCCAAAAAAAGGCAAAATACACCTATTTATGGAGCTAATCAAGAAAGTTATATTGCAAGCAGTTCAGTCAAGTCTTATAATATTCAACTTAGATTAGGGAAGGTAGTAAGGGATTTAATCATTACCTTAACTAAAATTACCAATGATGAAAATACTCTTGAGCCCCCTATATTTCAATAACCAATTGAAGAAAAGGTATAATCCATAACCATAGCTAAAAAAATTAAAGATCCATCTATTATTCCATTTCCTTTGAGACTTAAAGAAGATAAACCTAAGGAAGATTTTTAATTGATGCATGGATTAAAAAAAATGAAGATAGAAATACTACTGTTAAGATTCATTAAGGATATTATTGAGCTGAATCAAATCATTAAAGGGTTATGCATCAAATCACTGAGAAGAAAGAAGCAATATCCTAAAACAATTCAGGTAATAGATAAAATTGTTTATTTACTAGTAGGAAACATACCTGTTCCTAAATATGGATATCCTAGTAGTCCTATGATTACTGTGACAATTGGGAATGAGTCTATTCCAAAGGTGCTTGTAGATTTAGGTGCTACCATAAATATAATGATTATAAACATATCTTGTAAATGGTAGATGAATCTACTATTGTACTTGAAGGAACCATAGAGAAAGTACCAATCACCATAAAATCTTGGGAATATCTTATGGATTTCATGATCTTTCAACCTAAACTAAAAAGGTTAGGGTATCCAATCATTCTTGGTAGACCTTGGATAGCTATAGTTATATAATAAATTGATTGTAGATCTAGAAACATGACCATTTATAATAGAATTCATGCTAAATATATATCTCTCTATCCATTTGCTAAACCTTCAATGGGTCTTTTTGAACAAATATAGGTGGATCATCTTGAACAAAACCAAAATAGTGTGTCTTCCTTAGCCATGGTTGCCATCAAAGAACATGCCCAAGAGTTTGAAGAATAAATAATAAAAAATTTAGACTAAATAAGGCTAGTTTTGAATTCCAATAGTTTTTCTTTGAAGTTTGATAGTTTTACTTCAAAGTTTGAGAGCCTAGATCTGAAGATCGATAGCTCATATCTAAAGACTAGTATCTTAGCTCTGAAGACTAGTAAATTAGCTTTGAAGACTAATAGTTATGCTTCAAAGATGAAAAATCATGAATGGGAATAATAAACATCCATTATTGAAAATCAAAACAATGTCATAAGCTCACCAAACATGTTATTTACTCCATAATGCATTCAATAAGCCATAGTTGATAGGGCTCAAAATGGGTAAAAATCATTTTTACATGATTTTCATTATCCATTGACCAATATGCTTTCTACAAGTGAAATATTTTACAAAGATATAGCCAAATTTCACATGTTAATACCACACACAATTCCATTTAATTCCTTGATTAATGAATAGAATAAGTTAAATTCTATTATTCTAGGCACTAAATAGGTTACAATCCAACCCGATAAACTATTGAATATCAACAACTAGTTAAATGACCAACAAGAATGAAAAGTGTTTAATATCTTATTAAAACACAAAAAATATTTTTATTTAGATTATAGTGACATGAAATGAATACACCCTACTGTCTATACACAACACATCTACATTGAGAATATTAGACCAATCAGACAACCACAATGGAGGATTAACCTAACCTTGAAATAAATTGATAAGAAAGAGATAAAAAAAACTATTAAAATTTGTTTTTATCTATATTATATGTGATATTTAATGTGTTTAATCTCTAGTTATTGTGCTTAAAAATAAATGAAAATAGAGAGTTTGTGTAGACTATAGAGAATTGAACAAATCCATTATGAGAGACTACTTTCCCTTGCCTTTTATTGATCATGTTTTGGACAATTTGGTAGGAAAACAATATTTTTATTTATTATATAGATTCATTAGATACAATCAAATTATAATAGCCCCTAAAAATTATGATAAAATAACATTTAATTACCCCTGATGAACATATGCCTATATAGTCCTTCCTTTTAGATTGTGCAATGCACCTACTACCTTTCAAAGAGTAGTGTTATAAACCTTTTCTAATCTTAAAAATGATTTTTTAGATATGTACATGGATGATTTCAATATCCATGGTACTATATCTGATGAAGATTTGAATAATTTGGATAAATTACTTACCATATGTGAGGATCTCCAAGTATCTTTGAGTCATGAGAAATGCATCATAATGGTTGATAAAGGGATAGTCTTAAGACATCATATCTCTTCTCAAGAAATAAAAGTAAATACCAAAAATATTGACTTAATTTATAATACTCTCATTCCAAAAACATAAATTGATGTTAAAATTTTTCTTGATTATGAAAAAAATTATAAAAGATTTATTGAAGACTTCACCAAGATAATTTCCCCTATATTTTATTTGCTAACAAAAGATAGTGAATTTTTATGGAATGACAAATTCCAAGAAGCTTTGGAAACATTAAATAATGAACTCATGACTACTCCAGTCTTGAAAGGACTTAATTGGGAAAATCCTTTTCATGTCTATATTGATGCTTCTAATAATGCATTATGAGCAGTTCTAGTTCAAAGAGATGAGGATGGGAAAATGTATGCCATTTATTATATCAGTAAGAATTTTACTCCCATAAAGAAGAAATACACTACCACAAAAAAATAATTTCTTTCTAATATCTATGTTATAAATAAGTTTAAGAATTACATTACTAGTTATTAGGTATTTATCTATATAGACCATTCAGCTATTGAGTACCTAATGAATAAACTAGTAGTAGATGGGAGAATAATTAGATGCCTACTGTTGTTTCAAAAATTTGGCATTACCATTATAAATAAACCAAGGAAGTATAATGTTGTTGTTTATTTTTTGTCTATATTGATCACTACATGTGAAGATGAACTTATGGAAAACTCTTTTCCAAATGAATAATTATTTTCCATATCCACATACTCTCCATGGTTTGTGGATAGAAAATTACTTGGTAATAGGGAAGTTTCTTCATTTTTTTACTTCTAAAGAAATAAAATGTTTGGTTAGTGTTATTTCCCATTTTAAGTGGTTTAAAGACATATTTAAAACTAGACCTGATCATGTAATTCATAGGCATGTCAGAGAAGATGAAGTTTATGACATCATAAAAGCATGTCATAGTGAACTAGGAGGAAGACATTATTCAATAAAAATGACCATTCATAATATCCTTATTATAGGTCATTACTGACCATCTCTTTACAAGTCTATCAAAAGGTTTGTATGGCATTGTGATCCTTTCCAAAGTTTTTATAATCCTACTATGTCCTCTGAAATGCATCTCCATCCTCAAATAAGTTTAAAACCATTTTAAAAATGGGGTTTGGATTTTATTAGACCAATCAACCCACCATCTCAAGTAAAAGAATATTTGTTAGTGTGTAATGATTATGTTACTAAGTAGGTTGAAGTTCAAGAACTCACCTTTGTGAGGGAATAAATTTGATTTCCTATACCATAAGATCATGCTAAGATTTGGATCTCCTAGATCTATTATTTATAAAAAAGGGCCTCAATTCATGTCCAACATGATCCATGATTTCATATAACTATACTAGATCAATCATATGAATCCTCACCATATCATCCCTAAGCTAATGGGCATGTGGAGGTCACCAACCAAGAACTACAAAACATCCTAACTAAAATAGTGAATAATAAAAAATATTAGATAGAAAATGTACCTAAATCAATTTGGGCATACAATACAACATGGAAAATAACTACATGTTTCTCTCCATATGAACTTGTGTATGGAAAGAAATATTTGTTACCAGTAGAATTTGAATTTCAGACATTGAAGATAATAGATGTTATGGGAATTGGTCTTGATAAAGCACAAAAAGAATGAATCATACAAATAAATGAGTTGGATGAATTGAGAATGGATGTACTCACTCAAACTAGCATGATCTAGAAATAGAGAAAGATGTGGTATACTACTCACATCAGATAAAGATAGTTTCAAGAAGAAGATTAGACACTTATATTTGATTCTAAATTCTATAAATTCAAGGGTAAGATTAGGATAAGATGGTCAGGACCATACCTAATCAAAACCATTTTTAGTAATATATTTGTTTAGCTTCAACCAATTAATGGTGACCAAAGGAAACTTTTGGTCAATGGTCATAAGATTAAGGTGTAAAGAACACCTCTCAACAAGGAGGATTTTATTGAGTAGAATCAAGACCAATTTGACCTTGTGGAAGAATTTGGTTCTTCCACTAAGGCCAAATGATCTTTGAAACAAAAATATAATAAAAGAGTGTTGGAAACTAGCAAATGGTAGTTCTCCATCTTTCAAAATTATATATATGTGTGTGTGTGTGTGTGTGTGTGTGTGTGTGTGTGTGTGTGTGTGTGTGTGTGTGTGTGTGTGTGTGTGTATGTATATGTGTGTGTATATATATATATGCATATGTATATGTATATATATATATATATATATATATATGTGTGTGTGTGTGTGTGTGTGTATATATACACACACACACACACACACACACACACACACACACACACACACACACACACACACACACACATATATATATATGAAAAAAATACTAAAAGGTGAAAACTAGTAAATGACACCTTTTAGTAAAAATAAAACTTCTACAATAAAATATGAATCATTTTCAACTAACCTATCTTCTCAACTTATTTATCCTTATAAGACACATGGAAACCCTAGGAGATAGGAATGGATTCATACAACAAAGGTACAGTTGTATTTATTTTCTTAAAAGTTTAGTCATTTTTTGTTTCATGTCATGCATGTGTAATCATTAGGAAGTGGATACTTTTTCATATAGATAAGTTTTTTTTGATATCATATGGATATGATGAATATAAAATCATTGTCGCATTCAAATATTTGATATGAAGGTCCTTTTCAAAATATATAATGTGATGAAATCAACATCATCACCACATTCAAAGAATTGATGGGAAGTTATTTTAAAAAGGACTTTAAAAAAAAGATATGATGTGATGTGAAAATCATTACAAATATTGCTTCAAGTGATGCCAATTATGACCTTTACACCACATCATTGATAATGACCAAAAAATCACTTTCTTATTAAATCTCACATGATCTAAATTTAGTGCTTGTCATAATTATCACCATGACTATTGCCATAATTGTTGCCACCATTTCATGATATATCTTGATTTGCTATTCATTATTGTTGATTATTAAAACATATACCTAATCCCATTCCTTCCTCTATGTCTTGTGTAATTATGAGCTCCATTTTTCATATTGTAATTATTTTTTCAAGAAATAGTGATAGTTTCAAAGATGGGTGGTAAGAATAAGGAAAGTGAACCAAAATCTTTAGATGCATTGTTACAAGATGAATCAACTAGAGATATCTTTAAGTCAACAGGATGGTTAAATTTCTTTAAAATATTTTAGGGTTTTCAAGAATATATTGTGAAATTATTATTTGAGATTTTTGATGAGGACCACTCTATTATTAGAGGTAAATAAATTCTGATGGATCCCTCTAGTATCAATGCACTCTCTAGAATTCTTGATGAGGGTGTAGTTGTTACAGATAAAACAAGTATTTTTTACTTAATTAAAATGTTCATTGAAGGAAATGAGTCCCATCCTAGATTTTACAAATACCCATAAGGTGTGTCTAGGGTAATTATGAGAGATAGCCTTCCATATCCATGGTATAATGTTGCATTCTGGGTTATAAAATATCTTACCTATGATATTCAATTTATAGTGGTTAGTGGAAATGCCATGTGACTTATTCTTCACCTAAAAAATAGAGCCATTGGGGTAGATTACTAGGTAAATCTACCATAATTTATTCAAAATGCCCTAATAAATGTTTCTTGGAAATTAAAAATAGGTATTGGGTCTATCTGACATCATGGGTTGGTTATCCTCATTTGTTGACATCATTTTTTGCAAAAACTTAAGGGTGAAAAGGCTTGATCCTCCTTTCTCCATAAATTCTCCCAAATTTATATCAATAAAAAATCATGCCCTATTTCTCCTTCCCCCACCATAACAAAAATTTAAGAAGGCACATCTTTGACACCCTCAGCTCTGAAGATGTTACATTGAATAACAAAAAGACAAATAGGGTTTTCTTTAGAAAACACTAATCCTCTAGTTAATCTTTGACACAATCATCAGCTCATTTTGAAATATTAATAAGAAGGATATGTTTAGGTAGCTAATATTATTGGAAGATTAAGCTCTCCCATAGATGTTACAAATGTTGAACAATTAGCCTAAGAATACCCCCATGTACAAGAAATTGTATTTAAAGAATAAATCCTTGTAGAATAAATTATGACTCAAGAAGTAAAGTGACCTTTACCCTCAATAGTTGATAAAGTTAAAGAACCATTGATATAATAAGATACATCTTCCCCCTAGCTTTCTAATGAATAAGAAGAGTTACATCATGTCATGGCTATATCTTCGCATGAAGATACCATTTGGCAACAATAAATAGAATCAGATTTTCTTTGTCCAATATTGCAAGGTAAGAACATGACTATTTCCAATTTGGAATGATGATGTGAATAATGTATTGATTGAGCTAGGGCACAAGAGGTAATTCTTACAATAATCAATGCTAAGTAGACTAGAGTACACAATCTGATGTTTCCCAAACTCAAGAATTGAGTACTTTATAGAAGTCTACCTAAATTATTAAATTTCTAACATTAAGGATACCTAAATTATTAATTTTTAAAATTATATTGTTGCTAAAGATACTCAAATTAATAATCTATGATAGATTATTTCTAATAGAAATTCATTGATTGTTCAACACACTAATAGAATACAAGAGTTAACCACTTAGATTGTTGAGTTACAATCATCTCTATAGGCCATGCAAAGAGAAATGAGGGAAATAGTAGTCCAAAATGAGGGACCTACAAGAGATATTACTTTCTTTCCCCCTTCTACTCCATGAAATGATTTCAGTCTAGAATAAAACCCAACAAAAAATTCAAAAGTTGGAGGAAGAAAATGCTAACATTTAAGTGGATTCTCAAAAACAATTGTAAAAAGTTTAGCCCCCCATCTAGAATATTTGTGTAATTTATAAAAAAATGTTATCATGTAGACAAACTTCTTCTATCTATGTTCTTTTTCTTCATAACCAATTATACAAGTGGTAGATTTAGTTGATTTCTCTTAGCTTTCCTCATATTATTTAAGATGAAAACATGTTTTTCAATGTCTTTCTCAAAAGTAATGTATAAAGATAAGATGAAATTTGTGAATTACATATTTTTAACATGTTGTTAGGATATCAATCTGGTTTTCTAGTAAATTTATTTGTAGGAGAAATAAAATTGTGTGCTTTCCTCTCTACTTTGAGAAATTAGACATGGC
The DNA here is from genome assembly GCA_037957365.1 of Torreya grandis. Lineage (NCBI taxonomy): Eukaryota > Viridiplantae > Streptophyta > Pinopsida > Cupressales > Taxaceae > Torreya > Torreya grandis. The sequence goes on from JARHVA010000191.1 coordinate 4,214,664, forward strand.
AACTAACCCACAATAAATTTATGGAATTGAAGAACACTATAGGACTGTGTATGAGACCCCAATTTCTAAAGGCCAGGAAGCGTCTTACTACTTTTCAATCAATGTACCATATTTATATGAAGAATAAATACCATGAATTATTGAGAGCCAATGTGGCAGCCTTTAGAGTCTTTTTGAACCAAAATTCTACCAATTTTATCAATGCAAACATAGTTAGGTGGGAGACTTTACCTATCACTTTAAAATACAAGGAAATCTTAAGTCTCAATACTATCAAGTAGAGTCTTACAAGAGCCTGGGCAATTCCATAGATTATTACCCAACTCTTAGATGAAGGAGGCTCAAATGTATGTATTGGAATGAGATTCAAGCCTCTAATTCTTATTTTTCCTTTATCTCTATGGTAGAGTTGGCACAATCAAGTAGAGGTTGAATTTCAAGCTTGGGTGTGCATAATAATAAGGGATTATGGATTCTTTCCCAGGGGTCACCATGATTGGGGCCACCATTTTTAAATTTATGAACTTAGTCAACAACTAGAATCTAGAATTTTGGATTGAAGACCAGTTATCTCACTTGGTTATAAGAGGACTTGCAAAAGGTAAAATATGGGAGAGAAATGATGAGCATTCCATATAGCTCATTATATCTAATATAAACTATCCATAAGTGTTACCTTTTGGTTATATAGTGTATTGAATTTAATATTTAAGGTCTTATCTAAGTAGGAAATGAATTTAATTATCCTTTGTATATGATACATTGTTAATTATTTATCTTATTATTGTGTCTAACGTGGATGAAATAACACAATTTTGTGTACAAAAACACATCCCTATAGAGGGATAATTTGAGAAGACATCAAATAGTTTTGGAAACCTTTTTAGCTATAATTTTGGGGATTTGAAAAATGAGCTGCAAATATTTGATGCTTTAAAGATTATTTGAAGACACTCTAAAGGTGCTTTGAAGATGCTTATAAGGTGCTTTGAAGACCTATACAAAATGCTCTAAAGATGCCTAGGTATGCTTTAAAGATGTCCAACTGGATCTTATAGATCAAGATAATGATTCTAAAGATATATATTATATATAAATAGACTTTCCATATTTATATATCTTATTTTAGACATTACTATTAATAGTACTGGTCTAAAATGATCTAGATATATTTGTACTTCTATTTTGTAAAAGTGGATAAATCTCTTCAGATCTATGTCAGTTATTTTCTAACTAATTTTAGTTGAGTCCATTCTAATTCCTTCTAATAAGAATGGTATTTGGTTCCTAGATCATCTATATTTTAAATAAGTAGATTTAGCCATTTAGATTGCTAGATTTTGTATACTGTGAATAGATGTTGAGATGTGCTTTAAATACATATCTCCTTCTCATTCCATAGGATTTAAAAGAGTTATAAAAATCTATTGAAGTTAGTTAATCAATCAAGAATTAGAAGAAGCATTCCAGTATAGTTTTTCATATATGTATATGTTCCTTTGATGATGAAATAAATTTCAGCATTCCTTTTGATTACTGATTAAATTTATTCCTATTCTTAAGAATGATTAAGGGTCAACTTCTCTCCAAAGATTAGGATAAATTGGTAATTTTAGTTTATAGTTTAGAAGTATTTATTTAATTTAGGTATAATTCATTTATTGGAAAGTATAATTTCCTTGTTAACACAAGATTGATTTCTTTTCAAATCAAAGAATGATTTGTTTTCAATGCAAGAGTGATTTCCTTTCAAACAAAAGTGTGAATTTCCTTTCAAAGCAAAGTGTGAATTTCCTTTAATACAAGTGTGTTTCTATTACATGCAAAAGTTATTTCAATTAAATTCAAGTGATTTTTCTTTATGTAAAGAGTGTGTCTTTCAATTCTATATAAATTAAAGTTTGTTACTCTATCTCCATATTTAGAATTTGTCAGAAGTCATTTAAGTGATAATAAACAACATTATGAGATTATGGAATAACACACTATCCTACCCAGCCAAGAAAGTTGAGTGAGGACATCACAATGTCTTATGTCAGATGTTTAAGTTCTAGATGTTGATGGTGTGAATGCCATAGGAGATATTCAAATAGAAAACCTTCTAGATTTACTTTTATGTAAACTAGAGTTAGAGTCTCATTTATTGTTCTTAGTATTTAGACATCATAAAAGAAGTAAACCCCCAAAAATTAAACTATAAAACTCTAATATCCAATGGTCCCATTACATATATCCTTTAGAAATTGGAATTGGTATAAAATGACACCAATCCATTGATTAGATAAATGAGAGGTATAATAACCATGTATTAGTCAAAATCTTTAGAGGCCATAACTTTTGATCTGTAACTTTATTTGAGGTCTTATTTACACCAAGACCATCATCTCAAAAAGTAAAATTGATCCATAAATAGATCTATCTATTTAGGTATTAATTTAAAAAAATTATAATACTTAGATGGTAATGTATGGCCTTTGAAAAGTTTTAAAAACAAATTATGTAGACTACAAACTTCTTAAGGCCATAAATTTTGATTTGTCACTCTGTTTAAGCTCTCATTTATGACAAAATGAGTGTATTAGAAATTAAAATTCAAACATAAATGACTTCATCCATTTAGGCATATGTTTATAACCTTTTAGAACCGTATATGGTCATGTATGGCCTCTAAAAAGTTCTAAAAAATAAATTATGGAGAGTCCTAACTTCTAGATGCCATAAATTTTGATACATAGCTCTATTTGAACTCTCATTTGTGCCAAAATAACCTTATTAAAAAGTAAAATTTAACTTGGATATCTCTCTCCATTTATAAATGATTTTTAGAACTTCTAATATCTTTATATTTTCATGTACAACCTCTAAAAAGTTCTAAAAATAAATGTTACGAGGTCCAAATTTTTAGAGGCCATAAATTTTGATCTATAACTCTTTGGTATCTCATTTGTGCCAAAATTATGGTCTCAAAAAAATATAATTCAACCATAAATAAATATATCCATTTAAGGATGTTTTAGAACATTTTAAACATTCAGATGGTCATGTATGTCCTTTAAAAAGTTTTGAAAATAAATGATACATAGTCTAAACTTTTAGAGGCCATAATTTTTTATCCATAACTCCATTTGAGCTCTCATTTATAATAAAAAAACCATCTTAAAAGTAAAATTCAATCATAAATATCTTGAAATATTTATGAATATTTTTATAACTTTTTAGACCTTCAGAAGGCGTGGATTCTAAACTTTCAAAGTCCATAACTTTTGATTTGTAACTCTATTTATGCTCTAATTTACACCAAAAAGATCATCTAAAAAAGTAAAATTTAATAATAAATAGATATATCTATTTAGGTATGTTTTCCAAATAAAATTAGACCTTAAGATGGTCGTGTATTGCCTCTATCTATTTAGGAATTTTTTAATAACTATTAAAACCCTCATCTATTCATGTATGGCCTTCAAAAAGTTCTAAAAACAAATGATGTAGAGTTCAAAATTTTGGAGGCCATAAATTTTGATCTATAACTCCATTTGAGCTCTCATTTGCACCAAAATAACCATCTAAGAAATTAAAATTTATCCAAATAGCTCTATCCATTTAAATATGTTTTCATAATTTTTAAACCTTTAGATGGTCATATATGGCCTCCTAATTTTTTTGAAAATAAATGATGCAAACTCCAAAGTTATAGAGGCCATAAAGTTTGATCTATAACTCTATTTGAGCTCTTATGTTTGCCAAAATAATTGACTCAAAAAGTACAATTAAGTCATAAACAACTCTATCTATTTAGGGATGTTTTAATAAATCTTTAGACTTTTATATGGTTACATATGGCCTCCAAAATTTTCTAAAAATAAATGATGTGGAGTGAAAACTTCTAGAGGCCATAAATTTTGATTTGTAAATCCATTTGAGCTCTCATTTATGCTGAAATGATTGTATCAAAAATTATATTTTAGACATAAATATATTTATCCATTTAAGGATGTTTTAAAAAAAATTAAACCCTAGAATGGTCATGTATGGCCTCTAAATTTTTTTGAAAATAAATGATCCAGAGTCCAAAATCTTGTTTACACCAAAATAACCATCTCAAAAAGTACATTTAAACTGTAAACACTTCTACCTATTTAGAGATGTTTTTAAAAACATTTAGACCCTTAGATGGTCATAAATGGCCTCCAAAATTTTATAAAAATAAATTATATGGAGTCTAAACTTTTGTAGGCCATAACTTTTGATTTGTAACTCCATTTGAGCTCTCGTTTAAGCCAAAATAACCATCTCAGATAGTCATATATTGTCTCTATATATTTAGAGATGTTTTTAAAAAAAATCATCTTATATGGTCTCTAAAATGTTATGAAAATAAATGATGTGGAGTGAAAACTTTTAGAGGCCATAACTTTTGATATGTAACTCCATTTAATCTCTTGTTTATTTCAAAACAACCATATCAAAAAGTATAATTTATCCATAAATAGATCTATCCATTTAGGAATATTTTTAGAATATTTTATACCCTTATATGGTCATGTATGGCCTCCAAAATTTCCCAAATCAAATGATATGTATTCTAAAATTTTAGAGGCCAATAACTTTTGATCTGTAACTCAATTGAGCTATCGATTATGACAAAATGATTATCTAGGAAATTACAATTCAGCCATTAAAAACTCTATCCATTCAGATATGATTTTATAACTTTTCATAACCTCATATGGTCATGTATGGCTTTCAATTTTTTTTGAAAATAAATGATGTGGATTCTAAACTTTTGGAGGCCATAACTTTTTATCTATAACTCTGTTTGAGCTCTTATTTATGCCAAAATGACTATCTCAAAAATTATAATTCAACCATAAATAACTCTATCCATTTAAATGTATTTTAATAACATTTTAGACCCTAAAATAGTAATGTATATCCATTTAAAAGTTATAAAAATAATTTATGAAAAGTCAATTGTTTTGAAGGCCATAACTTTTGATCCATAACTCTGTTTGACTCTTGTTTACTCCAAAATGATTATCTTAGAAAGTAAAACTCACCAAAAAATAGATATATGCATTTATATATGTTTTAAAAACTTATATAACTATTATATGGTCATGGATGGCCTTTAAATTTTTTTTAAATAATTGATGCCAAGTCCAAACTTATGTACTCCATAAATTTTGATCTATAACTCTGTTTGAGCTCTCATTTGTGTCAAAACTATTATCTCAAAAATTAAAACTCAGCCATAAATAACTCTATCCATTTAGAGATGTTTTGATAACTTTTTAAACCCTTAAATGACCATTTATGACCATTGAAAGGTTCTAAACATAAATGATGTAGAGTCTAAATTTATGGAAGCCATAAATTTTGATCCATAACTTTGTTTGAGATCTTGTTTGTGTAAAAATGATCATATCAAAAATTACAACTCAACCATAAATAAATGATGTAGAGTCCAAAATTTTGAAAGCCATAAATTTTGATTCGTAACTTTGTTTGATCTTTCATTTTTGTTAAAATGACCATCTTAGAAATTATAATTCATCTATAAATAGGTCTATCCAGTTAGGAATATTTTCAAAACATTTTATACCCTCTTATGGTCATGTATGACCTATAAAAAGTTATTAAAACAAATGATGTAGATTCCAAACTTAAGAATACCATAAATTTTGATTTGTAACTTCATCTGAGATCTCGTTTGAATCAAAATGACCATCTCAAAAAGTAAAATTCATCCATAAATGTATTTATGCATTTAGAAAATTTCAGACCTTAAAATGGTCACTTATGGATTCCAAAATATTCTAAAAACAAATTATGTGGAGTACAAACTTTTGAAGGCCTCTAAAAATTGCTAAAAATAAACTATATGGAATACAAATTTTTAGAGGCCATAACTTGTGATCCATAACTCTGTTCGATCTCTCATTTTCACTAAAATGACCATCTTAAAAAGTAAAATTTAGTCATAAATCACCCTATCAAAACTTATATGACCTTTAGATGGTTATGTATGGCCTCTAAAAATTTCTAAAAATAAATGATGTATGTTCAAAAAGTTTAGAACTTTTAGAGGCCATAAATTATGATAAATAATATTATTTGAGATCTCATTTACACCAAAATGACCATCTCAAAAAATAAAATTCATACATAATAGATCTATCCATTTAGGGACGTTTTAAGAACTTTTTAGACTCTTAGATAGTCATGCATATATGGCCTTTAAAATTTTTATAAAACAAATGATATAGATTCCAAAGTTTTATAGGCCATAACTTCTAATTTCCATTTAAGCTCTCATTTATGCCAAAATGATTGTATCCAAAAGTAAAATTTATCCATAAATATCTATATCACTTTATATATGTTTCAAATCTTTTCTGACCCTTAAATGGTCATGTATGGCCTTCAAAAAGTTATGAAAATAAATGATGTAAAATCCAAACTTTTAGAGACCATAACTTTTGATTTGTAACTTTGTTTGAGCTCTCATTTATGTCCAGATGACCATCCCAAAAAGTACAATATAGACATAAATAGATATAACCATTTAGGAATATTTTTAGAACTTGTTAAAAACCCATAAGGTCATATATAACCTATAAAATTTTCTAAAAATAAATGATGTATAATCCAAAATTTTAGAAACCATAAATTTTAATTCATAACTCTGTTTGAGCTCTCATTTTCATTAAAACTACCATGTCAAAAAGTAAAATTCAGCCATAAATAGCTCTATATATTTAGGGATGTTCTTAAAAAAAATTAACCCTTTGATGGTCATGTATGGTATTTAAAATTAAATGATGTGAAGTCCAAACTTTTAAAGGCTATAACATCTGATCTATAACTCTATATGAGATCTCGTTTATGCCAAAGAAACCATCTTAAAAATTATAATTTAACTCTAAATAACTCTATCCATTTAGAGATATTTTTGAACCTTTTAGACCCTTACATGGTCATGTATGGCCTTTAAAAAGTTCAAAAATAAATGTTGCAAAGTCCAAACTTTTGAAGGGAATAATTTTTTATTTTTAACTCTGTTTAAGCTCCTGTTTGAACCAAAATGACCATCTCAAAAAGTAAAACTCAACTATAAATAGATATATACACTTAGGTATGTTTTTAAAATTTCTTGACCCTCATATAATCATATATGGCCATTAAAAAGTTATAAAAACAAATGATGTGGATTCCAAACTTTTGGAGGCCATAAATGTTGATTTGTAACTCTATTTGAGCTCTCGTTTGTGCCAAAATGACCAACTTGAAAATTACAATTCAACCATAAATAACTCTATCTATTTAGGGATGTTTTATAAATTTTTAGATTCTTATATGTTCATGTATGACCTCTAAAAATTTATGAAAACAAATGATGTGGATTCCAAACTTCTAAAGGCCATAACTTTTGTTTCATAACTTTGTTTGAGCTCTTGTTTGTTCTAAAATGACCATCTCAAAAAAAAATCAACTATATAGAGCACTATCCATTTGAATATGTTTTTATAACTTTTTATACCATAATATTATCATGTATGGCTTCCAAAAAAATTTTAAATACAAATGATGTGGAGTTTAAACTTCTAGAGGCCATAACTTTTGATCTATAACTCTACTTGAGCTCTCATTTACACCAAAAACCATCATCTTAGAAAGTAAAATTTAGACATAAAAAATATATATCCATCTAGGGATGTTTTAATAAATTATTCAAACCCTTAGATAATCACATATGGGCTTTGAATATTTTTTAAAATAAATGATATAGAGTCCTTACTTCTAGAGGCCATAACTTTTGGTCTGTAACTCTATCAAAACTCTCATTTGCACCAAAATGATCATCTTAGAAATAAAATTTAGCCATAAATATTTATATCCATTTAAGAATATTTTAAACCCTTAAATTTTCATATATGGCCTTTGAAAAGTTCTAAAAACAAATGACATGGAGTCCAAACTTTCAGAGGCCATAACATTTGATCTGTAACTCTGTTTGAGCTCTCATTTGTGGAAAAATGACCATCTCAAAAATTATAATTTAATAATAAATAGATTTATTAATTTAAGGATGATTTAAAAACTTTTTATAACCTTATATTATCATACATATCCTACAAAAAATCTTAATAATAGATAATGTGGAGTCAAAACTTCTTGAGACCATAACTTTTGATCTATAACTTTGATTGAGATCTCATTTGTGCCAAAATGACCATATCAAATGGTCATATATTTACTCTATATATTTAAGGATGTTATTAAGAATTTTTATATCCTCATATGGGTTATTTATGACCTCTAAAATTTTCTAAAAACAAATTATGAGAAGTCCAAACTTATAGAGGCCATAACTTTTGATTTGCAACTCTGTTTGAGCTCTTATTTGTTCCAAAATGATTATATTAAAGATTACAATTTAAACATAAATAGATATATTTATTTAGAGATGTTTTATATATATATATATATAATATATATGGCATTTGAAAATTTTTGAAAATATATGATGCAAAGTCATAACCTCAGAAGGCCATAACTTTTGATCTATAACTCTATTTGAGTTATAGTTTGCACCAAAATGATCATCTTGTTGAGACCAATAAACCCCCATATTTTTTTAGAAAGTGGACCCATGTGATTGTTTCCCAAACTTCTATATCCTATAATAAGTGTGAAATATTGTTTGATCATGTTTTTATGTTTCTAAAAATCATCTTGAAGGTTATTAATTATAGGTTCCATGAAAGAAGTCAGGGTTCCCAAAAAATAAACCCTATAAATGTGAATTTAAACATTCATAGGAAAGTCTAGTGGGAAATTTTATACATAATCAAGTTTTAGCTTAAAGTTCATGTGCTTTTGAAGATCTAACATTTTACGCTTGTTCACTAGATTTGATCCAATGATGAGTTAAGATCTAAGTCTTTTAGAAAGGCATATATTTAAATATTTGGACCCTAGTAAAGATCCAACATCGATTGCTTGATTAGAGGTTTTAAATATAATGGTGCAAAAGAAAGATTTCATTGTCTTAAATTTGATAGGTTTTCCCCCATCATTTGATGTCTATGAGGACATATTTGATAGGACAAAACCCATCAAATTTAAATTAAAATAAAAAGATTTCATTGTCTTAAATTTGATAATTTCACCCCCATCATTTGATGTCTATGAGGAAGTATTTGATAGAACTGAACCTGTAAAATTTAACTTAGATAATCCCTAAAGCTTTGAGATCTCTTGATGGTTTTACATGTAGAATTTAGTTATTAGATCAATAGGTTTCATTATTTTAAAATTGATAGGTTCACCCCCATAATTTGATGTCTATAAGGATGTATTTGATGAGACTGAACTCATCAAATTTAAATTGAAATATAGATATTTGATTATCTTAAAATTGATAAGTTTACCCCCATCATTTGACATCTGTGAGGACATATTTGATAGGACCAAACCCATTAAATTTAACTTAGACAATTTTTTTAAGCCTAATCAAAGGGGGTATTTCTAAAGCCTTTTTAAGAAATTCTTGGTTTTTTATGAAGACAATATTGAGACATAAAATCTCTACCCAACTCTTTTTATTGTTTAAAAGGGTAAGCCTTTTGTAGATCCACTGATGATCACTTGTACATCACCATGAAAGCCTCAAGATCTCCTGAAGGATCTAATGGTGGTCACCTGCTTACTGGATTTGATCTAATGGTGCTAGCCAATTGAAGACTTTTCAAAGGGCTTGAAAGATTGACAGATTGAATAATCAATAAGCTCAAAGATCAAGAAATAATGAAATGAAAGGACTTGTATTTGGATTTTCAAAGAAAAATAAAAGGGACTTTTAAAAACCAATGGTCACCCTTCAAATGACATTTTTGAAAATTGCCATGAAAGGCATGGAACCCTACCACATAAGCTCCACATAATTATGGAGGATCCAAATGTAAGATATTTCATGATTGAAAAACATAGGAGAGATGATAATAAAGGTTCCATCATATCTAAGGCACATATGCGATCAAAGTTAGATGTTTTGGTCATTAAAGCATAAAAACCCTAAACCCTCTATAAAGAAGGCTAGAATTGGTTCAAATTGATTAGGTGACACTTGAGATAATTTCCAAATTGGATTTAGAGTAGGGGCCTTAGTGAGAACTTTGATAGCTTTATAATTACAATACACTATTATCAATGGTAGTGGGTAGACAATAGATGAATATTAAAGCAGAGCTTTATCTAACTTTAGATGGTCAAGGAAAGGTCTTTAGAGACATAGAGTTAGACTCAATAGCATTGAATGTATAGAGAATAAGGAATTGGTCTAAATTATTCATCTTTGTCAAAGAGTTACAACCAATTTGTTAAGAATAAAATAGTAATGCTTCAATGTACCAAGGATACAAGTATTTAGTATCAATTCAAATGGTAGGCCTTCATCACACACTATTAAACAAGAGGTAATGCATTACATCAACGTTTTTGTTCCTATTTTTTTGACTACAGAGTAGATGGAGAATGGATTATTCATGAAGGAAATTCAATAAAGTTACATGCATAGTTCCCATGGCCTTTGAGACTTATTGTAAGATCCCTTTACCTCATGTTGATCTTCCTTCCTTGAGAGAATGGATAAATTCCCAAAACTTGGATTCAGTTCTTTCACCTTGGTTAAACCAAGGTTTCCATATTTTTAAGACCCCTAATGGTGAGATTCCTATTAACTAATTTAGAGAAGGTGTTAGGTTAGTTATTACCTTATTAAATAGAGCCTTTGGTGCCTCTTCTACAACCTATGTGAGTTAGGTCTAGGTGTCTTATGTCTATTGCATGTTGGAGAAAAACCTAGCCTCTCCCATTGGAGACTTGATAAGTTTCTTCTTGGCCAAATAGTTTATAGCCATCAAGAGAAAGACCTCCATACATTTATTTATGATATCTTACCTCTTAGACTCACTCCTAGCCTCTATTGATTTCCTTGGCATCTAAAATTGGTCCCCTAATGGTAAGACTACCATTTCCCATCATTACTCCAAACTACATATTTTCAAATATAGGAATCATATGTAATTCATATGTTATGGTGTCTTCCTAGTCATTTATGAGATAATCACTGGTATTCCTATGCCTAGATTTCATCCTGTAATTAAAAAACAAGTGGAGACCATGGGGGATGTGTGGTTATATCTATATTGCACTATATAAAGATAGAAAGAATCATGATCTAGCCATACAAACTACCCATATATGTTCTTAGTAAATTTATAGATCAAGAAATTATTTATCAAATCATCCATGACATAGATTAGCATTCCAAGAAGAATAAAAAGGCTTAGGTTCATCCCTTCTCACTAGACATTGGTAGAATTATAATCAAGGATTAGAAATAGTTAGAGATCATGGTGGTGCATAAGAAATCTTTTGATTTTCAATTAGATTATCTTAAGATGTCGGACCCCAATAATAGAGTGGATAACCATATTTAGGATAGGAAGGTCCCAAAGACTAAGTACAAGCATCAACCAGGTGTGGGGGATGGTATTTACAAAAAGGAAAAGAACTTTGAAGGAGTTATATCTAGGGTTAAAAACTATAACATAACCTTAAAACATAATCTAGTTAGGGATAATAAGCGTTCAGAATAAATCTAGTAGTTACATCCTTTAAAGTATCACTTGTTGGTAGGACCATCTTGGACTACACATCAAGAACCACTTATTGAGGGACAATCTTTTAAGCCTCAACAGGGAGAATTGATAAAGTCACCTTAGATTGAGTAACTTGAGGATGTAAAAATAAAAGCTAAAGCTAAAAGTGAGGAGTCTAAGATTGAGAAAAGACCTATTGAAAGCCTCTAAATTTAAGTATCCCCACCAAGGCCTTCTTCCCCAATAGAAGTTATTAGCTTAATTGCTTTGTAAATTAGAGAAATAGTAGAGAGTGACCTTATTAATTAACATCACATCTACTTATGGTTTAGATAAAGAAGAAGACCCATCTAAGGAAGCAGGCAAGGAATTGGTTCCATTGAGTAGTGGAAATAGATAGGTAGAATTAGCCTTAGTTCCTTTAGCTCCAAGAAATAGGCCTAGGTTAACTTTCACTCACCCCACTAGTGAAATAAACCTCTTTAGTGATGATAATCCTATTTATAGACCAACCATTCTTGATTGGCTTATTTATGAGAAGTTGAAAAAACTCACATCTCTTTCTCCTTCACTACATCTGACTCGAGTGGACATAGGTGTTTAGGATAATGTCAAATCATAGATTTAGGAAATGTTGAATAAACAAGTATAGATAAGCATCCATATTCTTCACAACAAGGAAAGCCAATGGGTTGGTACCTTAGGAGCCTCTAGGAGTTCAAATTTAGAGATTCTTGAATAACCATAGGTGAAAGAACTTGATCCTTAGGTCCAATTTAATCTAGAGACATCAACTCTTGAAAGAGTAATGACCAAGAAGTCATTGTTGGTACTGAGGAGTTCACCTTGTAGAAGGTGGATCCATTTATAGGCTTAACTCCTATTCTAGACAAACAAAAAGGGAACATCCTATTTTTCAAGAGGATGTAGCTAGTGTGGTACTGGCCCAATCAATAATGGCCTTGGCTAGAGTTAAAGGATTGAAACATAGGATCCTCAACTTTGAAATAGAAAAGCAAGATTTGGAAGATCAGGTCTTCTTGATAATTCATAAAAATATATTATAAATGTTGAATAAATCTTTAATGGATGCATTCAATAATTTGAAAAGCATTAAGTCTAGATTGAGTGCTTTGGATCATCAAGTTGAGATGGAATAAACCTCAATCATCTAGTGGTAGAATTCTCAAGCTCAGATAGAGGATCTCATCAAGGTGCATAAGACAAAGCAAGCCTTAAACTTCAATATTATCAAACTCAGACATTTGGACATCTTCATGGTATTTTTGGTAGATAAACAAGAAGATTTGATCACCTAAAGTAGTGATGTTAAGGACTTCAGCAAGAGAGACATAGATTTAGTAAATCATATTGAGAAACTTCTAGGGAATCTATTAAAAAACCCTTCTCCAACCACTATTTTAGGCTTGATTGATGATGAAGAATTCAAGCAGAGGTTTGATACCTACATCCAAGGCGTCATAGATAGCCAAGGTCATTTAGCTAAGGACAACTAGAAGACCCTTGATAACATTAATTTAATAGAGAAGCAAATTTTAGAAGTACAATGTGTCAAGGAACTTGTATCTTGGATAAATAGTGAATTTGAAAAGTTAGTGGATAAAGAAGGGGATTGTCTAATGAATCTTATAGTGGATTTTGAGCTGATCAAGGAGAAATACACCAAGGTGAAGGACTTTTTTAGATAGGTTTAATTGGAAGGACCCACCAATGGAATTCCTAAAGGAATATTCTTGTTGTAAATTATATGATAGTCTGTTAGCATATACTCTTTCTTTTCAAGTTCACATGTTTTTTGTCACATTATTGTTTTGTATCAAGGACAACTATCCTTATCCATATCTGGATATTTTTTAAAGTTAACCAGTTAACTACCTATGTTTTCTATAAATAGGTAGATGGTTACCATTTTTAAGGAGAGAGTTTTTAAGCAATTGATACTAGGAGAATTTAATACAACTAAGGAATTATGAAAAGATTATCTAATGTTTTTTTTAAATGCCTATACTATCTCTCAATTATAGGGAGTTATCTTGAATTTGAATGATTCTTATTGTTTGAGTTACATTTTTTGTCATAGGGTTGTTAATTTGTGCTAAATGTTAAATTAACTATAAAGATCTCAAATATAATTCATTTTATTTGCTCTATATTTGGATGTACTTAGGTTATCTAGATCATAATAGCAAATCTTTAAATTAAATTTGGTTCTTACTTATGATTCATATTTTTCCTTTGAATTTTCCTTGATTTGTGATATAATTTGAGCTTATGATATTTTATAACATAAATTGGTTAAAATGTGCTCAAAGTAATTAGAATTTTGTCATAATATTTGAGATGAAAAACTGTAATCATGTTTCTTTCTTCTTTACCCTTACTTTTTCTTATTTTTAACAAGATTCACTCTAGCTTAGAGGTCATTGTTAATAATCATTTAGTTTAACTATTGAATCCTCAAAATTATTAAGTATTCAAATAGTATAGACCCTGGTAGCTCCCAACCACTAAATCAAATAGATATTGTGGATAGTTTTAATACTTTACTTCTATTCCACCACAAATAATCACTGAATAGTCACAAACTACAACTCATGCCATGGATTCTCAAAATCCTAAAATGATAAGTGTTATTCAACACTAAGAGTACCTGTGGTACAATTAGAAGCATCAACATATCGTAGATGGTCATCTATTGCTTCTATATGTTTAGGGATGTTTTTATAACTTTTAAATCCATCATATGGTCAATATGACCTCTAAAAACTTCATATTACAAATGATGTGGAGTCCAAAATTTCAAAGGAAATAACTTTTGATCTGTAATTCCATTTGAGCCTTCATCTACAATAAAATGATCATATCAAAAAGTAAAATTTAGTCAAAAATAAATCTATCCATTTAGGAATGTTTTTATAAATTCTTAGACCCTAAGATGGTGATGTATAACCTTTAAAAATTTCTCAAAATAAATGATACAAAGTCAAAACTTCTAGAGACCATAACTTTCAATCCATAACTCCATTTGAGCTCTCATTTGTGCTCTATCCATTTAAGATGTTTTCAAAACTTTTTGGACCTTCATATGGTCATGTTTGACCTTTGAAAAGTTTTGAAAATAAATGATATAGATTCCAAACTTTCATAGGTCATAAGTTTTGATCTGTAACTCTATTTGAGATCTCATTTGGGCTAAACTAACCATATCAAAATGTAAAACTTAGCTATAAATAAATATATACATTTAAGCATGCTTTCATAAATTTTATGACCTTATAAAAATAAATAATTCATAGTCTAAACTTCCAAAGTCCATAACTTTTGATATGTAACTCTATTTGAGTTCTTGTTTACACCAAAAGGACCATATTAAAAAGTTCAATTCATAATTTTATCTATTTAAGGATGTTTTTAGATCTTTTTATACCCTTAAATAGGCATACATAAACTTTAAAAAGTTTTAAAAATAAATGATGTGGAGTCCAAACTTATGGAGGACATAACTTTTGATCTATAACTCTTTTTGTGTTGATATGTTGTCATTGATGTCAAAGGGTTTGATATTAATTAAAGAATATGGTCATTGATGTCAATAAATTTTTGTTGATAAAAGTCCATAGTTTTTATAAATACTATAACTCTTGACTAAGTCTGTAGATTGCTATAAAAGTTATTTTTGGTGAAGTAAATAATTTGCCAAGAGACTTGTTATCTATATTTTATATCATATGTAGATACAAAAATATATTACAAAATTAACTTAGACTAAAGACCATTGAATAAGATATTCTATGTGAAGGAAGGTGATCTAAGGATTATGGAGAATAAGATCATGTCTAGAGCTACTAGATGAGCATATACATACTGTATTAGGTTTGCTATAAACTGCATTAGGTATGTTACTGACTGAATCAAGTTTGCTATAGACTATATAGGTTTACTACAAACTACATCAGGGGTAATATAGACTACATCAAAGCTATTATGAACTAAATCAAGACTACTATAGACTTTAATATAGCCATTATAGACTTGTTTGTAAAGTATTTATAAATGTATTCTAATAATTGATTAGTCTATTCCAACTTTGTTTTACTCAATCCAACCTATTTGAGTGAGATTTTATATAAGATAATGTGAAAAATGTTTTCAAAATACAAAAAAATCATTATATATCTCACTAGAGTTTTATTTTGGCCAACTTTGAAGAGGTTGTTGATCAATGTCTTGTATATAATAAAGATCAAATTATATTTTTAAAGTTTGAAAAAAGAAGATTATTATTTTCTAAAAAGCAGAGTAGAGGTCTATTGAAGAATAGATGGCTAGAGAGGTGTGAGTATGAAATCATCAAATGATTTATAGGAAGATGAACTATAAAGTATATAGAATCAACTAAAAGATATGAGTAGAAAAGGTAGAGAGGATAGTGTCTTTTGAAATGAAGAGTAAAAAAATAGTAGAATGAATCTTAGAGTGAGAAGTATAAAAATAATAGAATGAATTTGAGATCGATAAGTAGTGAAAGTAGAACTATACCATCATTTGTTGATAGAAGTAAATAAGAAAGGTAGATGATCTAAAATAGCTAAGTTAGTACTTGAAAAATGGGTTACAAACCTCCCATAGAGTGGTATCTACAAATCAAGGAGTTGGTGTTTCTTAGGAAGTTGGTGCTCCTAAATCTTATTATCAAATTGGTGCTTGACTATTTGGGTTTGGTGACTCAAGTCGAGTTGATGATAAATTTTTTTTAAAAATAATTACATATTTGATAAAGGACATGAAGTCTATACAGTTATCAATGTGGGTTTTATTCCCTTTAATGGTTTCCCACCTATATCATGTGTTATGTCTTTATGTTTTTTTTATTATTATTACTTTATGGATTTCTCATTGATGCTTGACTAACAAACTAAAGAATTTGAAGAAAGTTTTAAGATCTCACTGATTAATCTCCCTCTCAATGGTTGTGTTTCCAGTAATTAGTATTAGAGTAGGTCCTTCAAGGTCAAGCTTGGTAGCTGAAAGGTAAAGCCTAAGAATCATAATGTCTAGTAATCAAGTATAAGATGATTTTCAATAAACAAGGCCCCTTTGTTCATTATAACTAATTATTTCTTTTGGAGTATTAGGGTGAATACCTATTTGATGGATCTCAAGTTTGACATTTGGTAGTCAGTTGTAGATGAGTATATTATCCCTCAAACTCCTCTAACTAATGTTATATGTAGGAAAGAAAATAAGTGAGAACAATTCAAAGGCTATGAATTCTATATTATGTGGATTGGTAGAATTTGAGTTTATCAAGATGATGTAATGTGAGTTAGCTAAGGAAATTTGGGACAAGTTATAACTCGTCTATTAAAGTGAAACCAAGGTAAAATTGGCAAAGCTTCAAACCTATAGAATATAGTTTGAAGGTCCAAAGATGAAAGAAGAAGAGAATATTGTAGCATATCTTCTTAAAGTTGATGAAGTAGTCAAAATAATTAGAGGTCTTGGAGAAAAGATTAATGAGTCAACTATTGTTCAAAAGGTTATAATATCCTTGACCCCAAGATTTGACTCAAGGGTATCAGTAGTTGAAGAAGTAAAATATTTAGACAAGTTACAAATGGATGAGCTTCATGGAATACTTACTACCTATGAGATGAGGACTAATGATGGAAGATCTTCCAAAAGGGAATCAACCTTCAAGGTTATAAATGAAAAACAAACTAAAGAGGTTGAAATTGATAGTGACACTAATGTTGATGAAGACAAAGTTGAAGCCTTATTTGTGAGGAAATTGAGAAGAGGTTTAGGTAGGTACAAAATCAAGCTACCATTAAAATTTTTCAATTATAACAAGATTGGTCATTTTCTTCCAAGTGTCCTCAAAAATAAAAACATGATCATGATGAAGAACATGGTGAAGAGAATAAGAAGTATAAAAAGTATGACAAGAGCAAGAAAAAATTATTTAATAATAAAAATAATCTATATTATAAATAAGATAGTCTTTTGAAGTTAGTGATAAAGATGTCTTAGATAGTGATGACTACAGTTTAGACCATAGAAGTGATGAAACTTTGTTCATGTCCATTGAATTTGAAGATGGAAATATTTTAAAAAAACAAATCTTCATGGATGATGAAGAATTGGATGAATTATTAAGAATTCAAGGTTGACCTTGAGGTAGAATTTATCAATGATTTAGATGAATTAAAGATTTAAAAAAAGAAAAACCAAAAATTGAAGTCTTTAGTAAAAATTCATGAAGAAAAAATATGTATCTTGGAAATTAAGATAACTAAGAGTGCCAAGGAAGCTAAGGAGGTCATAAAAACTCTTAAGACTCAATTATAAGAAGCAAATGCAAGTTTTAAGTCTAAGGAAGGAGAGTGCACTGAGTACAAATCTGAGATAGGTTCATTAAATTTAGAGTTGGAATAGTTCATATTCAAATTAAAAAATTGTCAAAATTTTGAAAAGAGAAATGAAATTCTTGATGACATATTGAATATTCAAAGGTCACCTCTCATTAAAATAGGTCTTGGATACATGGATGACCAAAAGAGTATCAAGGAAGAGTAGAGTATCGATAAGCCAAAAACATATGTTGATGCTCTCAAGAAATCTAAGATTGTGAATGACAATCAAAGGTTAAGATATGCCAAGAAAATTATCATTCCTCTCAAAGAAAACAAAAATTTCAATATACCTTTCAAAAATCTTCAAAGATCATTTCTTATTAGACAACCAAATGTATTAAGTTACATGAATTCTTTTTATGGCTACTATTTTTCTAGTAATTAGTTTGGACATAGAGTTGTAGATTTTAGATCAAATTCTAGAAACAATCATGCATGGAAAAGTGATATTAATAGTCATGGATTTCTAAAAATATTCTGAAATTCATTTGTCTAAGGGTCAAATATCAATAGAATAATTTTGATTTTTTACAACTATAATAGAATTGGACATATTTCAATATTTTATAGATTAGGTTATGCAAATCCCCCTAGTCAAAATAGGAAGGTGTATGTTCAAATTGGTAAGAAATCAAAACCTTTGAAAATAATGAAAAAGGAGTAAAAAAATGATGGTCTAAGGGAATGTTATCAAAACCTAATTTTCACACTCAAGATGAGATTTTGAAATGGTATATTGACAATGATTGTTTAAGCCATATGAAATGTGACAAGAATAGATTTATATCTTTGACTAATATTATTGGTAAGGGAATACTAGGTCTTGATAATAGGAAAACTAAAATTGAGAATGTGTTATATGTAAAAGGATTGAATCATAATTTTTTGAGTGTTAGTCAAATATGCAATCAAGGACATACTCTAACATTTTATGCTAAAGGATGTGAAATAAGAAAATCAAGTTTAGTAAGATTGGTAATAAATAATGATGGGACTACAATAATTTGTATGTTTTGAATGAGATCAATAAGAATAGGTGTTTTATGATTCAATTTGATGAGAGATGGATTTGTCATGGAAGAATGGTACATATAAAATTTAATAAATTAGTAAAATAAGTACTAATAAACCAATTAGGAACATGCCTAAGATCACTAAGCCTACAAACACCCTATGTAAGACATGCCATCATGGAAAACATATAAGAATAAGGTTCAAGAGAAAAGAATATTCAGCTACAAAACCTTTAGAGTTGACTCATATAGATCTATGTGGTCCAACTAGAACTCAAAGTATTTAAGGTCAAATTTACTTCATTTTTCTTATTGATGATTATACTAGAATGACTTGGGTTACTTTTTTTAATTAGAAATCTAAGGCTTTAGATAAGTTTAAGACATTCAAGGTTCTTTTAGTTGAGAATGAGATGGACGTAAAAATCAAGTGTCTAAGATCTTATAGAGAATGAGAGTTATTTTTAAATGAGTTTGATGAATTTTTTAAGGAACATGGAGTCAAGAGACAGTTTTTAGTTACAATGACACCATAGAAAAATGGTGTGGTATTAAAGAAGAATAGGAATATGCAATAAATGGCTAGGATAATGTTAAATGAGTCCAAATTATCTGATAGATTTTGGAGAGAGGATATAAATATATTAGTACACATTCTAAACAAAGGTCAAATTGAAATAAACAATAATATGACCCCCTATGAACTATGAAAGGTAGACTAGCTTTAGTGGAACACTTTAGAGTGTTTGGAAGAAAGTGTTTCAAGTAATGATGAAGGAATATTCCTTGGATATTCTTTAATTAGTTATACATATAAATGTTATAACAAGATACTATGAAATAATGTGGAGAGTACACATGTGAGAATAGATGAAACAAGATATAAGAAGGTTAGCAAACAACCAATAGTTCATGTAAAGGAGCTTGACCTCAAGGAAGAAGAACAAATATAAGAAAAAGTAGCAAAAGAACATCAAGAAGAAGAAGAATAAGAAGATACAAGGGAAACTTCCATATTCATTCAAAAAAATCATGAAAAAATTCAAATCATCGATGATATTGATGTTAGAATGTAAACTAGGAGAATTTTTATGAATACATAGAAAAATGTAAACTTCTATCTATTTTCAAAGATAGAACCAAAAACTTTTTAGAAGCTAGAAGTGATAAGCATTGGGTGAATTATATGGAAGAAGAGCTTAATTAGATTGATAAAAATGAGACTTGGGAACTTATTAATATGCTTAAGGACAATAATTTCATTGGAACTAAATGGGTTTTTAGGAAAAATTTGAATGAAGATGGTCAAGTCATGAGAAACAAAGCAAGACTAGTATTTAAAGTATATGATCAAGTAGAAGGTGTTGACTTTGAAAAAACTTTTTCACCTGTGGAAAGACTAGAAACCATAAGACTATTTTTGGTATATGTTGGTTGTCAAGAATTTCAAGATAAATCAGATGGATGTAAAGTCTACATTTCTCAATGGAAATTTAAAAGAAGTGTATATAGAGAAACCTGAAGGTTTTTCTTTGTCAAGAAATAACGACTATGTTTGTAGACTGAAGAAAGCATTATATGGGCTAAAGTAAGCCCCTAAAGCATGGTATGCAATACTTGATAGATACTTGCTTAATCAAGGTTTCAAGAGAGGTGTTGTTGATAGAAACCTTTATATCAAAATAGAAGGTGAGTATCAATTAATTATAGTTGTGTATATTGATGATATTATCTTTGGTAGTGACTATGACAAGATGAAGTAAGAATTTGAGATGTCTATGTTAGGGGAACTATCATTTTTACTTGGATTGCAATAGTTTAGTCAAATAAATGAATATTCATCTCTCAAGTCAAGCACATTAAGTAAATGTTGAATAAGTTTGATATGGAAGACTATAAATCAATAAGTACTCCAATAATAACATTTTCAAGTTGAATCAAGAAGATAAGTCATCAAAAGTCAATTATACCTTGTATAAATCTACTATTGGAAATCTATTAAATACTAATACATCAAGACTTGATATCATGTATGTAATAGGTCTAGTAACTAGATTTAAATAAAAACCAAAAGAAAGATAATTATAAGCAATCAAGAATATATTTAGATATCTCAAATTTACTATGGACTTTGGTTTGTGTTACTCAAAAGTTAAGGATTTCACTTTAACAACATATAATAATGTGGATTGGGTGGGAAACATTGATGACAGAAAGAAAACAAGTGGTGGTGCATTATTTCTTTTAAAAAGTCTTATGTCATGGTTGAGTAAGAAATAACCATAAGTTTCCTTCTCCATAGCTAAAGCTAAGTACATAGTACCAACATCATGTTCCACATAGGTTTTATGGATGAAATAGATATTGAGTGACTTTAAGATTAAGAATGATATTCTAATTTCTATATTTTATGACAATATTGGTGCCATTAACATATATGAGAATCCAATCATACATTCTAAGACTAAGCATATTCTAATCAAATATCATTTTCTAAAGGATCAAGTTAGCTAATTAAATTATCAAACTATAGTATGTAACCATAAAATAATAAGTTTCAAACATTTTTACAAAACCTCTTCTAATGGAAACATTTGAGTTGTTAAGGAAAGAATTGGGAGTAGTTCTTTCTTCTGTCAGTCACTAAGAAAGGTATGGACTGAGGGGGAGATAACCTTTTGGTATATTTTAGATTTGAGGATCAAGAGTCAAGAGTCTATGACAATAAAAATATGTTCAAGTGGTAGTGAGTAGTATCTTGTAGTTTTGTAAGGATATTTTTATAGAATTATCATAAGGGAAATGAAGATAGATATTATAAATTTTAAATAAGCAACACTTTATTTGGGATCAAATAGATTTTTGGTTGTGTAACCCTTTGCCATTGATGTCAAAGGAGAAGAATTAACAAGTTGACTATTTTCAAGGAGAAATATTAAAGCAATAGAGATATATGTATAAGGGAGAGAAATAACAAGCTATGTAACTATTATCTAGTTCCCTTTGGTGAAGAAATAATAGGAGAAAGAGTAAACCAAGGTCAATTTTTGGTGTAAAGGTATGTGCATTGAATGATAAAATATTCTTAGTCATTAACTTGTAAAGGCTTGCCATAAATGACAAAGGGGAATTTTTTTGAGATGTTGTCATTGATGTCAAAGGGTTTGCTATTTAGTAAAGAATATAGTCATTGATGTCAAGGAATTTCTATTGATAAGAGTCTATAAATTTTTGTATAGTCTGTAGTTACTGACTGAGTCTGTATCTTACCATGAAAGTTGTTTTTGGTAAAGCAAAAAATTAGCCAAGACACTTTTTATTTATATTTTATATCATATAGAGATACATAAATAGACAGTATAATTAATTTAGGCTAAAGACCGGTGAATAAGTTATTCTATGTGAAGGAAGGTGATCTAAGTATGATAGATAATAAGATCATGTTTGGAGATCTTAGGTGAGCAACTATGGACTATATCAAGTGTGTTATAGACTACATCAAGCATGTTATAAACTACATCAGGTTTTCTATGGAATACATGAGGTTTGTTATGGATTACATAGGGTTTATGGACTACATTAGAGATGCTATGAACTACATCAAGACTACTACAAACTTTAATAGAACTATTATGGAATTATTTGAAAAGTATTTATAAATGTATTATAGTGATTGATTGGTCTATCCTAGCTTCGTTTCACTTAGGCCAACCTATATGAGTGAGATTTTATATAATCTAATGTGATTTATGTTTTCAAAAGATAATAAATCATTATATTGTTGACAAGAGTTTTGTTCTAGCTGACTTTCAAGAGGTTGTTGATCAACATCTTATTTATAAGCAAAATCAATTTGCATTTTTAAAGTGTGAAAAAGAGGATTATTATTTGCTAAGGAGCAAAGTAGAGGTCTATCGAGGAATGAATGGCTAGAGAGACATGAGTATGAAATCATCAAATGATTCATAGGAAGATGAACCCTAGAATATACAGAATTAGCTAAAAGAGATGAGTAGAGAAGATAGAGAGGATAGATTTTTTTGAATAAAGAGTAGAAAAATAACATAATAAATCTAAGAGTGATAAGCAAAAAAATTATAGAATTAATTTGAGATTGATAAGTAGATAAACAATTATATCATCATTTGTTGATATGATCAACTGAGAAAGGTGGATGATCTAAAGTAACTGAGTTGGTGCTTGCCAAAGTGGGTAGAAGCCTCCTATATATTGGTATCTACAAATCAAAGAGTTGGTGATTCCTAGTAAGTTGGTGATTATTAAATCTTCTCATTAAGATGGTGCTTGAGTGTTTGGGGTTGGTACCTCAAGTTGAGTTATTACTTAGTAATCTTTTTGACTCATTGCATATCTAATTTAGGACATGTAGTCCATGTAGTAATTAAAGTGGGTTTTCTTTCCTTTAAGGGTTTCCCTCCTATATCATGTGTTATGTCTTTATATTCTTTGTTATGGTTTGATTTCCCTATGGATTTTGTATTGATGATTGGCTAATAAACCAAATAATTTGAAGAAAGTTGTAAGAGCTCATTTATTCACCCTCCCCTATCAGTAAATATGCTTCCAATAGTTTGAGCTCTTGTTTTGACCAAAATAAATATCTCAGATGGTCATGCATTACCTCTATCCATTTAGGGATTGTTTTAGAACTTTTTAGACCCTCATATGGTCATGTATGGCCTCTAAAAAGTTCTAAAAACAAGTGACATGTAGTCCAAACTTATAGAGGCCATAAATTTTGATTTGTAAATCTATTTGAACTCTTATTTACTTTAAAATAACTAATTTAGAAAGTACAATTTATCCATAAACAACTCTATCCATTTAGGGATATTTTCATAATTTTTTGGACCCTTAGGTGGTAATTTACAAACTCTAAAAAAAATTCAAATCCAACGATGTGGAGTCCAAAATTCCAAAAGACATAACTTTGGATCTCTAACTCTATTTGATCTCTTGTTTATGCCAAAATGTTCATCTAGGAAAGTAAAATTTAGACATGAATAGCTCTATTCATTTAGGTATGCTTTCAAAAAGATATTATACCTTCATATGGTCATGTATGGCCTTTAAAAATTCATAAAATAAATGATGTAGAGTCTAAACTTCTAGAGGCCATAACTTTTTGTCCCTAATTTTGTTTCATCTCTAATTTATAGTAAAATAATTGTCTTAGAAAGTACAAATCAACCATAAATAACTATATCCATTTAGGAATCTTTTCAAAACTTGTTAGACCCTCATATGGTCACGTATGGATTCTATTTTTTAAAAAATTAATGATATGCAGTCCAAACTTTTAGAGGCCATAAATTTTGATTTGTAACTTTATCTAAGCTCTGATTTGCATTAAAACCATTGTCTCAAAAAATATAATTTAGCCATAAATATATTTATCCTTTATATGTTAGGGCATTTAATAACTAAGTGGTGATTATTTAACCCTTAGTCTATATTATTTATTTATTAAATAATAATAATAATATATTATTTATTAACATGAGGAAGAAACCTCATGAAAATATATAACATTATTATAGTTATTTAATAGTTACCAATATTTGTAATGACTCTTCAAGATGGTTGGACCTATTATTCACAATGGTCAAATCCCCTAAAAATTACATATAAAATAGGGTTTACCCCTATTGGTTATTTCATATTCAGATTCATGAGATTATTCATAGGAATTTTAAGAGTTTTTTGAAGGTTAATTTGGAGAGGAGAAGTGAGAAGAAAAGTTGTATTGGGGTGTTTTGTTTCTTAATAATGAAAATCAATTTTGGTGGGTTTTTACCTCATAGAGGTTTTCCCATGGTAATTCATGTGTCTCTATGTTCAATTGATCTAGATTCATTTACCTATGCTTTGTTACTCATATAACTTCTAGATCCATGCATATTACATTATATGTATCTTTACATGGCATCAGAGCCATCTAAAGGGTACATGTGACTAAAAAGTGAGTTAATATTTGGTATTTTCAAAAATTATTCATTTATTCATATTTTAGAATATTTAAATAATTTTTTTAAGCTTGGTACTATAGTAGTATGTCCTTGGAAGGAAGGAAAATAAATTTTGGAGTACATGATGAATATATAAATTTTTAAAATCAATCCATCATCCAAATCTCTAAAAAAAATCAATCTAAAAGCATTCAAGATTTTTTTCAAGACAAATCTCAGCCTTGGACACCATTGTATAGCAAAGTATGGCTTAAATATATGAGAAAAAAATTAAAACTCATGATTTTTGGCCTGAAATTGTCTCCTAAAGGTTCTAGACACTTAATTTTGCAAATATAAAACCTTGTGTAAACGTTCAAATCTTGAGAAGCTCTAGTTCATCACTTTTGATTTTTATCTATCCTCCATTAGCATCTTTGTATGTTCTAAGAGGATGAAAAAAAAATTTGGCACCAAAATTCAATTTTGAGTGCTTGTTTGGCATTAGAAGGAGATTTTATGGTGATTTACAAGTTTTGAGGATGTGAAAAGGCCTATATCACTCTCCAGCTTCATTGTTACTTCCTTTCTTGTACCATTATCACCTACCAACAACAAAGGTAAGTAAATGTTTTGCAATATTATTTAAAAAATAATTTATTTTTAAATTCTAAATATTCCATGCAAATAAAATAAGGGTCCCACCTTGTTTATTTATGTTTTATCAAATTTGGGTTTTTTTAAAAGTTTTTTTCTATTATTTTTTACATGTAATTTTTTTACTAAAAAAATTAGTTATAGAAAAAAAAAGTTTAAATATATATTTATGCATGTAAATCTTTGAACAAGCTTGTAGATGAGCTGGTAGTTGTAAATTTGCTAAAAAATAATTGTAAGAAAAGGGTCTAGTAATCCTCTAGATTTTTTCTTTGTTTGTCAAGCCAGTTTTTTACTTGGTCAAAATAAATAAATTTAGATTTTTTTATTTATGCGCTAAGTATCATGCATTTAAAACCTAGCTAAACATTTCGACCTTCTTGCGACACTTGATCTAGTCAAAACCTAGGTAAGCTTAGCCATGTAACTAGTCAATCTTAAGGTTTTGGTAAGTTATGGATGCATTCGAGTGGTCCATTTTTATTTTTAATCCTTATATTATTATTTTTACATAGTTTTATAATAATAATGCCTAAGTGGTCATTTTGAGTGTGACTCTTTTGACACTTTATTTTATGCACCTTTAATTCATTTTTTTGCATTTTTGGGCATATAATTTATGTAATTAATTATATTTGCATATGAAATTCACTTTATTTTTAAAATATTTCAAAAAAAGTATTTAAAATAATTTATTTCTAAGCATTTTTTACTATCCTATTTAAAGGGAAGCTATGGCTTCGCCTCTTTTTTCTTTAGATAAATATCAAATGCTTAATAAAAATAACTATAATATATGAAAAAATCACGTTAAAGCTAAATTTATGGCCCATGAATTATAAAATGTTGTCATCAAGACTAAAAAATCTCCTTCTAAATGACATGTAACCCCTAAACTTACCAATGCATTTCAATATAAATCGCATGAAACTATGTCCATTATCTTGTGGAGTGTTAAGGATGAATTGTTTCTCCACATTGGTAATCAAGAGTCTCCTAGTGATGATTAGAAACTCCTTGAGTCCATGCATGAAGGCACGTGCCTTTCAAAGATCATTAAATTAATCCTTAAATTACTAACTAAACCTAAGAAGGGTGATGAAAAAGTTGTTAATTTTCTTAATAAAATTAAAAACATTAAAGTAGTTAGATGGATGTAATTATAATTTGATTTAAGATAAATTGATTTATTTTATCATTTAGTTACATATTCATGAGAAATTTAGAAATTTTATTTCAATTTTGAATTCTAAGTATCAAACTGAGCAATATATCCTTGACCTTACCACCATGTCTGCTATCCTAGTTCAAGAAAAACATGTTATGACAAATTTTGATTCTAAATAGAATGCCACTTAGGTACTTATAACATTAAATAATTTTTTTAATAACACTAAAAATTAGAAATCTAATCTTAATCCTATTAAATGCAAATACATGAAAAATAAATTGAGTAATAAGAATCATACACCTACATTTAATGGAAATTATAATTTGTGTGGTAAATTTGGCTATAGAAGGAAAGCATTTTATAAAAACAAAGATATAAATAACAATCAAACTTAAAAAATAAAGGTAAAAAATCTATCAAAACAACCAGAAGAATCAAAACTCTAATCAAAGTAATAATTAAGATTCAAATGTTATTATTTTATATGCTACTTTGTGTGCTTCAAATGAAAATGAATGGATTTTAGATAGCGGTACATCACACCATATGACATGATTATTTGATATTTTATTTGATTCTATAGATTAATATAAAAGAATTTACTTAGGAGATAATTCATTTTTAGAAGCAACTAAACAGGGAAAAGCAAAAATTTTAAATATTACTATAATGATGTTTTTCTTTCTACCTAAGCTTAAAAATAATTTTATATCTTATTCTCAACTTAAAAATGATAATTTCATTATAACATTACTTAAATATAGTTGATCTATTAGAAATCATTTTGCCTCTTTGATTGTTAGAGGTGTTCAAAAGAATGGTTTATATATCTTTTCTCCTTCTGCACGTTTTTTTTTTCATTACATAGTAATAATGAATCTCAATTATAGTATGAAAGATTAAGGTATGCTAATTTTATAAGTTTTATATGATATATCTATAAATAATCATTTTTTTGGATTTCCTTCTATCTCTTCTCATCATGAAACTTGTGAGGGTTGTTTACATGGTAATCAACATACTAACCCATTTCATAAGAAACATAATGTGAATTTCTCACATCCCTTAGAATTAATTCATTGTGATGTTTTAAGACCTCTTGAAGTTGTATCTCTTAGTGTTTATTTGTATAGTGTTACTTTTATTGATTATTACACTAGAATGATCTAGTCTTTTTTCATTAAAAAAAATATGTTGTGTTATCTAAAAATTCAAAGAATTTAAAGCTAGTGTTGAAAATGCATCTAATTTTTCTATTAGGAGATTAAGAACTGATAATGGTGGTGAATATGTTAGTAAATATTTTAATTCTTTTTTCATTATTTATAGTATTCAAAGGGAACTAACAACTCCATATTCCCCTCAGAAAAATATTATTACTGAAAGGAAAAATTTCACCATCATATAAATGGCTAGAATAATGTTATAATCTACAAATGTTCCTAAGTTATTATGGATTTAAGCCATAAACATTATTGTTCATATTATGAATAGAGTCCCTACCAAAGGCTTATATCTTTCTACCCCTTTATAAATATGGATTAAAAATAAACCTGGTGTGGCTCATCTTAAGATATTTGGTAGTCTTGCTTCTATCTTTACTCCTAAAGTTAAAAGAAAGAAGCTCTGTCCTGTTAGGTAAATTGTTAGTCTTCATAGTAATTTATATGTCATAATATGAATAATTGCATGAGTAAGAGTTCATTATTACATACAGTCAATTTTTTAGTTATATTTAGTAGTAATTGGTTATCAAAATATTATTATAAATATTATTACAATAATAGATGAACATATATTATTTTTTTAGATATATTGTTGTGAGTTATAATAATATACCATAAATAAGAGATTGTATTATTAGAGAGATTTTAGAGAGAGAGATTGATGGAGAGAATATAGGAATGATGTTCCTATATATATGTAAATTCATGTATGGTTTTATATTAAGAGTATTGAAATAATAATAAAGTGTATTTAAAAATTTCCTATATTCTGATTTATTATCTATGTGTATACTTTCATATTTTCTATGTTAGCTTTATGAGGAATTTGATAAACCCTATCATCTGGTATTAGATTAAGATTTATATCATTACATGAGTAACTTGAAATTAGTTTTGCTTATTCTCTACTCGTTGCTCATGATTTATTTCTATGTTAACAATGACAATTTGTATATTAAAGTTTGCATAGCTATCAAGCTCAGCTAAGAAATTTTTGATTCATATAACTTGTGCATGTATCATTCCACTTACCATATATTCATCAACACATATTTAAGCATTCACATCACTACCTAGTTTGTCATTGATAATCAATTAGCATATATCCTGGTGTAAGTATGAGGACATGATATAACTATATCATGTTGTATTCATTTCTTGATGCATGATACACCATAGTATCTTTTGAATGGGAAATTTTAATCAAGCTCCAACGGAATTCCTTTCATTATTAACCTCCTACATTCCATGAGGTTTCAATAGTCTTTGTTCTACATGGAAAAGTCATCATTCATACCTAACAACATATAGACTTGTGTAATCCATAGACTTGTAGCTGTCTTGCCTCAAAGGATTTGGAACATATGTGTTAGAAATTAATTTTCCATGTATCAATAGTCAACATTATTATTGAAGGCATGATATGCAATGAATTTTTCCTTAGAATTCCATCTATCGTACCTTATGGACTATGGTTTTCTCTATTTTCACTTACAAGCTCGTGATCAACTCACATACAATGTCATCCACCTCACCACATTGATTTACCTTAGTCAACTATCTTCCATAGTCAACTATCATTAGGTATTCATAACAAGTATATTAACATGTATCTTTTTTTTAGTCATATGATTATAGAGTCTTTTTTTTATCAATATCTAATTATAAGGTTTATATTTATTTAAGTCAATTTGTTTTTAGTTATTTGATTTAGAGTTTCAAAGCTTTATTTAGCTTCGTATTAATTAGTTTTGAAAAATGTAGTGTATTTTTAGCCTAAAGAGAAGTCATGTCATAATTTAGGTGAAAATTATTTAAAAGTCTTTAGATTTATTCATTGTAAAAGTTATGTCTTTTAGAATTAAAAATTTATTTTACATCAAAACATATTGTCATTAGATATTTGGTCATCTATGTCAAAAATTCAAAAATGTTAGTTTAAATATATTCATTTTGTTAATATTGTAAATGGTGCACTATCACTTGTATGCAATGTCCTAATGTTGAATGTGTCAGTATTGTGGGAGGGGCCCATTTCAATCAAAGAAACATGCAATTGAGCATCATGACATTATCAACTGAGAAAGCAACAACTTATTGGAGGTTGGAGGATACTGGAAGATAGAGGGTTTTTAGGCCTCTCATTAGCCACTAATGAAGGGGTGCTTCTTAAAATAGTTGCATATATATATATATATATATTCAGCATTTGTTTGTGTGTGACAAATAAGAGGTGAATTTTCTATTTTCTCACATAGGGCATTACATAAAAAAGGTGTTTAGAAGAAACAAGAAAGTGGTAAAAGTTAGAAGAGTAGCTACTATAGAGATCTTGCAACTACCTTACTTCTTTATAAAGATGATCCACTAATGACACATATATATGGTCACATAAAGTAAATGTGAGATACGTTCCTTTGCATAATAGTGGTCATGTGTATTAAAATTGTGTCAGTAGTATACAAACCTAAGAGTTGGCATACAGTTTTGTTCATGTTAGTTCTTAGAGGTAGGAGTGAAAGTGGAATAGATGGTATTCCTATCATGGCTCCCATACTATTAGGTTGATGTGTTCCCTTAGTAAATGGTTGATGGTAGATGTTCCTATTCTAATTTCTCACACTTATTTGATTGATGTGTTCTCGATAGTGAATGGTAGATAAGAAGTTTATGTGTTCTTTCATTACTTTCATTAAGTCCTGTGAAACACAAATTACCATGTAAGGCCTAATGGGGGAATGTTAAGGAAAGAGTTAGTCCTCATAGTAATTTATATGTCATAATATGAATAATTACGTAAAAATTAATTATTATGTACAATTAGTTTGTTAGTTATATTCTATAATAATTGGTTATCAAAATATTATTATAAAAAATATTATGATAATAGATTAACATATATTATTTGTTTAGATATATTGTTATGAGTTATAACAATATATCATATATAAGATATTGTAAAATCAAAGAGATTTTAGGGAGAGAGATTGATGGAGAGAATAATAGAATGATGTTCTTATATATATGTAAACTCTTGAATGGTTTTATAATAAGAGTGTGTGTAATAATAATATAGTGTATTTAAATATTTCTTCTGTTTGACTCTATTGTCTCTGTGTATGCTTTCATATTTTTTGTGTTAGCTTTATGAAGACTCTGATAAACCTTGTTAGATCCCACTTCCTATTCTTATATTTTGTAGGTTATGGAAGTAAGACAAAAGGTTTAAAAGTGTATAATCCCTCTAAACATCAGATTATTGAGAATAAAAATGTTCTTATTCTTGAAAATATTTTTTGAGCCCTCTATGGATCCTCCTTAGTGTTCTTATATTGATGAGCCCGACTCTCATGTTTCTCCTTGTGATGAAATAAATGCCCTTGAAGAAGTTGATCTAGTTATGGATAACTTAGAGTCTAAGGAAACCCCTAAGTTTTATGTTTAATCTAAAATACTTAAATAGGAATAATCCATAATTCAATCTTCTAATGTAGATAATCTTAATAAATTAACTAGAAGTTAATATTATTATCATGTATTAATGACTTTGTATGAATGTGAACCTCAATCATTTAAGGAAGCCACTCAAGATGATAGATGAAATGTTTCTATGAAAGTTGAATATAATGCCTTAATTAAAAATTAGACTTAGGATCTTGTCCCTCCACCTAAAAATCATATTGTTAGTTATAGGTGGCTTTATAATATCAAATATAATTCAATTAGTAAAATTGATATTTTTAAAGCTAGATTAGTTACTTGTAGGTTTATTCAAAAACTCATGATTGATTATGTTGAAACCTTTGTTTTATAATAAGAATGAGTACTATTAGACTTCTTATTACTCTTATAACCCAAAATGGTTGGGTTATCCACCAAATAGATGTTAAGAATGCATTTTTAAATGGTTATTTATAAGAAGAAATCTATATGACTCAATTTTAAAGTTTCACTCTTCCTAATAAAGAACACTATGTATGCAAGTTAAGAAAATATTTGTATGGTTTAAAAAAATCTCATCGAGCTTTGTATTTTAAAATTGCTTCATCTTTTAAATAATTGAGTTTTTCTTATTGCTATGTAAATAGTGATCTTTTTATTAAAATTGAAAATGATCATTTGATTATAATTATATTATGTGTTGATGATTTCTTAATTATTTGTGATCTAACTAGTTTAATTCATAAATATAAGTATAAACTAAGTAAAATGTTTGAAATGATTGAATTCGGAACTCTACATCATTTTTTAGAAATGGCTCTATTTTAAGATAAATATTTAATTATTGTATCACAATCTCAAATGCACATAATCTTCTTGTTAAGGTTAACATATTTGATTTAAATCTACCACTACTATTAAAATTGGTGTTAATCTTGATCCTAAAATTGCATGTGTAAAAGCTAACCCTACTTTGCATAGATATCTTATTAAAAGTTTGATTCATCTAACCATTACTAGGCCAAATATTTCATATGTTGTTAGTGTTGATTTTAGATTTATACATGATCCTTATTTAGATAATTGGAAATTAGCTAAACATATTCTTTTTTATATCAAATGAATTGTAAACTATTGTTTATTTTATTAATTATTTGATAGTTCTAATTTATATGGTTATTGTGATGCTAACTATATTGGTGATATTTTAGATCACAAATCTACTTTTGGATATGTATTTAAGTTTGGTCCAGGTGTTATCACTTAGAGAAGCAAGAAGTAACATACTGTCTCTTTCTCTTCTACTGAAGCTGAGTATAAAAGTGTTATGGAAGCTACTAAATAATCTATGTGGATATGAAGGATATTGAGATAACTTCATTTGGATGTTTCTTAGAGTATTGTCCTTCATTGTGATAACCAAAGTTGTATATTGGTAAAATATCTAGTGTAACACCAAAGAACTAAACACATTGAAGTTCATATGCATTTCATCTAAGAAAAGTCATCAATTGTGATATTAATATATATTTTTGTCCTACAGATGAACAAGTCGTATATATCTTTACAAAACCAATTGGAGATACCAAGTTTTGTCAATTTTGTGCAATGTTGGTCCTCTTAGATTTGCTATTGAGGGGGAGTGTGCATGACAATGCCACTTCATAATGGCCATGTGTTTATTCTATTTCTCTATACTTCTTACCATTATAAATCATTGTAAACTTCATGTGGAAGTTATGTGATTTAAGTAAAATTTATGTGGAAGTTTTACTTTTGTACCCCAATACATTAAAAAATATAATTTGTAATGGAGGTCCTTATGTTATAAAATGTTCCAAATGTGCTTAGTGATTTTTCATAAGAAATAATGAGATGTAATATCACAATCATGCTAGTCTAAACTAAGTTTTTATTAGTTTATGAATTATAATTTTTTTGTTTCAAAAGGTGACTTTTGGCATGATAAAGGTTTTAAAATCCTTCAATTTTTGCCACATAGTATAATTCCTTTATGGTGGCTATGGTTTTTATCCCCACTTAGCATTAAGGGGGAGTGTTAGAGAATTTAATGACTAATTAATGATTATTTAACCCTTAGTATATATTTATTATTTATTAAATAATAATAATAATCTATTATTTATTAACATGAGGTAGAAACCTCATGAAAATAAATAACATTATTATAATTATTTAATAGTTACCAATATTTGTAATGACTCTTTGGGATAGTTGGACCCATTATTCACAACTATCACCTCCCTTTAAAATTACCTATAAAATAGGGTTTATCCCTATTAGTTATTTCATATTCTAATTCATGGGAATTTCAAGAGTTTTGTGAAGGTTAATTTGGAGAGAAGTGAGAAGAGAATTTGTATTAGGGTGCTTTGTTTCTCAATAATTAAAATAAATTTTGGTGGGTTTTTTACCTTGTAGAGTTTTTCCCATGTTAATTCATGTGTCTCTATGTTTAATTGATCTGGCTTCATTTACCTATGCTTTGCTAATCATTAAACTCTAGATTTATGCATATTAAATTAAATTTATATTTACATTACATATGTTTTTAGAACTTTTCAAAAAATAAGATGGTCATGTATGGACTTTGAAAAGTTCAAAAATTAAATGATGTGGAGTCCAAACTTATAGAAGCCATAAATTTTGTCTGATTTGTAACTCTATTTGAGCTCTCATTTTCACTAAAATGATCATATTTGAAAGTACAATTTAGAACTAAAAATCTCTATAAAATTAAGGATGTTTATTGAAATTTTTAAATCTTTGTATGGTCATGTATGGCCTTTTAAAATCTATAAAACCAAATATTGTAGAGTCTAAACTTCTAAAGGCCATAAGTTTTGATCCGTAACTTTGTTTAAACTCACATAAATTATAATTCATGCATAAAAAATCTATCCATTTAAGAATGTTTTAAGAACTTTTCACACCCTCAAATGGTCACTTATGGACTCCAAAAAGTTCTAAAAATAAATGATGCAAAGTCCAAATTTTTAGAGGCCATAACTTTTGATTTGTAACTATGTTTGATCTCTCGTTTGTGGTAAACTGACTTTCTAAGAAAGTAAAACTCATCCATAAATAGATCTATGCATTTAGAGATGTTTTTATAATTTTTATGACCCTCATATGGTCACATATAGCCTCTAAATTTTTTGAAAATAAATTATGCAGAGTCCAAACTTCTTGAAGCCATAACTTATGATCTATAACTCTATTTGAGCTCTCATTTGTGCAAAAAAAACTATCTCACAAAGTAAAATTAAACCATAAATAATTGTATCTATTCATGGTTGTATTTATAACTTTTTATAACATTATATGGTCATGTTTTGCCTCTAAAAATTTCTAAAATAAAATTATGCAGAGTCCAAACTTTCAAAGGCCATAATTTTTTATTTGTAACTCTATTTGAGATCTTGTTTGTGCTAAACTAACCATATCAAAAAGCATAATCCATTCATAAATATATGTATCCATTTTGTAATGTTTTTAAAAGTTTTATAAACCTTAGATGGTCATGTATGGCCATCAAAATATTTTGAGAATAGATGATGCAGAGTTAGAAAGTTTATTACTTTTGTAGTCCATAATTTTTTATTCATAACTCCTTTTAAGCTCACATTTGCACCAAAATGATAGTATCATAAAGTATAATTTATACATAAATAGTTATATATATTTATTAATGTTTTCAAAACTTTTTGAACCATTATATGTCACGTAAAACCTTTGAAAAGTTTTCAAAATAAATGATATAGATTTCAATCTTCTAGAGGCCATAACTTTTGATCTTTAACTCCATTTTAACTTTCATTTATACAAAAACAATTGTCTCAAAAAATATAATTAAACCATATATAACTATATCAATTTAGGGATGTAATGAAAAAAATTAAACCCTCATATGGTCATGTATGACCTCTAAAAAGCTTTTAAAACAAATGATGTAGAGTCTAGACATATAGAGTCCATAATGTTTTATATGTAAGTCTATTTTAGCTCTCATTTGCACTAAAATAACCATCTCAAAAAATAAATTTCAACCATGTGTGTGTGTGTGTGTGTGTGTGTGTGTGTGTGTGTGTGTGTGTGTGTGTGTATTATGGGATGTTTTTAAAACCTTTTGGACCCTTATATGGTCATGTAGGTCCTCTAAAAAATTATAAAAATAAATGATGTAGAGTCCAAACTTTTGGAGGCCATAACTTTTGATTTGTAACTCTATTTGAGCTATTGCTTGCACTAAAATAACTATCTCAAAAAGTAATATATATATATATATATATATATATATATATATATATATATATATATATATATATATATATATATATATATATGAATTTAAGAATGATTTTATAAATTTTATGACCCTAAAATGGTCATTCATGGCCTTTAGAAAGTTCTCTGAATAAATTATACAAAATCCAAAATTTTGGAGGCCATAATTTTTTTTGTAACTCTATTTGAGCTCTAATTTATGCCAAAATGATTGTCATAAGAAGAAAAATTTAACCATAAATAGGTATATCCATTTAGGTATATTTTTATAACTTTTTATACCTTCATATGATCATGTATGGCCTTTAAAAAGTATGAAAACAAATGATGTAGAATCCAAAATTTCAAAGGCCATAAATTTTAATTTAAAACTTTGTTTGAGCCCTCATTTATGCCAAAATGACTATCTTAAAAATTATAATTCATCAATTAAAATATATATCCATTTATAAATGTTTTAATAATTTTTAGACCCTCACATGGTCACATATGGCTTATAAAACGATTTGAAAATAAATGATTCAGAGTCCAAACTTTTGGAGACCATAAATTTTGATATGTAACTCTATTTGAGCTCTAATTTACACTAAAATAATAATATAAAAAATTAAAATTCATCCATAAATAGATTTATCAATTCAAGGATGTTTTCAAAATAAATTATAACCCTCAAATGATCATGTATGGCCTCTAATTTTTTTTTAAAACAAATTATACGAAGTCTAAAATTATTGAGAACATAACTTATTATTAATAACTATATTTGAGCTCTCATTTACACTAAAATAACCATCTTAGAAATTAAAATTCATACATAAAAATTATATATATTTAGGGATG
The DNA here is from genome assembly GCA_037957365.1 of Torreya grandis. NCBI lineage: Eukaryota > Viridiplantae > Streptophyta > Pinopsida > Cupressales > Taxaceae > Torreya > Torreya grandis. The sequence continues at coordinate 4,251,392 of JARHVA010000191.1, forward strand.
TATTTATAATTTTTCATAACCTCATATGGTCATATATGGCCTCCAAAAAGTCTTAGAAATATATGATGTTGATTCCAAACATCTAGGGTCCATAACTTTTCATCAATAACTCTATTTGAGATTTCATTTACACTAAAATTACTATCTCAAAAATTAAAATTAAGTCATAAATAATTTTAACAATTTAGATATGTTTTCATAACTTTATGACCCTTATATGGTCATGTATGGCCTTTGAAAAGTTTTAAAAATAAATGATGTAGAGTCAAAACATTCAAAACTTTTGGAGGCCATAATTTTTCATCAATAAAATTGTTTGATCTTTCATCCAAAAAAACTTTATAATTGATAACTAAAAACAATGTTGAATATGCAAAAAAAATGAAAAACTATAGATTTTAAAGAAATGAAATAAAGCTGATTTTGTAGATAAAAAGAAGAAAAACATATATAATTTTTAAATATGAAAAAAATGAGCCGAAAGGTTTATTATAAATTTTTTTTATAGTTAGTTTTATGTTTTTATCCTCTGAATGCCATTTTTACTATAGGATGATGTAGAAAATAGTTTCCTAAAACTTCCTAATACTAAGAAAATAAAACTTCAAACCTTAAAACTATAAAAAAATATATATTAAATATGCAAAAAATAGAAAAAATGAGATTTGATTTTTTTGAATGTCAATTTTGTACATAAATAGATGAAAAACTACATATGCAATCTTTAAAACTTCAAAAATTAGAAAGTTTTGTGAGAAAACCATATGGTGTTTACAGTTGATTCTTTTGTTTTTATCCTTTGAACACAATAGAGATGTTTATTTTAATCAAATATAATACATAAAATGATTTTATAAAACTTCCCAAATCCACAAAAAAAACATCATATCTAAAAACTAAAAAATTACTGAATATGCAAAAATATATGAAAATCTAAAAATCAAATAACTAAAAAAATGTCTATTTTATAAATAAAAATAAGAACTACATATTTAAAAAAATGTCAAGTATTTAGAAAAATGAAAAACTGTAAATATGAAAACTTTAAAAAATGTGTATTTTGTGGATAAAATAATGATAAAAAAAGATCCTAAATATTATCATAAAACCCTATGGTGTTTATAGTTAAATCGCATGTATTCAACCTTTAAAATTAATAGAGATATATGTTTTGTTTAAGCATGTTTTATAAAATAGCTTCCTAAAACTCCCTAAAGCCCAAAAACATTACAAAACCTTCATATTTGATAAACTAATAAAATGTAGGATATGAATAAAAAATGAAAAAAATGAAATTGGAAATTTAAAATTGTCAATTTTATACATAAAAGAACTAAAACATGTATTTGATCTTGAAATCTTTAAAAAGGATCTAGAAGGTTTGTCACAAAACCCTATGGTGTTTACAACTGATTCTTATGTTCTTTGGCATTTAAACATAATGGAGATGTTTTTTTTACTCCAAGATGTTGAATAAAATAGTTTCTTAAAACTTTCCAAAAATAAGAAAAATAAAAAACTTCATATTAAAAGCATAAAAAAAGTTGAATTTACATAAAAAATGAAAAGCTGAAGATATGAAAACTAAAACAATGTTGATTTTGTAGATGAAAGAATGAAAATTTACATATCTAATCTTTAAATATATCAAAATGACCAAAAGGTCTATCATAAAATCATATGGTGTTTCTAGTGTATTCTTATGTTTTTCATCCTTTGAATGCAAAGGACATTTACATTTTCCTCTAAGAAAATTCAAAAAAGTTCATAACTTCTAGAGGCCATAACTTTTAATTTGTAATTTTGTCTGAGCTCTCATTCACACCAAAATGACTATCTCAAAAAGTGAAATTAATACATAATATATCTATTCTATTGGTAGACTATATTGGATAACAGAATAAAGACTCATAATCAGTAGATAGAATATACTCCAACATGGCATAACATACCAGATTGGGTAATAGAATGATAGGGACTTCCCAATCTAGAACCCTATAGATGGATATGGGACCTTAACACCTTCTAATAGTTTTTTATAGTTCAAAACATAAATAAAAACAAAGATAACCATTATTTATATCAATAAATTCATTTATAAAAAAAAAAACTTATTCGCAATGAAAGTTATTATTCATCTTAGTCCTTTAAATTCTCAAGGATAATAAAGATAAAATTTGTACTCATAGATATCCATTTAGGTATGTTCTTAGAACCTTTATAACAACCTTCATATGGTCATGCATAGCCTTTAAAAATTTCTAAAAACAAATGATCTAGAGTCCAAACTTCTAAAGGCTACAACTTTTGATCTGTAACTCCATTTGATCTCTCATTTATGCCAAAACAACTGTCTTTTATTTAGGTATGTTTTAAGAAAATTTTATACCCTTATATGGATACATATGGCCTCCAATTTTTTTTAAAATAAATTAGTTAGAGTCTAAACTTATAGAGGCCATAACTTTTAATTTATAACTCTATTTAAGTTTTTGTTTGCACCAGAATGATCGTCAAAAAGTAAAATTTATCAATAAATAAGTATATCCATTTAGGTATATTTTTATAAATTTTATACCCTTATATTGTCATTCGTTACATTAAACAAAATTTAAAATCTAATTATTTGGAGTCCAAAGTTATGGAGGCAATAACTTTAGATCCGTAACTCTATTTGAGCTCTTGTTTATGACAAAATGACTGTCAAATGTAAATTTAAAAAAAAAAATCTATCTATTCAAGGATATTTTTAAAAAAAAATTGGACCCTTAGATGGGCATGCATTACCTCTAAAAAATTATGAAAATAAATGATGTGAAATCTAAAGGCCATTACCTTTGATCCATAATTCCATTTGATATCTCATTTATGTGAAAACATCCATATCAAATGGTACTGCATTGCCTCTATCTTTCTAGGAATTTTTTAATAACTTTTCAAACCCTCATATGGTCATGTATGGCCTCTAAAAACTTCTAAAAATAAATGATGCAGAGTCTAAACTTTTGGAGGCCATAACTTTTGATTCATAACTCTGTTTGAGATCTTGTTTACACCAAATTGATTGTATCAGAAATAAAATTCAACCATAAATAGATATATCCATTTAATAATGTTTTATAAACTATTTATAAACGCATATATACATATGGCCTCTAAAAATTTCTCAAAATAAATGATGTGGATCCAAATTTTTAGAGGCCATAATGTTTTATCTGTAACTTTTTTGAGGTCTTGTTTACACCAAAATGACTATCTAAGGAAGTAAAATTTAGCCATAAATAATTTTATCTATTTAGGTATGTTTTTTAAAAAAATAGAGCTTCATGGTCATGTATGGCCTTTGAAAAGTTCTAAAAATAAATGATGCAATGTCCAAACTTCTAAAGGCTATAACTTTTGATCTGTAACTCTGTTTGAGTTCTCATTACACCAAAATGACTATCTAAGAAAGTAAAATTAGTAATAAACAACTCCATATATTTAGTAATATTTTCATAAAATTTTACACCCTTAAATGGTCATTTATGGCCTCCTAAAAGTTTTAAAAATAAATGATGCAGATTCCAAACTTCTAGAGGCCATAACTTTTGATCCATGATTTTGTTTGAGCTCTCATTTATGTTAAAATGACCATCTCAAAAATTATAATTCATACATAAACATCTCTATACATTTATAGATGTTTTCAAAAAATGAAAAACCTTTATATGGTCATGTATGGCTTTTAAAAGTTCTAAAAATAAATGATGTTGAGTCTAAATATTTAGAGGTCATACATTTTGATTCATAACTCTATTTGAGCTCTTGTTTATACTAAATGATCATATCAGAAAGTTAAATTTAGAAATAAATATATATATTTAATTTTTGGGATATTATCAAAATTAATCAAATCCTCATATGGTCAAAAATGGCCTCCAAATATTTTTTAAAATAAATGATGTAGAGTCCAAACTTATGGAGGTTGTAAATCTTGATTTGTAACTCCATTTGAGCTCTCATTTGCACAAAAATGACATTTCATAAATTAATATTTAGCCACAAATAAATCTATCCCTTTAGGGATGTTTTAAAAAAATCAAGACCTCATATGATCACTATAGCCTCTAAAAAGTTCTAAAAATAAATGATATGGAGTCCAAATTTCCAAAGGCCATCAATTTTGATCCATAGCTATGTTTGAGATTTTGGTTGCACCAAAATGACCATATCAATAATTATAATTCAACTATAAATGTTTCTATCCATTTAAAAATGTTTTCATGACTTTTAAGACATTCATATGTTCATGTAAGACCTCTTAAAACTCTGAAAATAAATGATATCGAGTTCAAACTTATAGAGGCCATAAATTTTGATACATAACTATGTTTGAGACCTTATTTGCATCAAAATGACCATATCAAAAAATAAAATTCAACCATACATGTAGAGAACTTTTGGGGGGGACATTCATGACCATATAAAGTTCTAAAAAGTTCTAAATACATCCCTAAATGGATAGGGTTATTTAAGGTTAAATTGTACTTTTTGAGAGGGTTATTTTGAAAAAAATGATAACTAAAGTGGAGTTAAAGACTATTTTTTTTTGAAATCATCTATAAATTTTTAGAGAAAATGAGAATCAAATGGACTTATAGATCAAAATTTATAGCCTCTAGAAGTTTAGACTCCACATTAATTGTTTTCGTAACTTTTTGGAAGTCGTACGTGACCATATAAGGCTCCTAAATTTATAAAAATATCTCTAAATGGATAGATATATTTATGGATAAATTTTAATTTTTGAGATGATCATTTAGGCAAAAATGAGAGCTCAAATGGAGTTATGAATCAAAATGTATGTCCTCTAGACATTTGGACTCTGCATCATTTATTTTCATATCTATTTAGAGATCATACCCATAGATAGAGTTGTTTATAACCATATGAGGTTATATATTTTTTTAAATATAAAAAAATAGATAGAGCTATTTATGGATGAATTGTGCTTTCTAAGATGATCATTTTAGCATAAATGAGAACTCAAAAAAAGTTACAAATCAATAATATGGCCTTTATAAAACATACATGACCATATAAGGGTCATAAAATTTATAAAACATCCTTATATATATATATATATATATATATATATATATATATATATATATATATATATATATATATATATATATATATATATATATATAATGTATGATTTTTAATTTCCAATACGATCATTTTGGTGAAAATGAGATTTCAAATAGAGTTACAAATCAAAAGGTATGGCCTTCAGAAGTTTGGAGTTTGTAACAATTATATTCAGAAATTTTTATAGGCCATACATGATGATATGAGGGTGTTAAAGTTATAAAAACATACCTAAATATATACATGCAATACATGACTATCTATTATGGTTGTTTTAGTGAAAATGAGAGCTCAAATGGAGTTATAAATAAAAACTTATCACCCTATGAATCTTGAACTCTCCATTATTTTTTTTCAAAATCTTTTTGGAGGCTATACATGAATATATAAGTATCTAAATAGTTTATAAAATATCCCTAAATGGATAGATATATTTATGGTTGAATTCTAATTTATGGTATAGTCATTTTGGTACAAACGAGAGCTCAAACAAAATTATGAATCAAAAGTTATGGCCTTTGAAAGTTTGGATTTTGCATCATTTATTTTTATAACTTTTCAAATGCCATGAATGGCCATATAAGAGTCTAAAAATTTCTTAAAACATCCCTAAATAGATAGATCTATTTATGGCCGAATATTACTTTCTAAGATTCATTTTAGTAAAAATGTCTCTCAAATGGAGTTAAGAATAAAAAGTTATGGACTCCAAAATTTTGGACTCTAAATCATTTATGTTTTAAAGTTTTCAGAGGCCATATGTGATAATATGAGGGTCCAAAAAGTTTTTAAAACATCCCTAAATGGATAGAGATATTTGTGGATAAATTATACTTTTTCAAGTGGAGTTACAAATCAAAATTTATGGCCACTATAAGTTTGGACACCATATCATTTATTTTGAGAACTTTTCAGAGGTTATTATGACCATATAAGAGTCCAAAAATTTATAAAAACATCCCTAAATTGGTAGATCTATTTGTTTTTTAATTTACTTTTTGAGACTATCAGTTTTGTGTAGATAAGAGCTCAAATAGAGTTATGGACCAGAATTTATGGCCTTCAAAATTTTAGAGTCCTCATCATTTATTTTTATAACTTATTATAGGCCATACCTAGCCATATAAGGGTTTTAAAAGTTCTAAAAATATTCCTAAATAGATAAAGGTAATACATGACCATCTAAAATTGTCAATTTGGTGCAAACAATAGCTCAAATGGTGTTATGAATCAAAAGTTATGGTATTCCAAAATTTTGACTCTTCTTCATTTATTTTCAAAAAATTTCAAAGTTCATACTTGACCATTTGAGGGTCGAAAAAGTTTAGAAATCATACCTAAAGGGATAGATAATTATGGTTGAATTGTAACTTTTGAGATGGTAATTTTGGAACAAATGAGATCTCAAATAGAGTTATGTATCAAATGTTATGGCCTTCAAAAGTTTGGAATCTACATAATTTATTTTTAAAATATTTTAAAGACCATACATGACCATATAAAGGGTCTAAAATTTTCAAAAACATCCCTAAATGGATATATATATATTTATGGTTGAATTTTAATTTTGTAGATGGACATTTTGGAATAAATGAGATCTCAAACAAAGTTACAGATCAAAATTTATGGCCTCCAAAAGTTTTGAATTTGTATAATTTGTTTTGTCAAAATAGGCCAATAGGTGATCTTTTGGTAGAGAGTGAGCATACAAATATTCTACAATAATGACAACCCTGCTTGTATTAAAAAACATGCAATAAGATTTGCAATAATTAAATGATGTATTAGACTACTTTTCTTACCAAATATCTACTCTATTATAGTATCTTGGTGAAGAAGAATATAAAGAAGGTGTAGGGGAGTTAACTTAGAGGAGAACTCACAGTGGCACTCAGTTGAACTCTAGGTGGAACTCACCCTCTCACCCACTTTACCTTTTATCACACCTAAGTAAGTTAAATCTACATGTGTCAAGATTATCCATTTAATAAGTAATTGGAATAATTAATATCCCTCATCAACACCCCCCTTAAGTGTATCTTAGTTAGGCAAAAAAAAATATGGGTCCCAGCAACAAGGCTTGATGAAAACCCCACATATAATGCAACTCTTAATAAGTGGAGTAAAATGAGAAAACCTAGTGGGAAAAAACTTCCCCTAAAAGAGAGACAAATAAAAGAAGGTTAGACTAGAAATCCCACACAAACACCCCTACTTAAGCATGGCTTAGGTGGGCTATAAAATTGGGTCCTAGAAATGATGTCTGATGAGGTACCCAAGTACACATAGATGATCCCAATATCATTAAAAATATGAAAGATGTGTGACTCCACAAATAAGATAGATAAGGTTAGAATAATGAATATCCTACACCATGATAGATGTATAAACCACTGAGAAGGGGTGGGGTGAGTTAGTGGTGGAAAATAATCTAATCTAATTTACAAACCCTTCAAATACTTAAGCATTCAATACAACCATTCATGAAGCATTTATTATAATAAAAAAATAGATAATGCAAGATTACACACACAACACAAGATCTATGTGGGAAACCCTTTTGGGGAATAAAACCCACTCTCAAGGCTATAAACACATGGACTACTTATCCTATAAGATGATCATAAACATGAGACTAGTCAAGTCCTTTTAAACATAATTTAGTGAAACACCTACTTCATAAGGAGTACTTTCCCTTAGGATGATAAAGTCCTTATGACAACCTTTTGGTCAATTCCTTCTAACCAACTTTAGTGAAACCCCTATTTCACAAGGAGAACCTACCCCTAAGATGATCAAGTCCTTATGACCTATATGTTGAGAACCCCCCTAGCACATATGAAATGAATATCTCCAAATCATTGATTCTCTACCAATATGATGGAGACACCCTAAAAACACAACCCTATTCACTTATTCACACACTCACAAACATCAAAAAACCACCTTTTTGATGACCCTATACTTCTAAAAAACAACTCTATCACAACCTAAATAGCATGACCAAATGGTCATACATAAAGTGCACACTCTTATTTAGCTCTCAAATCAACCTCCAAGATCACATAGACATCATCTATCATTCTCTCATGCTCAAGGCATCCAAAACATCATTTTGGATCACTCTAGATGTCTTCACTCATATTCAATATTCAAACCTATAAGAGAACTATTCTAACATTAAAAATATTACCTATAGGTCATCCACATAGTCATCAATTTATTTTACTTTACAACCCATCCACTGGGCACACACCCTTTCTTCTTTCCTTTACTCTTTAATTATTACACACACCTCTTCTATCAAATCTAAAAACCACAACCTTTGATTTCACTTTTTATAGACCCATCAAGAATATCATGTTCACAACCTTAATTTTTGGCCACAACACATGTCTTCACTCTTAATACATTTACATGGGTCACCTTTAAGTAGTATCTTCTTTCAAATAGACCTCAGTGTCCTTTTAGGTCCTATGGAGACCCATTCACCTCTTTAATAGTTCTCCAAGTAAACATAGAACACAAAAACACTTTAATAATGCATAGACCCATTCTATATGATCTATAGGTCTACCTTAAATGACAACTTCCATCACATCACCCTTACACTACAACATAATTAGCCTAAACATCATTTTATACATATGATCACCAAGAATGAACACATAATCAACTTCTAAGGATTTGATCATATAAAATATGGATTGGTAAAACCTCCATAATCCATATATGTGGTCCTCATGAAGAATACAACATGCTTTGATACTTAGTTCATCTTGAAACATTGAAATGCCATCAAGAATAACTCAATTACCCTTCTCGGGTTACTTGCAGAGCATGAACACATATATAGTCAACTTTGGATCTCTATATCTCTGAATAAACAAATAATTATACCTTATAACTAGGTTCTCTATATTCATCATGAAGTAATCTACAACTTTTCCTTTTACACCATGATCAAATTCTACATATATCAAAATTTATATCACAAAAACTATGCTCTAGTCTTACCTCACAATTTTAAATATTTAAATTCCAATGATCACTCAACAACTATTAAACTTTGAACACTTGTCATCATCTTTCTACTTCCTAAAAATTTGAAATAAACATTCTCTATTGATCTCTATGGATTAACTAGGGCTTTATCTTACAAGGCTCACCATTGATCTAAGCCCCAAGATCCCATGATTATGCCACTTGGAAATTCTTTATGCCTTTTGCACATTTAAATCTTTGACTTCAACTCACACCATCAATATTCTGATAGTATGAATGCCTATGAACCATTCATTATCTGTCCAAGCTCCATGAATGTGATACTTATCACTAATGCATTCATTTTTTGACATATTGAATTTTACATGCACCATTTTATCAAGATATATGATTTAATGTGCATCATTAGATCTAATGACTAGGGACCTTAGACTTTAGCATATTTAAACTTGATAGTCTCTAGCCTAACACAATCTACAAGAGTAGTTTTGAATATTTATAACTTGAGCTAGAAAACACTTCAAGAGTCTAAATTTTTAGGGGACCATCTTGGCAATATAAATAATATCTCCATATAATCCTTTGACCGTGGTTGACTTTATAAGTACCAAAAATAAATGCTCAAACTTGTTGGTTCATCCATATTTTCATGATGTGTAGTGATGGTATGGCTAAGTATAAGAACCATTGCATTTTGCCTGGAAGGCCAACTTTGAACCTTAATAACTTTTACTATGCTTAATCGTATGTCTTAAAATTTAAACCATATGATCTTATTTCATAGGGAAATCCATCCATATATCAAGCTACTCCTGTAACCTTCACAAGTGTGAAATATAATATCATCAAACTACTTACTTGGCTCTACTTTAACTTATATCTCCTTTGCAAATTCAGCTAAGTATGGAAAGCATTGCAAACTACTTATAAAGCCAACTTGCATAGTTATATATTTTTTAATACACAACCTCACAACCTAAAAATTATAACATAACAAATTTGGAATAATTTGATCATTCCCATATGACCAACTCTCCATGAATTGTCCATACATGGTAATGGTGATGTCAACAAGATGCCTACTCATATTTTTCTATCTTAGAACCAACTATACCAAGATGAACATAATCAAGAGTCAATGAATACCATGAACTTTCTCAAGATTTTCAATCATCCCTAAAATTTAATAGGACCCCTCATATATGATCAATACTTTAGACCCATCCCTAATCATGCCAAAATTGAAGATCAATAAAGCCTACTTCAAGCATAATAAGACAAGCACATTGTACACTTTATCATTAACACTTAGATTATCAAGACACTTCATCCATTCACCTAAAAACCTCCACGAAATCATTGAAAACTCTCCAAAAATCTCCCAATTTTTCACTGATGTCAACACCCATCATACATATCACCTTCCTTATCTCTCTTCAAGCACTCTCATAATATGAACCTTCTCCCCCTTTGACAGAATGACAAAGTGGGAAAAAATTGATCCTAAGGACATGAAAAGACCACCAAAAATAGAGGACCACCTTATAAAAATGATATAAACTCCCCATTACCTTTATCCTAACTCTTTTTTAATTGGACAACTTCTTATTGCTATATACCAACACTCTCTTCTACTAAGCATTGCAACAAATGGAGAAAGAACACAAAAAGCACTAAAATTTGATGGAACACACCAAGAAACATTTGATATGGATTCCCCCTAATATCTCTAAGCCATTTCACCTCTTGAGCATCTTCATATCTCCATACACCATAAATAACCACCATACAGGCTTACTAGCCTTCTCTCTCAAGCCACCCTTGGAGCAAGCTCATGAACTTGTTACTCTCCCTTAACCAAAAGACGCTCATTGATTAATAGAGAAATAAATGACATCAAAGCTTTGTTTTAGATACTCAAATATAGTTTTTGACAATGGTTTGGTCATAATATCTATAAGTTTCTCTTTTATAGGAACATACTCCAACTTAACACTTTGATTACTTACTTTTTCTCTCAATAAATGATATATAATAAGAATGTGCTTAGTTTTTGAGTGCATAATAGGATTATTTGAGATACTAATTGCACTAGTATTTTCATAATAAATAGGACAAGATCCATTTTTTCTTATCTTATAATCTTCTAAAGTGTGTTTCATCCATATGACTTGCATGTAACAAGAGGTAGCTACTATATACTCATCTTATACAATTGATATAGAAACTGAGGCTTGCTTCTTACTTATCCAAGACACCAAGCATTCTTCCATGAATAAGACCCCACCATTGGTACTCCTCATATCATTCACAAATCCTACACAATTTGCATTAGTATATGATTTCAAAGTAAATTATTTACTCCTAGGATACCATGAACCATAATCTATGGTACCTTTGAGATATCTCAAGATCCTTTTTATTGATTTCAAGTGATATTCTATAGGATTATCTTGAAACCTTCCTACAATACCAAACACTCATATGATATCAAGCCTACAAGTAGTAGAGTATAAAAGACTTCTAATCATAGATATATACAAAGTTTTATCAACTTTTGGTGATTCATCTAGTTTACTTAACTTGCATCCTATGATCATTGGAGTACCCATTGTTTTATAATCCATCGTGTCAAACTTATTCAGCATATCCTTGTTGTATTTACTTGTGAAATGAATATCCCTACATCAAGTTGGCTAATCTGTAATCTTAAGAAGAAATAAAATTCTCTCAACATTGACATTTCAAACTTAGTCTTCATAGTATGTACAAACTCTCTACTCATATTATCATTGTTAGATCAAAAAACTATGTCATCAATTACTATTAGCTACCCCCTTTTTAAAACCTTAACTCAAAAGATACTTATCTAACCTATCATACCAAGCTCTAGGAGCTTGTTTAAGACCATATAGAGCCTTCTTCAGTTTACACACAAAATCTTGATTATTTGATATGAAATATATTTCAGGTAACTTAATATAGACTTATTCTAATTTGGCATTAAAGAATGCATATTTCACATCCATTTGATATACCTTGAAACCTTTGAAACATGAATATGCCAATAAGAGTCTAATTACTTCCATTCTTACCACAAGAGTTAAAGTATCATCAAAATCAATTCCTTCAACCTGAGCATATCCCTTACACACTAATCTAGCTTTGTTCCTTGTGAATTTTCCTTTCTCATTCATCTTGTTTTTGAAAACCCACTTGGTACCTATCACATTTTTATGTTTTGGCCTATGAACTAAATACAATGTCTCATTCTTTACAATTTAATCAAGTTCTTCATCCATTGCACCATTATAAATTTCATCTTTTCTAGATTCCATGAATTTTTTGGGTTCAATCATGTATAACAAAGCTGAGTCTTGTTGATTTTGATTGATCCACATTCTCTTTCTAGTTTACAGACTAGCACTAACATTTCCAATAACATGAGAGATTAGATGATCTTTATGAATTATTCTAGAAGGAGCTTTAAAGTCTCACCTTTCTTACTCTTCTTCATATTCATCATTTGTTTGAATACATGGCTCATCATTATCTGTGATAGAATTATGAATTGAGTCACTTACCTACAATTTTGGATTCTTGACTCTACTTGTCTCATCTATCATTACATTTGAACTTTCAACAATCTTGTGAATTCTCTTATTGAAGTATCTATAGTAAGTACTTAAGAAGATGCCCTCATTAAACTTTGAATCAAATTTTCCAAGATTATCTTCATCTCTTTTGATGAAGCACCTACTCCCAAACACTCTAAAATGTTTGACATTAGCTACTCTATTCTTATATAACTCATAATGAGTCTTATCATCATTGACTCTAATTTGAAACCTATTTAAGATGTAAAATAAAGTGTTGGCTAACTCTTCCTAATAAGCATTTGATAATTTGGCATCTTGAAGCATGGTTCTACTCATCTCTTGAATAATCCTATTCTTCTTTTCAACAACACCATTCTATTATGGTGTTTTAGCAGAAAAATATTGTCTCCTTATACCTTATTTTTCACAAAAATCATTAAATTTATGAGACAAAAACTCACCTCCTCTCCTTGATTTTACACACTTGATCTTTAACCCTTTATCACTTTACACAAGTGCTTTGAATGCCATAAATCTTTCAAAATCTTCTAATTTTTATTTAAGAAAAAATATCCAAGAAATCCTACTAAAATCATCAAAGAGAAACATAGAGTAGCTATTACCTTGAATACTTTGAGTTATCATAGGTCCACATAGATCAATGTGGATCAACTCTAATGGCTTTGTAGTGGAGAACTCAAATTTGTATCATCTTTTGGTTTTCTTCCCATGAAGACATGCCCTACAAAGAGAATGAAGAATCTTAGAAATCTTGGGCATATGCCTTTGAACTTATCTTTACCATATTATAAAAATTTATATGTCCAAGCCTTTTATGCCAAAGCCAAATTTCTTCCAATTGACTCGTGAAGTACTCCTTCTTAGATTCATGGAATACATACATGTTGTTATCTATTTTATAAACATTTGCAACTAATCTTCTATATTTTACCTTTCTTACTTCACATACATCATCATGAAAAGTTACAACATTTCTTTGTTTGCACATTTGGCTTAGACTTAAAATATTATACTTGAAACCTTCTACATATAATACATTATCAATCCTAGTATGACCATTATCCAAACTCACAATACCTTTTCCAATTTTGTTAGTAGGTTTTTTGTCACCAAACCTCATTAAACCTAGGTTGGTCTTCTTAAGAGAGATAAACTTTCTCTTGTTTCCTATCATATGATTTGAGCATCCACTATCTATGAACCATCTCTTGTTATCATCTTCTTTAGAATGCAAGATCCTTGAATAGACATTGACACTTCCTTCAATAGACTAGTTAAATTTTGCTTCTTTTCTTCTTCAATCTCATACTTAGTCTCCTTGAACCATTTTATGGTGTCAATGACTTATATATCCTTTTTCCAAAAATCTCTTTTGTAGTTCTTAGATATATGACCTTGATGGTTACAATTGTAGCATATGATATCCCTTTTGATCTCTACAAAAAAATCACATTCTCTATATCTCTGACCAAAATAATTTTAGGAGAAGTAATACCCATTGAAGACAATATTCATATTTGACCTTCCTTCCTCTTGACCATTACCATCCATAAATTTTCATTCTTGACGCTTTTGGTGGAGATGAAATCCCTTTTGTCCATGGATAAAAGCACGTTTGAGTAAGTCATGACTTTATTTTCCAATTGTTCAATCCTTTTATTGAGACCTTTATCCATCATGACCTATAAATTCTTGATTGTTTCTTCTATATATTTCATTTGTGTCTTCACATCATCCATGCTTATATTGACGTTTGATAAAAAAACATACTAGCTTGTCTTGAAGACAAGCCATAGTTTTTTTGTAAACCATTTTAAATTTGATCACCTTCAAGTGGTTAAAATTAAAATAAGGACTTGATCTAATACTAATTTATAGAATTACAAACCATTGAGAGGGGGTGGAATCAGTGGTGACAAAAAATTGAATTTAATTTCCAAACCCTTTAAACACTTAAGCATTCAATACAACCATTCATGAAGCATTTATAGAAATGAAAAACTAGATAATGTAATATTAAACACATAACATAAGATATAAGTGAGAACCCTCTTCGGTAATAAAACCCACTCTTAAGCTTAAAAACACATGGACTACTTATCCTATAAGATGATCATAAACATGAGACTAGTCAAGTCCTTCTGACCATAATTTAGTGAAACACCTATTTCACAAGGAACACTTTCCCCTTGGATGATGAAGTCCTTATGACCACCTATTGGTCAAGTCCTTCTAACTTATTTTATTGAAACACCTATTTCTTAAGGAGCACCCACCCCTAAGATGATCAAGTCATTTTGACCACTTGTTGGTCAAGTCCTTCTAACCTATATGTTGAGCACCCTCCCAACACTTATTAAATGAACATCTATAAGTCACTGATTCTCTTCCAATATAATGGAGACACACTCAAAACATAACCCCCTTTACTTTTTCACACACTCATAAACATCTAAAAAACACCTTTTAGATCACCCTACACTTCTCAGTAATAACTCTGTCATAACCTCAAAAACATGACCAAATGGTCATACACATAGTATACACTTTGATCTACCTCTCAAATCAACCTCCAAGCTCATAGAGACATCGTCTATCCTTCACTCACACTCAAGGCATCCAAAACATCATTTTAGATCAATTTAGACCTCCTCTCTAATCTTCAATCTTATAACCTAAAAGAACACTATTTTGACATCAAAAATATGACCTATAAGTCATATACGTAGTCATCAACCTAATCTGATCTACAACCCATCCATTGGGCACACACCCTTTCTTCTTTCATTTATTCTTTAATTATTACACACACCTCTTCTATCAAGTCTATAAATCACCACCTTTGATTTCACCTTTTACAGAGCCATCAAGAATATCATGTTCACAACCTTCTTTATCAATCATAACACATGCCTTCACTCTTAAGGCATTTACATGGGTCATTTTTAAGTATTACCCTCTTTCAAATATTCCTAAGTGTCCGTTTAGGTCCTATGGAGACCCATTCACCTCTTCAAAACTTCTCCAACCAAACTTAGAATACAAGAACACTTTAACAATACATAAACCCATTCCACATGATCTATAGGTCCACCTTAAGTGAAAACATACATCACAACACCCTTGTGCTATAACATAATTATCCTAAACATCATTTTATACATATGATCACTAAGAATGAACACACTGATGAGTGTCATTTAAACCTTCATTTAATCAATCTCTCAAATTGATGTCTATCAAACTAGGACCAGTGTCTAAAGCTATCTATAATAAGGTTTTTGGTGGTAGATCTATAGATTGGTCTTTGAGGGGGTTTTGTAACCTTAATATAACTCATACTAATGAAATGATGCTTCTACACTAGTTATTTCACACTTGCTAAAAGAAGAAATTAATTATTTTTCTAAAATAATTCAATCCTTTTGATTCAAATCAAAACACACTTAATCTACTTCACACCTTCTTAAAAATGTAAACACTTTCTTAAATATTTAACAACAAATATTTTGCTAAAGCACACTTGCTCTGAAAGGAAATAACTCTTTGAATGTAAATCTTATATCTACTTCTGTTAAATCACTCCTTCATGTATATATATGAAATATTTAGATTTTTAATATCATGAAATCGACTAACATAAACATAAATACCATATAGAAGTTATTGGTTCTAAGGATAATGGGCCCTTTCTCTTCTTAGCATTAGGAATGAAGTCTAATCAGTAATGAAAGCTAGAATGATATTGCATTAATCAATGGAAAGGTAGAACATTTACAATATATCTAAAATTTTGAGTGTAATAACTATATTCATCCTCATTTCTAAGACAAAATATTTGCATATTTATGCTAATATAATCAAGCTAAAAACAATATGTAGACTACTTAGTCAATCCATTTATCCCTAAGATAGGAGATTTGGATTGATCAAGATCGTTAAAAATTTGTCTATCTTGATGAGATAATTCTATTATCCCTATAATAGTATTAAGGTCCAAATATATACAAAATATATCAAGATTGAATACTTAAAAATAGAAAGTGAGTATTTTTTTATGTGATTCTAGTTGGAAAAATTTTCCTCTTTTGGACTAGCTACAAACTCACCTAATTCTTAGATTTTAGACCTATAGAGTCTATAGAAATAGATCTGCAAAGTCCATAGATAGGTTTATACTATCTTTGAGCTATTGATGATGATGGTGATTTATTTGGTACTTTCCACTTTGAATCATCCTTCAGTCTACACACATAGCCTCTACCCAAGTCTGTAGATGTGGATTGAGTGAGTTTGTAGATATGGACTAAGTGAGTCCATAGCTTTACAAAACTAGGATCAAAATTGGAGTTTCTACAAAATACTACTTCTATCATCTTTCTTATATATTCTTCAAAACTCTAACACTAAAACATGATGCTTGTTGGAGATTAATGACAAAATAATGACTCAAACTTTGGTTTGATATAAATGAGACAAAGTATCTATTTTACATACCAAAGTTAGCTAAAAGTCTAAGATTTGCATAATATTATATCCTTAAAGATATGAAATGAAGGAAAAACCATATTAATAATGATCCATATTTTGGGCTCATCATCTCCCCCAAGCTTTACCTTTTGAAAGCCCCATTGTAAAAATTCATCTCAATTCGTTGGTTCTAGGTATGTTCTCCATGCCCTTACCTAGATCATAGTCATCAAATTCATATGTGATATGATGATTTGTACTAATTGTAAATATTTTATACCTTTTAACTATTTGTTTCCAAATGTTAAATTATTCATCAAATTGAGTTGCCCAATTCTACCATCTTAGAATTGGTATGATGAGCAATGGAGGTTTGTACCTCATTCCAATCCATGTCTACTTTTCTCCAAAATTTAGCACTTCCACAATTTCTTCAAGAATTACTTTAGCCCTTCTTTTTCTCAATATTAGATTGTTAGGGGACATAACTTCACATATTTTGAGAAAAAACTAGTAATTGGTCCCATCTTTTCACACTGTTAGTGACAACTAAATCAAAGCTTTGTTTATGAATAGGTTAAATGAAATAGTATAGTCATACAAATATTTCAAATAGTGGTTTTTGATAGCAGTGTTTAGATAAGCTCTCTTGAAATTTTGTTCAATCAATTTAGGAATGGAGAAGGCTTGCCTAATGCATAATCCTATAGTTTTATCATGCTTTACATATTATTCAAATCTATTTTTCCAAGACATCTGATTCTTGAAAGTGGAATGGAGTGCTCTCAATTGGTCTTCCCCTATATGTATATTTATCAAAAAATTATTGTGTTCATGATCTATTATAAAATCATGTAGATAAAATTCACAAAGGAGATCTTGATTATCAGGCTAAAACTATTAAATATTTATAAAAATGGGGATGGATACAAAATCTTTTAGGGAATATGGAAAGATATTCTAAGAATTTTCCATCTATAGAACTGTTCAAATAGAAATAGACTATATGAAGGAGTAGGACTTTTATAGGCCAAAAGAGCCTCTCCTAATTTACAAACATTCTACAAGTCTTCTTCCAAAGTCTGAGTTTTAGTTTCTAATATCTATTTTTCACTTTCCAATATCTTATTTGTAGTGACTAAAAATTTATTCTTCTATTTGAATGTTTGGTATTTCTCTTGAGCTTGATGTAACATTTATAATGAAGGAATGTATGGATGGCTAGTTTGACATCCTTGATCAACAAATGCTTTAAAAGAAGAGGTAAGATGACTATCCTTTTTAGGGGTAACAATAGGAAGTGTTTGAGAAGAATTCAATAGTTTCTATTTTACTATTCTATTTTATTTCTCAAGACTCTCTATATATATCCATGAATTGAATTCTTCCTCATATTTTTATTCCATTTTTTTTCTAGTTCATTAATTTTCAAAGCATAACTCATATATATTATTTCTAAACTTTTGTACTAACATAAAATTAAGTTGATCCTTACAATGTATTTTTCTAAGTAAATCTATAATATATGTTGCTTGTTGTTGGATCAACACTTGATCCTTAGAAAGTTCCATGGTTAACTACATAATAGGGTCCTTTAGACTAGATAATTCTCCTTCTTAAAATGTACATGTATTTTTACATTTGTCCATTAGAATTTCAATTTGAGCATTTTTTTATTATATTGTGTTACCTTTTTCAGACTCTAGTTCCCTTGTTTTGGCTAGAAAGCTTTCTGATTCCTCTAATGGTTCTATGTCAGGGCTTTCAACATGTTCTTCTATAAAAACTACTTCAAGAATTTCTTTTTATTTGATGATCTATTATTCTAAAGGTTTAGATAGTTGTTTATGGATATCCAAATTATCAACTGATTCTTGTTCATTTTCATCCAAAAGAATCAACTTTCTTCTTCTCTTAGTTTTGTGGGCCACACTTGATCTTTATTTTGTTATATCAGTTAGATATTTAGCCTTCTCAAGTCTAGGTGAAGCAAATCATTTTTTTAATTTTCTTCTCTTTGATAAGAGGATTGGTTTCACTACATGTGTTTGAGGTTCTTGTGGAGGCTCTATAATAGAGGGGGTTTGAATATTGTGGGGTCTTGTAATCTTTCTAAAAGAAGGAAGAGCTTCTTATGAAGCTACACACTACTTTTATTTTCCCTTTGAACTTGTTTTCTCAGTTGGTGTAGCATCTATAATTGAATGCCTTTGTGATTTAGTGGCACCTAATGTTCTAGCTTCATCCTATGGAGATGGAGCTAAAAGTTGTCTTATTACCCTATTCTCAAATGCTTCCCAAAATTCTTTCCCCTATTAAAGAAAATGATATCAAATGATGATATGGATGAGGCCATGGTGTCTGAGAGGGGCATTAGGGGTTGTATTCATGACTTGGAGGGAACCATATAGAAAATATGGAAGATTAATTTTGCATTAAGGGGTTTTATTCCCATGTTTGAGATGGATCAAAATTTTCATGGCTTTCCCTCCCAAAAGACTACATTGCCCCTCACAAGTTATATATTTGA
This sequence comes from Torreya grandis, assembly GCA_037957365.1. NCBI lineage: Eukaryota > Viridiplantae > Streptophyta > Pinopsida > Cupressales > Taxaceae > Torreya > Torreya grandis. Next base: position 4,271,153 of record JARHVA010000191.1, read on the forward strand.
TTACCCATAATTCTATGGACTATCATGGTTTAATAAGTGTATCCCTATATATTCCCTTAGATTTTCCTTTTGAGTTTATTAAACATGCATCTCTAGTCTATTTATTACCATTAAATTAAGTAATAAGGTCACTGAATGGAAATTGTCTAGCTACTCTCATTCTCTCATTTCTTATTTCTATAATTTTACTTATAACTTAGCTAGACACTGGGATGATAATTCCTTTAATAGTATAAAAATTAGGAGTAAGGTTATTCATAAATTCCCTTACTAGTGTCTCATGAAAGCCCTAGATTTTTGGATGAATGGTAACTAGCCATTTGCTTCAAAAACTACTAGACAAGCCCTATCGCTAAGGAATTTGGTTACCTTCCTTGGTTCTAACCTTGTCTTTCACCCTATTTTTTCTTGAATTTATGATCTCATATCAAATTTCCTAATTTGAACTAGGGTTTGCACTTATTGTTCTTGGGATTTGAAGGAAAGCATTATTGATAGACTTCATAGAAAATAGAAACATGGTGTTATTACCATCATTATTTCACATGTATTTTAGTCCCATCCAATTTATATGGAATAATAGGCCAGCCAACCACCATGGTGACTTGGATGATGACATGACATGGTGGTAATTTATTTCTCATGTGGGAGGGATGGTTATAACTTCCACTGCCATAGGCTTTTACTTATTTCATTTAATAATGATTATAAACCCCTCAATATTTGATATTTTGAAGCCTTTATGAGATGTTGCCATAATGTCCCATCATGATGATTAAAGACATACTTGATTGCATTGGATATATTTATCCATTATGACATGTGTTCCTTCATCTCATTATTTTGCATGCTATGATTATTCCTTTGTTTAAGGAATATATAGTTATCCACTTGTACTTTTTCTCTTCATAGAATTAAACTTATTTAAATGAAAAACTTATAGTTTAATAAAACATGAATAAATGAAACTTATAACTCATTTATTCTTACCTCAAATCTTGTCCTTATTTTTCCATTTGTCCTATACAAGTGAATTTGCATGGATTAGTCAACATATTTCAAAGGAAAAATATAAAATTTATTGCATGGAGTAGCCAATGAGGATTGCATGATCAAATTCCTATATATATATACATATATATATATATATATATATATATACATATACATACACACACACACACACACACACACACACACACACACACACACACACACACACACACACACACACACACACACACACACACACACACACACACACACACACACACACATATTACCCCTTGACCAATCATTACTAGTCTTTTTAGCCAAGGCCCTTTCTTCAATGCATGAGCAACTAACATGTTAGTTTTCTAGCCATGCATTATCAATAGCATCCCTGAAAGGATTTTCACTATTCAATTATTTTTATTTTTATTTATTTATTTATTTATTTTTTATTATTTATGAAGTGATCAAACATTAAATAATAATTTCTTTGGAAGAAACTGGTTCCTTTAGGAAAGCTACCTGAGTTTGAATTTTATATATAAATTCTTCTTTATTGAGAGGTTTTTGATAGAGTTTTAATCTATACCCATTGAATAAAACAGTCCTACTATCATCAATGGGCATCAGCTTGATAGAGCCATTTTCAAAGACCTCCTCTATTTAGCTAAGGTTCTAGCCACCTTGTTTGTAGTTTTCCCTTAAACTATTAAAATTTTGAATAAAACAACAATGCCTAGTCTCCTCTCTAAAATTTCCATTATTTGATATGTGAGTCATGCCAAATATTCCTTTGATTCTATACCATTTCAATCTTCTACAAGGCTTTAACTCTCATCTCATCAAGTTGATTAAGCTACATAAGTCTATCCTTTTCTGATTCTTCCAATTCAATTCTTACTTCTAATGTTATATTCAATGTTTATAATTCAAAATCAATAGAGAATAAATATTTCTTACCATAAACTAGGTTGTAAGGGGGAAAACCAATAGTTGTTTTCCAGGTGATATTATAGGCCCAAACTACTTGTAGTACTTTCCTACATAATATTTCTAGTTGGTACCAACAATATTGGTTAAAATGATTTTTAATTATCTATTGGTGACTTCAACTTGTCCATTAGATTGTGGGTGATATAGAGAAGACTTCCTATGTTATGTTTGATATGATTTCATGAAGTGCTTTATCATATTTGACATGAACTAGGGTCCTTGATCTGAAACTATGTCCCTTAGAGCACCAAATCTTTGTGTAATCTTAAAATATAAGAAATTTATTATAGCTTCTTCATGAGCATGGGTTAAAAATTCTACTTTTGCCCATTTGGTAACATTGTCTATTAGATTAATAGGTACTCCTTTCCTCTAGATGGAGGGTCTACAGGTCCTATAAAGTCAATTCCCCATTTCTTAAATGGTTATAAAAACAATTAAGGATGGAGAAGCATCTCAGCTAAAAGAGTGGGTTGTCTTATTCTTTGACATAAATCACATTATCTAACATACCTCTTCACTTATTTATGAAGACGAGGCCAATAATATCCTGATCTTAGGATTTTGTGTATGGTCCTCTGGGTTGAGTAATTTCCTCTTCCTAGTTCATCATGATAAGCTTTGATGATATCATAAGCTTCATTATTTGTTACACACCTATGAAACACATGATCAGGTCCAAGTTTAAATAATATTCCCTTAATCCATTTAAAATAACTTTCTTTGATTAAACATCTTTTTTCTTTTTATGAAAAATATAGAGGAAACTTCCCTATAGCGAGGTAGTTAGATATATCAGTGAACCATGGAGATTTTGCTAAAACAACAAACAATTGTTCATCTATAAAATCATCTTCTACTAGTTCTTTTTCATCTAAAGTGTTTATTCTAGACAAGAAATCAGTAACCACATTAAATTTCCTTGGTTTATCTATAATAGTTATATCAAATTCCTATAAAAGTAACAACCATCAAATAATCCTTCCTCCCACTATTGGTTTGTTGGTAAGGTATCTAATAGATGAATGTTATATATATAGATAAACACCTTATAGCCTATTATATAGTGTCTAAATTTGTTTATTTCATAGACTATAATTAAGAACTCTTTTTTAGTTGTGTAGTTTTTCTTAGCAAGTGTCATATTCTTGCTAGTATAATAGATAGCATGCATGTGATCATTCTCATCTTTTTATCCCAGGATTTTACCCATTGTCATGTTGGAAACATCTGTATATGTGTGAAAAGGTTACTTCTAATATGGTCCTCTTAATACTAGGGAAATACTAAGTTTGGATTTGATGGTTTCAAAAGCTTGTTGGTTTAACTATTTTATTGAAGTTGTCTATGAAGTGTCTATAATAGCCAGCATGTCCTAAGAAAATTTTAATCTTAATTTGTGTGTGTAGGATGGACAAGTTGGAGATTACCTCAATTTTCTTGGGATCTACCTAAATACCTTTTGTAAAAATGTGATGTCCTAACACTATTCCTTGATCTATCATTAGCAAGCATTTTTCATGACTTAATGATAATTGATGTTCCTCACATCATGTTAAAACTCTTTCTAAATTAGTAATATCTTATTCATAGGTTTCACATAGACAATGAATTCATCCATGTAAACCTCTACATAGTCATTAGTGAGGTCAGAGAATATTGCCAAAACTACTCTTTGAAAAGTTGTTAGAGCATTGCAAAGTCTAAATGAAAGTACTTGATAGGTGAAGGTTTCCCAAAGACAAGTGAATGTGATTTTATTCTAATCTTTAATTGATACTATTATTTAGTTGTATCCATTAAACCCATCCAAAAAAGAGAAATATTTCTTCCCCACCAGATTGTTAAGAACTTGATCAATAAAGGGAAAGGAAAATTATCTTAAAAAGTTACCTTGTTCAGTTCTCTATGATCCACACATACCATTTCCCATTATTTTTTGGTATAATTACCAATGGTGAAACCCATTGGCTATCTGAGAGGGGGTAAATAAACCCCACATCTAGCAATTTTTGAATTTTTTTTAACTATGTCTTTTAATGCTAGATTTATTTGGGGTAAATAAACCCCACATCTAGTAATTTTTGTTTTAGCTATGTCTTTCAATGATAGATTTATTTTTCTCTATGGTTGTATTACTAGTTTTAATAATTATATGTATATTTAATGTGTACATACACTTGTGTGAATCCCTGTCATGTCAGTGTAATCCCAAGAAAAAGCCTTGGTGTGTCATTCTAAGACTTCAATAAACTAAACCTCCTCCTCATTGTTAACTAATTATTGATATTCAAAACAAATATAGGTAATACAATGAGAGGTTTAGTGTCTAGATGATTAGATTCCACCTTCTTATATTCACTCATCAATGAATTCAAAGGGTATGGATGAAGAAGTAGTTAATAAAATGTGGTTACATTTTTGACAAATCCATCTCCAAGAGGAGCAACTCTTGCTAATGGGCAATGGAATACACTCAAGAAATGTGTATGTTGTTTTTATACCCAATTGTATACACTTACCTGATTCAACCTATGGTCATATGATGAAGAAGTGGAAAAATGAGAGAAGATGCCCCAAGAAAGTTTGCAAAGTCCATAGATTCTAGTCTGGCATAGTCCGTAGATTCTAGATTGGTAGACATTACTATTAAATGGTCATGTTCTTCAGAACCTAAAATTATTTCTAGACTCAATTCTTCTAAATCCATTTAATTTTAATCATGGCCAAAGATGAAAGGTCATTTGTTATGTTTTCTGACTTGTCTACCCAACATTTTTCTATGTGGTTCACTAATGGTTTTGCAGGAGGGTACAAGGAAATTCATTTAGATTTTAAACCATTGTAAATGGTCATGTATCTTGACCTATAATTAATAAGTGATACCATAATAGCTAGCCACGGTCTTCATAGGATTAGAGGATATCTTAAATTATTTGTTTTGGGTTGTAGCACCATAAAATCAATTGGATATTCCCAAGACTCAATAAGCACTGCAACCTTGTCTATAGTTCTTGTTATCACTCTAGAGTGTACCCTAATTTAAGATGTAAAAAGCACACCCTCACTCTAGCTGATACAATTGGAACTTATCAGAGTGTGGGTGAATTTGTATTGAGAAAAACCTCTAGAGAGGGCTAGTTCCCTTAATATTTATCAATTAAATTTGATTTACTGTGATTTTGGGATGAAAAGGGGAAGGGCAAACTTAAATGACAACCTATCTAATTAGGTGATGCACCTCAATCTTTTTATATATTTGGAAGCTACTAAAACTAATGCACACATGTGAATCAATAAAATTCCTATATTACCTTTAAGCATAAATATTTTAGATAAAGGATTAATAGAACTTTGGATTACAAGATTCCTTTTTTACTTCTTGAAATGACCTATAGAAGGTGAGATAGAAAGTAATAAGTGAGGGAAAGACCTTCCAAAAGGAGATATAATCTCAATTATATGTTGATACACAATCAATTACACTCTATTATCTATTATAACTCATTTGAAAATAAAGATCTCCTTTATTGATGTATGGTTCAAATTATAATTTTTGCTTTAGCTCTAGGAATATTAAAAAATGGCTTAAAAATCCAAAATATATGTCTTAAAAGCTAATAATATCCTAACTAGAGTTTATTTACATAAGTAATAGCCTTATTTAATTAAATAAAGACTAAAACCTTTTACAATTATTTAATCAACTCCCTTTTATAATATTCAGAAAACTCTTTTTAACAATATTTAGAAAACTCCTAAAAATAGTTTTCCTTCACAAAGCACACATGCACTCTCAAAATTTGGCATGGAAAATATGTGGGACCATCTTGATATCAACTCAAGTATATTTTTATTTCAAAAATAAATACAATAATCTTCAAAAAGCTTTTAATTTTCTTGTTTTGCAAGAAATCCATTTTGGAATTGAAACAAGAAATGGTAGGCTCCATTGACTTGGTCAAATCTCTTTGCATGTAATAATTTCCATTATTTGGTTTCTATCTCTACTTGAACTGATCTTGAAGTATTTTAATATCATTAGCATGATGTTGGTCGGCTAGTCAAATGAAGCTTTGATTAGAAGTTCAAGGCACTTAGTTAACTCCACTTGGCTCCTCCTTACATAAAATAACATTTAAAATTTAAAAATATATTAATATCCATAATAATATCAAATATGGCATGTGGTAACTCCAAAATTAATTCTTTTGATATATTTTCAACACCATTCTTTACTTGCTTAACTAACCAATTAGGCCAATTAAGGCTAATAACCTATCTTCTTTCATTTGGACTCTATTAAACCTGAAACAAGATGCCATGAAACCTAAAAAAATAATTATATAGACTTTGAAAAACTTTTATCATCCCAATATATGTGATTTTGATGATAAAACACTCATCATTCAGTCAACATGGTTGACTAGGCCTATTTTGATCCATTTTTCTACAGACTAGAAATTTTGCTTGAGCTAGTTGAAAAAATTATGTGATTATTTATGAAAAAATAAAAAATTTAGGATGAATAAAAAGTCTTAATATTTGAGATCCAATGACTATATTTCATTGAACTATCTTGTACTTCAATTTGCATGTTTTTTCCACAAAAAACATGATTTTTGCCCTCATCCATATAGATCCATACATAAAACTAACATTTATGTAATATAATATGAGTTTAATTTACATTTAAAAAGTTTTAAAGTTGATCCAATATTATTTGATGGAAATAAAATCAACTTTTTGTAAAACTAGTTTTTTAAATTTTAGGTGGGCTTTGAAGCAGAATCTTCAAAATGATGATTCATGAAGTACATACTTATAAATATTAAAATATTTCCGTTTATGTGTATCAAACTGACCCCCCTAAAATCCTTGAAAATATTAGGTTTCCATTCCAAATATATAAAAATTTACCACATGGAGAAATATGCTTATGGGATTTTGATGACATTCTAATTTGCCTATGCTCTTAATTATTATTCATAAAGGAAATATCATCAAATGGTATAAATTATTTATTAATTTTAATTAAATAATATTAATAAAAAAATACTAAGATATTTTTTAAAAACTGTACACGTGGTGAAAGATATGAGCATTTGAATAGGAGGCTAGGAAGGCTGTCTAGAACTGCAAAAAGTGAAAATTTCACCAAAACAAAAATAAATCTTAACCTAATTACCAATACATAAAAACATCATAATTTGGTTATTACCATTCTATAAAACATTATAAAATCATGTTTTGATTGAAAAGTGAAAAAAAAACTTTTTGGCCTATATGCCTCTTTGCTTGAATAAGCCTGTATGAGCATGGTTTGCTTAAAATTTAATTTTTTAAAAATATTTAAAGGTATTATTATGATGTAAAAAAATAATTTCATGCTTTTAAAACTTTTACTTGGACTTGAAAACCTCTGTGGCACTCTAAAATATTGACTACTCTAATGGTGATTTCCAACAAACATGCTAAGAAGGACTGTTACAAAATAGAAAGTATATCCACTCATCCAATGGACATGAAAAATTTTAAATTTTTTCTCCAACTCATGATCACCTTGTGTAAAAAATTTGAGGTCTTGAAACCACTTGTAGCTCCCAGAAAGTTTAATTTTCTCTCAAATTTAATCCCTATGCATAGATTGTCTACATATTTGAACTTGAAAATGTTCTTTTGAAATGATAATGACCAATTTAAAATACATTTTATACATTTTTTAAAAATAAAAATCAGTGCTTTTAGGCCTCAAAATACTTGGTTTGACCAACTTTAAAGGGATATTGGGTAGATTTAGGAAAGTTTTGTATGATAGGAGTAGTAATTTGGCCTTAACATGTCAAATTACTAACAGTTCCTTATAATTTAGTCATAGATTGATCTTCCATTTTAAGGATGGTATAATTATTTTGAATTCCCATGAGAGATAATAGTTGGAGAGTATCAATTATTATGACATTAATTGTTGATCCTAAATCTTCTAAAACATTAGGAATTTCCTTTCCTCGTATTGTGACTATTATAACTGGACTACTTGGGTTTGCATACTTGGGTATTGATAATGTTCCTACTAAGAAATAAACAATCTTTCCATCAACATGTATGGTTTTTGGATACTATTTATTCCATCTATGTGTTTTGACACAAATTCTTAACAATTTTATTCAATTCAGGAATATCCTTAATAGCTTGTAGTAGGGGTACCTCAATACTCATCTTTTGCAACTCATGGATCAAATTAGATTCTTATTTGGTCTCAATTTATTTTAATCTCTTAGAAAAATGAACTACTAGTATAGTAATATTTTTCTTTTGTTTATTAGAGTTTTCATTGCTTTCAGTTTCTTTGTTAGTTGGTTGAGACTATTTTATTTCTTCCTTTTCACTTGGTACTTCTAAAATGATAATTGATAGTTCCTTTATAGTTTTTCCTAATATTAACTAAATATCATACCAGTCAATTCTCCTACATTCATTATGTCTCCTTGTTTATTGACATAAATAGGTGTTGGTTGCTTGTTTTTTACATTGGCTACTGGTTATGTAGGCATTGGAGGTTGATTAACTTGTTCTAGATGATGTACAATAGGGGGTGGAATTATAGTTTTTTGCTATTGTGTCCTTCTTGGTTGGTTATATTTTAGATTAGAATTCCATTGTGGTTTCCATTGTGGGTGTGACTATTGTTGGGGTGATACCCATTCTTATCCTAGCCATGGAATTTGAGATGATGGCATATACATTTGTCCCCACATAGGTGGAGGCACTAGAACATTCCATGATGCCATCCAAGGATTAGCAAGATTTTGTGGACCAAACTATCTCTGACCTAGTTTTGTGGAAATAAATTCTACCTTTGAATATAGTTTAGCTCTTCAATGGGTTGAACATTTGATCTCATCTGAGTTTTCAAAGTAGATAGATAGGTGTAATGATCTATGTTAGGGTCTTTTTCTTCATATATTCCATAAGATGAAATGTTTGTTTTATCCAAAGGACATTCTCTAAGGGCATGTTTCAACCTACACTTATGATAATATATTACTAATGGTTTTATTACATTGGCTTTATCCTAAAGGTCATTTAATGTAGTGTTTAGTGTGACCAAAATGTCTATTTTTAGATTAGAAAATTCTTCCATTAATTTACCCAGCTCATTGGATTTCCCTAATCTTCCTTTTCACATTCCTGGTTTTGTTTGAGAGTGATTACTATAGAATTCTAAAATTTGATAAAAGGCTAGTTTGTTTGTCTTCTCTTCCTATTATATTTAATGCATCTCTAATTTTTCATCTAATCCTTTGAGGAAAACAAGTTTTATGACTTCTTCAGTAAGTGGGTAACTACTCCATTTATGAACAAACACAAATTTATCCATATAGTTTTCCAAAGACTCATCTTTATTTTGTTTAATTTTAAAGAAATCCTGCTTCCTTTCTCTTACCCTAAAATAATCTTGATATTTATTTAGGAATTGAGTTTCCATATATTTCCATGTATGAATAGAGTTTCCTAGCAAGCCCATGAACCATCTCATGGCTGTATCTTTGAGTATAAATGGAAATTATTATTATTTTTTGATTGTCTATTATATAGTCATAAGTTTGACAAAGTACCTTAAATTCAAATAGAAATAGGTCAGGGTCTTCTGTGGATCTTCCCAAAAAATTTGGAAAATTAGCGAGAGAAATGTTTTTCATGGCAGTTTGATCATTAGGATCTGAAACAATGGGAAGGGAAAAATTCCTTCCTAGTGGTGCAACCTGCTAGTTTTGTTGTTCATCCATGTCTTCCTCTTCTTCTAATGACTCTTTGATAATGGGATTAGTTTCCTAATGAATATTTGTGTAACTAGTTGAGGGTTAGTCAAATTCTTTAAAACTTTCTTCAATTATAGCTCATTCAAATGCTTATTCTAAATATTTTATAGCCTTAAGATAATCTCTTCTTGTGAGTGGATGTTCTAGATGAATTCATCCTATAGGACTTGGTTGTGGTAACATTCTAGTCCCTAATAATATTTCAAGAGAATCTTGAAGACGAAATTCAATAGCTTGTTTAAGGTTCTTAGCTAAAGATGGTGAAGGACTTCCTTCTCTAAGTTCCAGAGTATGACTCTCAATTAAAGATGTTGAAGGACTTTCTATTTTTGTTTTTAGAGAGACTTTACGAATAAATCATCCTTTAGAATCTCTAGGTCAGAAATAAATTGATTTCTCTTTTTATTATTTTGTTATTTTATGTTTTTTGTACTATAAATCAATAATATTTACCTTAATAACACCTAAAAAGTCCTTGACAATGGCACCAAAAATAATGATTGTCATTTAACTCTTCATTTAATCAATTTCTCATATTGATGTCTATCAAACTAGGGCCAGTGTCTAAAGCTATCTGCAACAAATGTTTTGGTGATAGATCTATAGATTGGTCTTTGGGGAGATTTTGTAACTTTAATCTAACTCTTACCAATGAAAAGATGCTTCTACACTAGCTATTTCACACTTTCTAAAAGAAGAAATTAATAATTAATCTAAACTAATTCAATCCTTTTGATTAAAATAAAACACACTTAATCTAATTCACACCTTATTTAAAATTTAAACACTCACTTTGACTATTTAACAAGAAATCATATGTTAAATAACACTTACTATAAAAGGAAATAACTATTGAAATGTAAATCTTAAATCTACTTCTTATAAATCACTCCCTCATGTATGTATGTGAAATATTTAGATTATCCAATATCATGAAATCAGCGAACATAAACATAAATACCATACAAAAGTTCTTGGTTCCAAGGAGGGTGGGCCCTTGCTCTTCTTATAGTTAGGAATGAAGTCTACTCAATATTGAAAGCTAGAATGATATTGCATTAATCAATGGAAAGTTAGAACATTTCCAATATATCTAAAATTCTGAGTGTAAAAACTATATTCATCCTCCTTTCTAAGACAAAATATTTGCATATTTATGTTAATAAAATCAAACTAAAAATAGTATGTATAAACATAGAACTACTTAGTCAATCCATTTATCCCTAAGATAGGATCCTAATTTGGATTGATCAAGATCCTAAAAATTCTATCTATCTTGATGAGATAGTTGGATTATCCCTATAATAGTTTTAAGGTCTAAATATATACAAAATATATCAAGATTGAATCCTTCAAAATATAAAGTGATTATTTCTTTGATGTGATTCCAAATGGAGCAATATTCCTCTTTTGGATTGACTGCAAACTCACCTAATTCTTAGATTTTAGACCTGCAGAGTGTGTAGAAATAGATCTACAGAGTCTATAGATGTGGTCTTGTAAAGTATGTAGATATATTCATACTATCTTCAAGCTATTGATAATGATGGTGACTTCTTTATAATTTTCCACTTTGAATCATCCTTTAGTCTACACACATAGCCTCTACCCAAGTTTGTAGATATGGACTGAGTGAGTCTATAGATATGGACTAAGTGAGTCCATAGCTTCACAAAATTGGGATCAAAATTGGGGTTTCTAAAAAATGATTCTTCTATCATCTTTCTTGTATATTTTTCAAATCTCAAACACTAAAACATGCTACTTATTAGACATTAATGACAAAATAGTTATTCAAGCTTTGGTTTGATATAAATGAGATAATGTATCTATTTTCCATGTTAAAGTTAGCTAAAAGTCTAAGATTTTCATAATATTATATCCCTAAAGAGATGTAATGAAGGAAACACCATATTAATAATGAGCCATATTTTAGGCTCATCACACACAATCAAATTTTAAACCTTTGATCATACATAATATGCATTTGTCAAACATCCAAAATCCACACAAACAGTCCACATGAAGTCTACAACACTCTCCAACACTTAGTTCATCTTAAAACATTGAAATACCATCAAGAACAACTCAATTAATCTTTTCAGGTTACTTATAGAGCATGAAAACATACACAGTAAACTTTGGAGCTCCATATCTTTGATTTTACAAATAATTAGACTTATAACTAGGTTATCTAGATTTATCATAAAGTCCTCTACACTTTGACTTTAACACCATGATCAAATTCTGCATATATCAAAATTTATAGTAGATAGACTAAGAAGTAGTCTTCCCTAACAAATTTGAATATTTGAATTCCAATCACTAAGCAACTATTAAACATCAAACACTTGTCATTATCTCACTACTTCCTAACAATTCAAAATAAACATGCTTCATCAATCTCTATGGATGTTATAACAAGCCTTTATATTATAGCGCTCACAATTGATCTAAGCTCCAAGCTCTTGTAATTGTGCCACTTGGTAGCTCTACATTCCTTTTACACATTTGACTCTTTGATTTTGACTTGCACCATCAATCATTTGATAGTATAAATTCCCATAAACTATTGATCTTCTATCCAAGTTTTGTGAGTGTTACTCTTGTCACTAGTGCATTTATTCTTTGACATATTGACTTTTATTCACACCATTGGATCAAGATTTGTGATTAACATGCACTATTAAATCTACTGACTAGTGACCTTAGAATTCAACATATTTAAACTTGATGATCTTTGGCTCAACACAGTCTGCAACAACAACTTTGAAGCTTTATAATTTGAGCTAGAAAACACTTTAAGAGTCCAAATTTTTTGGGGTCCATCTTGGCACTATAGATAATATCTCTATGAAATAATTTGACATTTATTGACATTATAAGTATGAAAAATTAATGCACAAACTTTCTTGTTCATCTATATCTACATGATGTGTAGTGACGGGTTGGCTAAGTATAGAAACCACTCCAATCTACCTAGAAGGCTAACTTTGAACATTAATAAATTTTACTACACTTAATTACATGTCCTAAAATTTAAACCATATGATCTTATTTCATAATGGAATCCATCCATATATAAAAATGCTCTTATAAAATTCACACATGTGAAATATGACAGCATCAAATTTCTTACTCGGCTCTACTTGAACTTAGATCTCCTTTGAAAATTTGGTTAAGGGAAAACATTGCAAACTAACTGGGAATCCAACTTTACATAGTTATATCTTTTGATATACACAACAACATGACCTAAAACTTAGAACATAGCAGCAACTTGGGACTAATTTGATCACATCCATATGACTAACTCTCCCTGACTCATACATGGTAATGATGATGTTAGGAAGCTGCCTACTCAGATATTTCTATCATAGAACCAACTATGCCAAGATGAACATAATGAAGAGATGGATGAATACCATGTACTTATACAATATTTCTAATCACCCTTGACTTTTAATACAACCCATCACATATTCTCAATACTTAATACCCATCCCTATCATGCCAAATTAGATGATCAACCAAGCTTACTTCAAGCACAAAGGACAAACACGCTACACAATTTATCATTGACACTTAGATTATCAAGACACTTCATCCATTCACCTAGACACCTCCATGACATCATTGAAAACTCTCCAGCACACCAACACCCCCCTTTAAGGATAACTTAGGTATGTCACAAATAAAATATGGGTCCTGATAAAAAGGCTTGATGAGGTACCCATGTACAATGCAACTATCAAAAATGGAGTAAAAGGAGAAAATCAAATGGGAAAAAAATCCCCCCCCCAAAAGAGAGATAAAGAAAAGAAGGCAGGACTAAAAATCCTACTCCAACACCCCCTTAAGCTTAGCTTAGATGGGATGGAAAATTAGGTCCTGGTAAAAAGCCCTGATAAGGTATTGATGTATAGTGAAACTCTCAAAAGTGAAGTAAAAGTAGAAAACCTAGAGGGAAAAAACTCCCCCCCCCCAAAGATAGACAAAGAAAATAAGGGATGAATAGAAATCCCATTCCAACACCACCTTAATCATATCTTAGTTGGATGGGAAATTGGGTCCCAACATGAAGGCCTTATGAGGTACCCAAGTACATAGCAATGATCCCAAAATCCTACAAAATATGAAGGATGTGTGCCTCCACAAAGAAGAGAGAGAAGGTATGCAAAAAAATTTACATGGAAATGTTGTAGTAGGTCCCTCTATAATAAATGTTATCTATTCCTTTTAGAAGAAATAAATAATGATCTATCAAACAACTAAATTCCCACTCAAGTGGAATGCATGTAGGAATCAAGATGTGTATCTCTGAAAAATGCTTAAATGTCTCCCTGCTAATGCTTGAATGTGTTAAAGTATAATCAGATATCATGGGACTAATTGTAGAAGATGGAAATGAAGAAGCATACAATGAATGGGAGAGAAACCCTCAAAATAAGATAGACATGGAACATTCACTAAAGGAATGCCCATGAAAATAGGAGAGTAAGGCTCAACAACTGTAAAAAATGAAGACTAGTTTGCAAATGAAGTACTCAGATATACAAGATGAACATCCATATGATCTTATGATTTGTCAATACTCTTAATGTTTATACTCTCATTGAAATTAATAAAGTCCTCTGAAATGCAAGTCTATGAAGGCTCTAGAAGAGAAATAATCTATTCAAGAATGAATGTAGAATCTGTAATGAGACAATAAAGGTCTAGCTAAATCTCATTCTATAGTGGGGGATTGACAGAAGGAATAACACTATCTACCATGGATATAGTATCATCAAAATAAATAAAAGCATGAGAGAGTACATTAGTCTCATAAGAGAAAATAGGAAGCAGAGGAAGAGGTGTGATATAAATCAATAGGATCATTGAGAAGACTCTATAGTATGTTTCAAATAGTACATGGACACTCTGTATATTCCACATGGAAATTAAGATCCATGGAAACATGTAGTAACAGAGTGGAAAAAACCTTGTCACAAGTATTATCCCACTTATTAAACTAAAAAGGATGAATGGGTACAACAATCTATCCATATAGGAATGGAATATGATTCTTATGTGTGAGCAAGCATTCTATGTACGCATGCCATGAAGCATTATTGTCCTTCCCAATAAGGATAACTAGAGATGAAATAACTCTCCTCATATAGATTACCTCAAATGGGATCAACATGATTGAGAGAAGACACCAGTGAAGTGCACCACTACAAAAAATACTCTACAATGAACCCCTAAAGCATGCTCATGAAAGAGATGTTGGGCACAACTAAGAATGCATCCAAGTGAGAAATTAATGATAGATTAAGGGAAAATAATGGTACATGATCTAGAGATGAACTTTAGACTAGGTTGAAAATGAGTCCATATAGATGAGAACAATCAGTCCTCATAGTACACTGTAGAAAGTAGTAGGGCCTATAACATAGGTAACTCCCCTTAAATATGACACTATAAATTTAGTGCATTTTATAATAAAAAAGTAAAACAATGGAAAGAGGATAAAAAACATGCACTTTTCAAAAAGGTGGCACTCAATTCTGAGTTATAAATCAAAAGTTATATCAAAATACATTTTCCATCATTAATTGCTTATTTAATTAAATTTCACTTAAATTTTAAATGCTTGTTGAAATAAATGGTAAGGTATCCTTACTATTCATTGGAACTAACACAAAATTATGGACCTCTTTACATCAACAAAAGCCAAAAAATACCTATTCTAGTCATTCTTATATGTACTTTTCTTAAAAATACTCTTAGAAGGAGTTTTAATTAAAAAAATACAAAGCTATTTAATTAAAATTAAAAACATGCTTTTCTATTTAATTATTTTAGGGCATATTTTAGGTTTTGGAATTTAGAGACTTGGGCTATGAATTAGGTTTATCTTTTTAACTTTTGTAAAAGGAATGAAACTATATGACACCATCATCGGAGAACCAAGTCTATAAAAAGAGAAATTTGAGTACCATCATTAGTATGCATGCACAAGACTATAAGCAACATGTAGGCACCATGCAAAATATAAAATCCTAGTAGAGAGAACCTATGGCAAGTATAGAATAAGTTAGAATTCTATGTTGATGACAGTATGGCTAAGCATTTGGATCTCATAGATGGCCTATTGGCTTCATTAGAGATTTGGGTTTCTTGTCTTTAAGATTTTAAATATTCAAAGTTTGTGTATGATTAGATAGTCTGAGGCCAAAATATTGAGAATCAACTATTGATAATATTAAGACAATGTATCCTAGTGTTGTATCAAAAAAAGTTTGACCCACCTCCACCTATCCAAACAATTTTATTGATGAGTGTAGTAACTAGCTTTTCTGATTTGTCATTTAATGATCCTTCTACACTTAGTCAAAGCATTCCCAACATGATCTTATTAAAAAACTTGATATCATAATCCCTCAAATCCTTTTTCATGACACAAGTGGATGAAGCCTTAGATCCATAATAGTCAAGGATAAAGACCAAACTATTATAGGTGATTTAGAATGCCGATGCAAGATTATAAATGATGGCAAAGGCTTCATGCATAGTGAAAATCATGGATTACACTAGCTAAAACAAAGAGAAATAAGAATGAGGTGGTCTAGCTTGGATGTAATAGGAGGGTGGAGGAGGATGATGGTAGTAAAAGTTCAACAAGTGTGGTGGAGTATCAAAATTCTAATAGCAGGTCTAAAATGACACAAAAAAGCCCTTCCCACAAGCTTAAAAACACCATCAATAGATCTAGTATTAAAATACCATCCATAAAACCTTTAAATGTATAAAAACCATCATGCAATTCATATAAGATCAAGCTAAAAGCATATTATATAGGCTATATAATATTATAAATAGATTTGGGGATTGAGAAGTATCATAGAAGGAAGAACCCAGGTCGTGTAATCCTATTACAAGTAGAAACTACAATGTGACCATGCCTTTCATGTCAAGTGCATTGATCCATGGTTAGAAGGAGATTGGTAAGGGTATTTTTGAAAGAAGTCAATCCTTCAAATTTGAGACATTGCAAATCAAATCTTGCTAAATCCTTGTATTACAAGTGTGTGGATTATGACATATATGAATATTTAAAATATTGCATAACTTTCACATATGATCAATACAAAAATAAAAAATAAATACATATTCTAATGCCAAAGGTAGTTAAAGGAATGAAGCACAAATGAATTGATGGAGAATAAAAACACAAATAGATAATAATATAAATAATATAATGTTTGATACCAAAACCTAGCTGCTCTAATACCATGTTAGAATATGACAGTAGGTGATCTTCTAGTAGAGTGAACATACAAGTATTTTGCAGTAATGATGACCCTGCTTGTATTAAAAAATATGCAAGAAGATGTGCAATAATTTCCTAATGTATTACACTACCTTTCTAATTATTTACTCTATTATAATAGCCTAGTGAAGAGGAATATAAAGGAGTAGAAGGAGTTAACTTAGAGGAGAACTCATAGTTAGACTGAGTGTAACTCACTATGGAACTCATATAACTCATAGTGTTACTTAGTTGAAATTTAGGAGGAACTCAAGGTGGAACTCACCCTCTCACCCACATAAGCTCTTATCCCACCTAAGTAAAATGAAGCTACATGTGTAGGGATAATCCTATTAATAAGTAAATGGAATAATTAATATACTACACCAACAGTTTTTAAAAACTTTTAGAGGCCTTGTGTGACCATATCAAGGTCTAAAATTTTACAAAAACATATTTAAATAGCTAGAGTAAATACATGACCATTTTAGATTGTTATTTTGGCATAAATGAGTGCTAAAAAGGAGTTATGGATCAAAATTTATGGCCTCTTTAAGTTTTGAATCGATATTATTTATTTTTAGAACTTTTTTGAACGCCATACATGACCATATGAGGGTTTGAAAAGTTATGAAAACATCCTTAAATAAATAGATCTATGTATGGTTGAATTGCACTTTCTATGATGGTCATTTAGAGAGTTCAAATAGAGTCACATATGAAAATTTATAGCCTCTAAAAGCTTGGACACCACATCATTTATATTCAAAAAAATTTGGAGGCCATATTTAACAATTTAAGGGTCATAAATGTTCTAAAAACATCCATAAATGGATAGATTTGTTTATGTATAAATTGTAATTTTTGAGATGATGTTTTTGATGTAAATTAGAGTTTAAACAAATTTATGAATCAAAATTTATGGCTTCCATAAGTTTGGATTCCACATCATTTATTTTTTAGAACTTTTTATGCATCATATGTGACCATATAAGGATATGAAAAGTCTTGGAAACATTCCTAAATGGATATAGATATATATGGTTGTATTTTACTTTCTAATATAGTTGTTTTAGCCTAAAATAGAGCTTAAATAGAGTTATGAATCAAAATTTATGGTCTCCATAAGTTTGGACTCTGCATAATTTGTTTTTATAAATTTTATAGTCCATACATGAACATATGAGACTCTTAAAATATTTAAAACATCCTTAAATGGATAAGGTTATTTATGTATGAATTATACTATTTGAGAAGGTTGTTTTGACAAAAACAAGATCTCAAATAGAGTTATGGATCAAAAGTTATGACCTATAGAAGTTTAGATTCTATATCATTTATGTTCAATACTTTCCAAAGACCATATATTACTATCTAAGGGTCCAAAAAGTTCTCAACACTAACCCTAAATGGATAGATCTCAAATAGAGTTATAGATCAAAATTTATGGACTCAATAAATTTAGACTTTACATCATTTATTTTAAAAACTTTTAAGAGGCCAAGTTATGAAAAAAATCTTAAATGGATAGAATTATTTATGGTTGAAATTTATTTAATGATATGCTCATTTTGGCACAAAAGAGAGCTCAAAGGGAGTTACAATCAAAATTTATGGCCTCCAGAAGTTTAGAATCTATATTATTTGTTTTCAAAAAAAATTATAAGCCATACATGACCATTTGAGTGTTAGAAAAGTTCTAAAAATATTTATAAATTGATAAAGTTATTTATGGTTGAATTGTACTTTTTGAGATGGTTGTTTTGGTGTAAATGAGAGCTCAAATAGAGTTATGGATCAAAATTTATGCTCCATAATTAATTTTCAAAATATTTAGAAGGCCATATGTGACCATTTTAGGGTCACAAAAGTTCTGAATTCATCCCTAAATAGATGAGTTATTTATAGTTGAATTAAAATTTCTAAAATGATGGTTTTAGTGCAAACGAGAGCTGAAATAGAGTTACAAATCAAATGATATGGCCTCTAAAACTTTGGATTTTGAAACAATTATTTTTGAAAACTTTTAAAAATCTATATGTGACCATCTAAGGGTCTAAAATTTCTAAAAAATATATAAATGGATAGAGATGTATAAGGCTGAATTTTACTTTCTAAGATGGTCATTTTGGTGTAAACAAGAGCTTAAATAGAGTTAAAAATCAAAAGTTATGGCCTCTAGAAGTTTAGAATATGCATCATTTGTTTTCATAACTTTTTTGAGGCCATACATGACTATATGAGGGTCTGAAAAGTTCTAAAAACTATTGGTTTAGACTTTTATTCTATGGGTTTTGTCTACACAATTCATTATGTTTGATTAGGGTCTTAGAGGATATTTGGGTCATTTAGAAAGATTAGTCTCACATTCATAGGAATGTCGGATTTCATTATCTCTCCCACCTAGCATACCTCTCTCCCTTTGTATTTAATATCCAAAGTTAATGAATATTTTGGCTTTCTCCATTTTGATTTGTCTCATGTGATTCTCTTTTGTGATTTCAATTTGTTATAGCTCTTTGGTGGTGTGATCTCACTTATTATCTCATGTGACCATTTGAACTTCACATTCTCCTTATTCAAACTAGGATGAAACTCTGATATGGTATTAGATCCACCCATGGTAAATGTTTGTCTAGTTATTTTCTACTAAAATTTCTATGAAATTTTGAGATTTTTTACATAAGCAAGATCATAGATCTATATTATTTTTCATTAAGATCTATCTATTATTTTTATCATACATTTTTAGGCTTTATAATTTTGGTATATGGAATCTCTTTGGATATATAATGTTATTGAAGTTTAATCAAATTCACTATAGACTAGAACAAGGCATTTTTTCTTGAGAAAACATGTTTTCCATCACATTGACTTTTTTGTGGCTTTCTAGTTCAAATCTGATTTTGTATTCTCACATCTGGTTTGACATCCACCTGTTAAATCTATTATTTATCTCAAACCACAATAAATAACACCAATTTTTATTGAGTTTGGTGCACCTTGGTCTTAGCTTTTTGGATCATTTTTAATTTTTGAATTTTGTTAATAAATTCAAATTTTATGATGTTTTTAGGAACTACTACTTAAAAAAATCAAATCTAAGAATTTGGAAATTATTATTGAAAGTTTCTTCCAAAATAAGCTAGTCAATTTAAAATTTTCCCTAATATTTTTAGAATATTAATTTATTTGTTTAATCACTTGATTTAAGACAAGTTAAAATATGCTACTTTTCTTTTAATTCACAAGTAATGCATAAGAAGATTGGTCAAGTTTAGCATTATTAGTGGATATTTTTTTTAATTTTTTATATTAAAATATTTTGTGGGTAATATTTAAAAATAAAGTTTTATTCATTTTTTTTCACTTTCTCACATGATACTTTCTTCTTTGGATGCATTATCAGCTAAGTTCAAAGTCCTCTTTTTTTGTAGAAAATTATATTTTTTGACACATGCACTGATTTCTCTAAATGTACTATTAGTTGAGTCTGATGTCTTTTGAGCATGCATTTGTAACATTTATGGGGTCAAAATTTCATAGTTAAGGGGGGTTTAATGTGCTTTTTTGGTCCCTCTTTTTATTCTACTTGCACTTTCATTCTTGTAATAACTTCAACTTTCACTACTACTACATCTCATTTTTACACTAATGGATTCAAGTTCAATCAACCCACTAACTCCCTTTAACTATCATGAATGGAAAATCAAGATGAAAATAATTATAAAGAGAAAGGTTTTTATAAGATAGCCATAGATAATGAAACTAAAACTATCATCGATACAATTATATTTAATTTTTATAACTTTAGTGGTTATGTCTATAGGCTATTATGTCTTTTTGTAACACCTGATCTTTTATTTCACTTAGAGCCTACCAAATCACCTCATGATGTATGGACTATTCTAGGAAAATTATTTTGGGAGATACTAGAAGAATAATTAATAATATTTTGGGATGAATTAGTATTCAAAACATTCATTCAATTCTACTGAAGCATACATGAACCATTCATATAAACATGAACATCTAACAAAACATATGTAACTATACAAGATCATGAAACACATTACAATGCAGGAAACCATCAAGGGGAAGAAAAATCACTGATCTATTTAAATGGACTATAGTTCTATAATACCAAAACCAATCTTTAGTGAAGCACCAACTCCACATGGAGCACCAACCCCAACTAGTCAAGTACTCACTCAATAAAGCTTTAACAAGTATCAACCTGCAAGGAAGCACCAACCTCTTAAATGACTTAGAACCAAATTAGCCACCTAATTTATTTTATAACTTTCATAACAATGTTTCTCACACAATATATGATGATCTCCTTCTTTATCTCTTCTAACTCTTTTATCCTCTCAAACTGCCTTTTAGGCTTCTTTGCTTGATTAGTTCTCTTCAAAATAGATTAGGTCATATGACCTTGATATTAATATATAGCACCCATGTTATATCTTCATGGTAGTTTTTATACACCCTTATGATGGTGTATAAGATTTCTTTTAGCTCTTAAAAGTGTTATTTCCTTTGATTTCACTCTTTAAATCTCTAACTTCTTAATTAGGCATATTAGGCCTTGTTCTTATATAATTCTCTAGATCATAGACCTATTTCTCAGCCATACACACTTTCACACTTGTATTAACATTAAAATAAGTATTATAAAACATTTAATACATGAATCAATAATTATAATAAGTCATCTTCAACTTAAAAGACTAAAACCTCTTTTAGGCCTTCATTAACACATGTTACCTTTTGATCTCTGTGGAATAATTTAAAAGTACACAAAAAATAGGAACACTACATCTCAAATATACCCAAACTAATCTCATATTATGCCCATGATAATTTATATCTCTAACCACCACTTGAATCATACCATTAGTATTGTTCACATTAGGCCTTCAAACACATAGAAAGGTCTAAGTTGAACAATTGAAGATAACATATTATTTATCCACATAACCATGAAAATAAATCACTTACACAAAAATAATACATCTCATAAAATTCACTATGTTCATTATTCTTCATCATATATGTAAAAAGACTCAAAAACACTCCTACAACTTGCTTACTTAGAACTACGAGTTTTCTTCAAAATAGTGTCATGATGACTTAGACCTCCAACACCTATATAGACATTTTCAATGACTTATCATGCTTTTAGATGAACCTTTAACATCTATATACCATATTAAAATATAAACACCATATGGTCTAGTGTCAACTATTGGTCTTATAGACTATTTTGTTGATCTCACTACACACAGATCTCACTAATTTAGACAAGCCATTTTGGTTTCTTCATTTTCACCACTATATCTAAATTCTAAGATTTATACCAAGAATTAGTATGACATAACATTCCAAAAAAACATCTTCAATCACTTGGTTTCATCACTTTATCATGATAACACATTCCTAATCATCTTCTCACTATTACTTGGGTTTTTCACTATTTTCACCACTAGGCATGTTAGTGACTGGCTAACTTAGATGATTAGTTTATCACACTTGAGTGATACAAACTATATATAAACCTTAATGGACATGAAACATGAGTCTCAAAATTCATCCTCCATCCATTTACATACTTTGACTTGGTTAACTCTAACTTCTAAAGTAAATCTCCAAGAAATTAGCACTTTTATATAGCGTCTACTCACACACCTGATAACTCAATCACACCTAGAGGTTCCTAGGACAGTTGAATATAAACTTTAATATATTAACTAAGCATATAAATCCATTCTAGGCACCTTTTATCAACATATTCAACATCGGGTCCTTATTAGTGTTATAAGAGGGTTTAAACCTATTTCCATTCTTAATAATAATTCATAAAGCATAACCCCTCAAAAAAAAAAGGCTAAAATTTTGAGCTATGACCCTTCCCCATATACCATGAATATATTAGGTTTCCATATAAAGTTTTGACAAACTATTGAGCATAATAAAATCCTTCTTGAGTTGAGAACTCTTCATTCTGAGTACTTGAGAGACCTCAAAACAACTTTTCATGCCTTGTCTTTCAAACTATGACCTAAAAATTCATGAAAAAAATTGAAACAACATAACTCATATCTCACAGTCATTTATGGCTAAATTATAATTTCTAAGATATTCATTTTAATGCAAGATCAAATGGAGTTATGAATCAAAATTTATGGCCTTCATAAGTTTAGACTCTATATTATTTGTTTGCAAAAAAATTTGGAGGGCATAAATGATCATATGAGGACTAATAAAGTTTTTAAATCATTCCTAAACAAATATATCTATTTATGGTTGAGTTTTACTCTCTAATATGGTCCTTTTGGCACTAATTGGAACTCAATAAAGATATGGATCAAAAGTTTGGACTATACATCATTTATTTGTAAAACTTTTCAAATGTCATAGTGACTATATAAGATCCTAAAAGTTTTAGATGTTAGAGGTAAAATCACTGAGAGGGGGGGATGAATTAGTGAGCCTAAATAATCCAACTTCAATTTTATTGTTTATAAACACTTAATCAGTGACCATACGCATTCATGAAGCATACACATTATTTATAGCAATGAGCAAGAGAGACAATGCAAGATCAATCATATAACACACAACATACGTGAGAAACCCTCTTGGGAAATAAATCCCACTATAACCTAAAATTTGACTATTATCATATAATAATAAGATCCAATTTATACCATCTACAAATGATTGAAGAACTACAATCCCTTTTTAGTGAGACTATAATCCTATAAGGTGTTATCACACCTATCTAGTTGAGTTACAACAATAACTAGAATTTTAGTAAGTTTTAACTTATAAGGAGGCTATAATCACCTTAGATTCTAAGCTACCATAATAATACCTATGAACACATCCACCCTTGAATTGATGTCTTCAACACCTAATGATGGACCTCTACTTATCAATCTTCACCTTCACTCATACTCAAATCGTAAGAGCATTATTCTACCAATAGAAACATGACATATAGGTCATAAAAATAGTCCTCAATCTATTATGATCTTCAAATAATAAATATGGCACACTACCCCTCATTCTCTACATAATCCACACACATGCCTCTCTCAAATCTTTTCCAAGTCTCTCATTCAAAATCTAGAAATCACCATCTTTGATTTCACAATTTATAAAGCAATCTTGATAATCAACACCTTGGTTAGCCATTAGGCATGCCTTAAACCTTAAGGCATATTTCACATAAATACATGACTAAAAATAATCTGCATAGGTTGGCCATAGCATCTATGGGTCATTTTTAAGGAATTACACCTTTTAATAAGGCCCTTGTAGCCCTTATCGGTCTCATGTGAACCCATTCACCTTTTAGAACTTAATAGAAAAAAAAAGAACACATGACCAATTTAAAATACATGGGTCCATTTATTATGTCCCTTTTAACATCCTCAAATGATCATAGTCATCTTTGCTCACATCTGCATATGCTCAAACAACTCAAACACTGAACTGATGTATAAGACCATCATGAACATAAACATAGTCAACTTATTAAGAATTATTCATACTCAAGATAGATTGATCACATCTTAAAAAATCACAAAAATCATTCTTTTGTAGTTTGAAACACTCCTCAATAACCAATTCATCAAGAGACATCAAAACTATATCTATATAAGCTCAAACATCCTTTTTAGGTCACTTGTTAAACATTGTCAAACACATAATCATCTTTAGATCACCATAATTATTTTTATACACAATTTCAAATCTTAAAATATATATTTACATATGTACCATAGAGTCCTCTACCACTTTTATTTTTACATCATGAGAAAATTCATCCTAAATCGAAAGTTATAGCCCAAAAATAAGGCACTATTTTTTCTTTTGCAAATTAAAATATTCAAATACAAATAGTCATAGTTAAACTTTGAACATCATGCTCACATCTCATGTCCTCTTAGCTTTAGATCAATCTCACACTATCTATCTTGTTCAAACATTAATGCATAGTCCACCAAAGCTAAATGTTAAAACATCTGATAGTTGACCTCATCTCATGCAATCTTGAAATGTTGACTCAATAGACACCATCAATCTCTATAGATCAACTACGTCTTTAACTATGAATGCTCACCATTCAATTAATATGTAAGAACACATGATCACTATTGGATAATTATATTTTTCCTTTTCTTAGTTTTTAAACATAATATACCTATCCTCATCTTTCTTCTTCCCAACTTCTTGGAGAAACACACACTGTCGATCTTGCTTGAGCTTTAACGTATGCATAAATGACTATGGGAATGAATGAAATATGCCTAGAAAGATAACTTTTCATAGTCATAATTTTTGCCTTGATCAATCTCATGTCCCACAAATTACACCATATATTATCCTTTCAAAGAGGAATCAAACCATGTGTCAAACTACTCGTAAAACCTTTACATGTGAAAGATATACAAAATATTCTATCACAAAGACAAATATGTCAAAAACTTGTTTGGGAGACTAACTTTTCTCTTGCATAACTTTTGTCATTCTTTAATGCATGATCTCAAATATATCACAAATAAACTATGCTCAAAACTAAACAAATCCATATTATTAGTTTCTCTTGACACCTTCACATGTGCAAGATATAAACAATAAAATTCTCACTCAACACTTCTTTCCACATTGCAAAATTGGCTAATTATAGGAAAACATAGTCAAATTGCCTGGGAGCCCAACTTTGTACATGCATAATATATTTTTACACACTTCATCACATGATATAAAATTTAGTGTATAAAAACTAGGCACAAAAATAATTAAACCCATATGGTCATTTTATCCATACACCTACATGCATGTAAATGATCACATCATCAACATGCTTACTTGGCTCTACTTGAACCCTTTACAAATTTGGCTAAATATGGGAACATAGTGAAATCTATCTGAGTAACCAACTTTGCATCCTCATATCTTTTACTACACTTCATCATGATGTAGGAGCATAACCACAAGCAAGAATATAGAGAATTTTGTGGATTCAAAATGATTTTAAAATTTTCATTAAACATGTTTATATGGTTTCATATTGAAAAGCCACCTTAACTAGTAGTGGTTAAATGGTAAATAGGTGCAGTAAAGGTAAATTAGTGAGTTGTCTAGTAAAGAAAGTCAATTTGAGAATAATAAGTTCATGTGTGAGCTGGTATATCTTAGTCAAGATTGGATATAAATATAGAAGTTGATAAATATCATTAAGATAGGTGTTTGAATAAGATTCTAGGAGTGGTTGAGTTTGGTTAGAAAAGGTTGTTAACTCCAGTTTTGGGGTTTATTGCATGAGTCTAAAATAGAGGATTTTGTGTCTAAATTTATATTTGGTGATTTAATAAGGGATTACTTTGACTAAGAGAAGCTATTATGTTTTATTGAACGTGTGAAGAAGATATGAAAAGTGGAAGAATAATTTTGAGTGTTTTATTCATACTTTTCTATGGGTTGTGCATGAAAAACTTAGGCAGCATAACAAGCTCTATTTCCATAATCAATATCTAATGAATTAAATTTACTTCTATGAGTGCTCATATTTTTATAGTGACTTAAGATAAGATCAACACAATTTATTTGGAGTCTTAATTCCTTTTGGTTCACCCCGTGGAGCCATTTGAAGGTTTACTAGGCCTAAACTATAGGACTTTGAGTACTCAAAATCCATACCATGGAAAAATCTAAAATTTTGTAATATTGATGTGTTCACCATCATAGACAACTTCCTGAAAGTTTCAGATCTCTAGCTTACTATCCTATATGGTTTCTATCAAGCCCCTCTCATTAGGCTTATTTATGTAGCCTATTTTAAGAAAGTAATTTTTAGGGGCATTTAAGGATAGTAAATTACAAATTTATTGATTTGTTTAGATTATAAATTTAATTTTACACCTTCCATATCAGTTTCAAGGTCTAACTCCTCTTATAATTACTTGTAAAAACAAAATAGTGTGTTTTCAAGGCTTGTTACGGGTTGTTACAAGTTGCTAAAGGCTCTAGAAATAGTATTACGTACAAAAAAATTACCAATTAATTTTTAATATGTTGTGTAACTTGGAAATGGGTAATCAAAAAGGTTTACATCATGACTCTATTCTTATTTTTGATAAATTTATGGCCCAAAAATAGTTTTAGTTGTACTATAAGCCTGTAGCATTGCTAATTAAATAATTAGGGTCTTGTGGCCTAATCTACTCTTCTTGATCACTCCAAGAAGTATAAAAATTGAGGAGTGATAGCACATCACATGACTTGAGATCTAGTGTATAAAAAATAGGTACTAATGTGATCACAATAATATGACCAACTACCCTTGACTCATTCCCATGTGGTAATGGTGACATCATAAAACTACCTACTTAGATTTATTACCACTAGACCCAAAGTATTTATATGAAAACTATGGACAATCAGATGAATTTCAAATATGCATATAAGCACTCAAAGCATAGAACAAATCTTAGGGACCTATTTCACATCTTCAATACTCCATACTCATCCCTAAACATCTCAAACCATGTAAACTCTGAAGATCAACCAAGCCTTCAAGCATACTAGGAAAAGCACATTGCACACATTGTCATTATCACATAGACTATCAAGGATCTTCATCCACTCACCAGAACACATCCATGATATCACCATGACATTAATGACAACTCTACAACAATATCTCCCTTTGTCATTGATGTCAACAAACATCATATATATATAAATATATAGTTCACCTTTTCTCTCTTCAAGAATTCACACACCATGAACTTTTTCCCCCTTTGACACAATGACAAAGTGGGCACTATTTGATCCTAAAGACCTAAAAAGACCATAAATATGAAACAACCATCTTATAAAGATGATACAAACTCCCCCTTACCTTTAGCGTACCTCTTCTTGCCTTGAAAACTTCCTCTTTCTCCATGCTAACACTCTCTTCAACCGACTATTGTAACCAATGAAGAAAGAACACACAAAAAAACTAGATTTTGATGGAACTCACCAAGAAAATCTAAGAGGGACTCCCCCTAAGATCTATGAGCCATTACACCTTCTGAGCATCTTTAGATCTCCACACACCATGAAGAACTAACATATAAGCTTACTAATATTCTTTGTCAAGCTACCATAAATACCACCAATATAACTTCATGCCACTCACCAAACAAAAACCATTCACTGAACCAACTTGAGAACTCACCTTAAAACACACATACCTTATTGTTTTAGAGAAACTAAGCAAAAACCACTCAAAAATATTCAATTGACACAAACATACATTCAAACCATAAAAATACCTAGGTCACATAATAGAGAAGTGTATAGACCTTTTTGAGCATCAAACTCTTCTTTGACATTTGTATCAATCTATTTAAGCCACTTTGAACCACCCATTTTGAATTTGTACTATAGCCCCTTCAAAAACTAATGAAGCAAACTCATAAAGTTATTACTCCCCCTTAATCAATGATCTTTTAATATCAACACAAGTCTCTGTACATATTACCATTATGATATTGAGCCCATAAACTTGATTCTCCACAAGAAAGATGTTTCCTAAGAAGCATAAGTAGAGACACCATATTTCATAATGTCCTAGACAATGTCAAAATAGGATTTACCACAAATCCTCATATTCCTTCTCCTCCTTTCTCATATGATGCTTATAGTTCTTCTTCTTCTTAGGCTTAAGAGAAGCAATATGCCTCAACCACTACAACTTCTCATTTTCTTCTAGAATTGGATTGACAATACATGAAGACAAAAAAAATTCATGATACCTTACAATTTGGAACCTCATCATTAAGCATAGATAATTGATGTTCTTTACATGATATATGATCAATAATAGTAGGATGTTCACTTAGATCCATACATACCTCAGTACTATCCTTAACTAGTATCTTGGTCTTCTCCTTAAGTTTGATCTCTTCATTCTCAACATGAATAGACAAAGAGAGCCCTTGGCACTCTTCAAATTTTGAAGCATTCTCCACCATAAAAAATAGATTACTTGGACCTACATTATCATCATGACTCACACTTATAACCTTTGGCTTTCATGTGTTAATATGACTTCTTTCTTGCACTATAAAAACTTGATTGAACTCATTTTGACTTGATGGCCTTTGTTTTAAGAATATAGCAATGTGACGTCTTTGTTCACAATTTTAACACACCATACTCCTTGATGGAAACACAATTTATCTTATCATGTTTGGAGAAAAACTTGCCATATGTATTTTATCATGACAAACAAAACAACCTCCCCTTTTTAAAGAAGACTCACCTTATCTAATCTTATATGGATAATGGTTTGTAAAGTCTCCCACATCAAGATAGTTGAAGGACTTAATTTTCCTCACTCCTTTTGACTAATTACCCCCACCCATCATAGTCCCATATAAAACCATTTCTAATGGGTCTCTTGCATTCTCTATCCCTATGACCAACATGATTACATGTATAATAGTAACTATTAAATCTTACATACGTCATGTCATTTGGTTGTCTAATCTGATTTGTATTCATTCTACCAATACCTTAATTCCTTATTTGATGATTTTACTTATTCACATTAGTCTTCATCTTGTCTTGAGTTAAATTTTTTAGTTATTATTCATATCCAAGACTAGTTCTATCACTAACATGGTTTTGACCACTCAAAATATTATCAAGATCACATGAGTTCTTTTTAAATGTCATAAATGTCTTCACCTTACTAGCTATCTCTTCTAGCTTAGATTTCAAAGACTCATTTTTAGAAACATACCTTGAACATTCATCTTCTTTAGCTATTAGACTTGTAGACATAATTTTTAATTGATAACTAAGATGATTGATCATATCTTCATACTCCTTGGTGTATTCATTCAATCTTACCTCATTCATACACACTAAATTTCTCCTCATGGTCCTTAAGCTTATATTTCATCTTCTTATTGACATTTTTCTCAATCTTCAGTTATTCAAGAGCATCCATCAATATATTCCCACAATCCACCTCATCTTCATCATCATCTGAATCACTCCAATTAGACACCTTATGATGTGAGCAACTTCATTCCTCAACCATGAATAGATATTTATCTTTAATAGGACCATCATCTTCATGATCATATTCTAAGTCACTATCTTCACTCTCATTTGATGAGCTACAATCTTATTTGTTGTAAATATTCTTCTTGTTCTTGAAGGACTTCTTCCTATTTTTATACTTTTTGAATCTTTTCTTTTTGTATGTCTTCTTATCTTCATCTTGGACTTCACCATGATCTTCATCAACATTCTTATCATGCTTATGAGGGCACTTCTGAGAAAAGTGTCATATCTCTCCACAATTGAAACATATGAGGCATAATTTACCCTTATACTTCCTTGACCTATGTTCAATATCTTAATAATCAAATTAATTAGTTCATCATCATCAATATTAGATATTTCATCCTCTTTAGATTTATTACTTTGTAACTTATTCTCAGGATTCATCTCTATCTTGAATGCAACTTCCTTCTTTAGTGGTATATCATCATTTACTTTCATCTCATATGCAGTAAGGGTGCCATCAATATATCCATCTTCAACTAAGAAAGATCATGACTCTCTTCTATAGTAGATACTTTTAGATGAAAATTGAAAGATATAGACCTTAATACCTTTGGACTACAATATCCTCTTCAATATTCTCTCCAAGACCTCTGATAATGTTCACGGTCTCATCAACTTTTTTCAAAAAGGATGCCATAGAATCTTCATCCTTCATCTTGAGACATCAAAATTACCTTCTATGAGAATATAAATTAGTAAGCTTGACCTTTGAATCTTCTTCAAAAAATATTTTCATTTTGTCCCATATCTCTTTAGTAGATTTATAATGGATTAATTTGATGTATTAAGTCTATGAAAGACCACAAGTGATAAAATTTATTTCCTTAGAATTATTCTCAAATAACTTCTTGTTTATATCACTAAAAAGAAGAGTAATAGGACAAACATATCCATCTAGAATAGATTACCATACATGAAACCCTAGGGGCATAATACATGTTCTCATCTTTACACTCCAAAAAACATAATTGGATCCATTGAACATCTATACTTGCTTAGTAGATAAACTTCCTTTCTGACTA
The DNA here is from genome assembly GCA_037957365.1 of Torreya grandis. NCBI lineage: Eukaryota > Viridiplantae > Streptophyta > Pinopsida > Cupressales > Taxaceae > Torreya > Torreya grandis. The sequence goes on from JARHVA010000191.1 coordinate 4,302,427, forward strand.
CCCATATTGTACCTTAGATCACCTTCAAGATGTTAAGCCTTTACCAAAGGACTTGATTTGATACTAGTTGTTAGAGGTGCAATCACTGAGAGGAGGAGTGAATCAATGAGCCCAAATAATCCAACTTCAATTCTAATCTTTACAAACACTTAATTAGTTACCATAAGCATTCATGAAGCATACACATTATTCATATTAATGAACAAGAAAGATAATGCAAGATCAATCACATAATAAATGACATACGTGAGAAACCATCTTCAAGAATAAAACCAAGGAGAACCTACAATTGGAGTATTATCCTATAATAACATGATCCAATTTATACCATAAACAAATTATCAAGGAACTACATCCATTTTTAGTGAGACTATAATCCCACAAGGTGTTGCCATACATCTCTAACTGAGCTACAAAATAACTAGACTTTTTAGAAATTTTTAGCTTACAAGGAGGCTATAATCACCTTAGATTATAATCTACCACAACAAAACATATTAACCCATCCACCTTTTAATTGATGTCTTCAACACTTGAAGATGGACCTCAGCTTATCACTCTTCACCTTTACTCATACTCAAATAATAAGAACACTATTATGCCAATAGAAACATGACCAATAGGTCATAAAAATAGTCCTCAATATACTTCTCTTCAACTCATCCACAAAGCCACACTACCCCTCCTTTTCTCCATAATACACACACACACACCTCTCAAATCTCTCCCAAGTCTCTCACTCAAAATCTATAAATCACCATCTTTGATTTCACTATTTATAAAGCAATCTTGATAATTAACACTTTGGTTGGCCATTAGGCATGAATTAACACCTAAGTCATCTCTCACATGAAGACACATCTCAAAAAAATCTTCATAGGTCAGCCATAACATCTATGGGTCATCCTTAAGGAACCACACCTTTTAATAAGGCCCTTATAGCCCTTATAGGTCTCATGTAAACCCATTCACTTATTTATCACTTAATAAAACAAAAAAAGAACATAAGACCACCTTAAAATACATGGGACCATTAATTATGTCCCCTTAGACATCCTCAAATGATCAAAGTCATCTTTTATCACTTCTACATATGCTCAAACAACTCAAACATTGACCTAGTGCACATGAACATCATAAACATAAACATAGTCAACTTATTAATCAGTATTCATACTCAAGATACATTTATCACACCTTAAAAATGACATAGATAATCCTTATGGATTTTATAACACTCCTTAATATCCAATTCATTAAGAGACATTGAAGAAGTATCTATATAAGCTCAAACATCCTTCTTGGGTGCAGAACATAATCAAACACATAGTCTTATTTGGAACACCATAACTATGTCTATAAACACTTTCAAATATTCAAATATATATTTCAAAATGTGATTTAGAGTCCTCTAGCACTTTTATTTTTATATCATGAGAAAATTCATCTTGGATCGATCTTATTTGAACTTTAACTTATGCAAAAATGACTATGTAAGGGAATCAATGAAATACACTTTGGAAGGCCAACTTTGCATAGTCATAACTTTTTCCTTGATCAATCTCATGTCCCATAAATTGAACTATATGTTATCCTTTAAAAGAGGAATCCAACCTTGTATCAAAATTCTCTTAAAACCTTCATATGTATGAGATATAATTCCATTAAAACTTATTTGGGAGCAACTTTGCTCCTACATAACTTTTACCACACTTTAGTGCATGATCTCAAATCTAACACAAATTAACTATGATCAAAACTAAACAAACCCATATGATCAGTTTATATTTACACCTTCACACATTAAAGATATAACATCATCAAAATTATCACTTAGTTCATCTTTCCACATTGAAAATATTTCTATGGGAAAACATAGTCAAACTACGTAGGAGTCTAACTTTGCACATGCATATATTTTGACGCACTTCATCACATGATATAAAATTTAGTAAATAGAAAATAGTCACAAAAATAAATAAACCCATATGGTAATTTTATCCAAACACCTTCATGCATGTGAATTCTAACATCATAAACATTCTTACTCATCTTTGCTTGAACCCTTTGCAAATTTGGCTATGCATGAGAACATAGTGAAATTTGTTTGAGTATGCAACTTTGCATCCTCATATATTTGACCACACCTCATCAAATGATTTGAGATCTAGATCATAATAAATATGGAATAATTTGATCACAACCATATGACCAACTCCCCTTAACTCATTCCCATGTATAAATGGTGACATCATCAAACTACTTAGATTTTCTGCCACTAGACCCAAAGTGTCTAGATGAAAACTATGGACAACCATATGAATTCATCTTATGTACACAAGCACTAAAAGCATAGAAAACATCTTAGGGACCTCTTTCACATCCTTAATACTCTAGACTCAACCTTGAAAATCTCAAACCATGTAAACTCTAAATATCAACCAAGCCTTCTTCAAGCAGCTAGGATAAGCACAATACACACTTTATCATTATCACATATACTATCAAGGCTCTTCATCCACTCACCAAGACACCTCCATGACATCACCATGACATAAATGAAAACTCTCTAACACTATAAACATCTCTAAATTAATATAAATATTTATGGCCAAAATTTTCTTTCTAAAATGGTCATTTTGGTACAAACAAGAGCTCAAATAAAATTATAGATCAAAAGTTATGACCTCTAGAATTTTGGAATTAATATAATTTGTTTTCATAACTTTTCTAAGGCAATACATGACCATATAGGGGTATAAAAATTTAATAAACCCTCCCTTATAGATAGATATATTTATGGCTTAATTTGACTTTTTGAGACAGTCATTTTGGCACAAACAAGAGATCAAATGGAGTTAAAGATCAAAAATTATGGTCTCTAATAGTTTGGACTTTGCATCATTTTTTTTAAAAATATTTTGGATTCCATAAATAAGATTTAATGGTTTTAAATTTTTTAAAACATCTCTAAATAGATAGATCTATTTATGGATGAATTGCACTTTTTAAGATGGTCATTTTGTCATAGATGAGAGCCCAAATAGAGTTACAAATCAGAAGTTATGGCCTTCAAAACTTTGGATTATGAATCATTTATTTTATAATATTTTAAGATGCCATACATGACTATTTGAGGGTCTAAAAAGTTATGAAAACATATTTAAATACATATATTTATTTATGGTTTAATTTTACTTTTTGAGATAGTTGTTTTAGTGTAAACAAGAGCTCAAATAGAGTTACTGATTAAAATTTATGGCCTCCTAAAGTTTGGACTCTGCATCAATATTTTTTATAGTATTTCAAAGGTTATAAAATTACCATATAAGATTTATAAAAGTTCTAAAATCATCCTAAAATAAATAAAGTTATTTATGGCTTAATCATACTTTATGAGGCATTTATTTTAGCATAAACAAGAACTCAAAAAAAGTTACAGATCAAAAGTTATTACCTTCATAAGTTTAGACTCTACATCATTTATTTTCAAAAAATTTAAAGTCTATATAAAACCATATAAATATTTTAAATATTATAAAAACATCCATGAATTTATATATCTATTTATGGTTGAATTATAATTTTTGAGACAATTGTTTTGGCATAAACAAGAGCTCAAGCAGAGCTATAAATTAAATGTTATGGCCTCTAGGAGTTTGGACTCCACATCATTTCTTTTCATAACTTTTAAAAGGCCATACATGACCATTTGTTGTTATAAAAAGGTTCTAAAAGCATCTATAAATGGATAAATTGTATTTATGGCTAAATTTTAATTCCTAAGATGGTCATTTTGGTGTAAACGAGAACTCAAATGAAGTTACAAATCAAAATTTATGGCCTCTAAATGTTTGGACTCCATATCATTTATTTTATTAACTTTTTGGAGGACACACATGAACATTTAAGGTTCTAAAATTTTCTAAAAATATTAGTAAATGGATAGAGTTATTTATGGATGAATTGTACTTTTTGAGATAGTCATTTTGGCATAAAAGAGAGCTTTAAAAAAAGTTATGGATTAGAAGTTATGGCATCAAAAAATTTAGACTCCACATCATTTGTTTTTAAAAAAATTTAGAAGCCTTACATGACAATGTGAGGGTCTTAAAAAGTTACAAAAACCTACTTAAAGGTATAGAGATATTTATGGCTGAATTTTTCTTTCCATATGGTAATTTGGGTAGAAATGAGAGCTCAAATAGAGTTGCAGATTGAAAGTTTTGGCCTCTAAAATTTTGGAATTAACATTATTTATTTTCAAAAAAATTTAGAGGCCATAAGTGACCATATAAGGTTCTGAAAAGTTTTATAAATTTCCCTAAATAGATAGATCTATTTATTTTAGAATTTACATTTTGAGATGATTATTTTGGTGTAAACGAGAGCTCAATGGAGTTATAAATCAAAATTTAGGGACTCTATAAATTTTTAACCTACATCATTTATTATTATAACTTTTTAGAGGCCATACATGACCATCTAAGAGTCCAAAAAGTTTTTAAAACATCCTTAAAATGATGAATATAATTATGGTTGAATTATACTATTAAATGTCATTTTGACACAAATGATAGCTCACACAAAGTTACTAATAATAAGTTATGGCTTCCACAAGTTTGGACTCGACATCATTTATTTATAGAACTTTTCAAAGTCCATAAATGACCATTTAAGGGTCCAAAAAGTTTTGAAAACATTTTTTAATGGATAGATATATTATGGCTAAATTTTATTTTCTAAGATGGTCATTTTAGATCAAATGAGAGTTTAAACAGAGTTAAGAATCAAAATTTATGGCCTCCAAAAATTTGGAATCTGCATCATTTATTTTCAAAACTTTGTGGAGGCCATACATGACCATATAAGGTTAGAAGTGTTAAAAAAACATCACTTAATGGATAGTTTATTTATGGTTTAATTGTAATTTTTGAGACGGTTATTTGGGCATAAATAGAGAGCTTAAACAAAGTTATAAATTAAAAGTTATGGCCTCCAAAATTTTGGACTCTACATCATTTATTTTCAAAACTTTTTGGAGGACCATATTTATGTATAATTTTTTTTGTAAAACATCCTTAAATAGATATTTTTATTTATATATAAATCATAATTTTTAAGATAGTCATTTTGGAACAAATGAGAGCTCAAATGGAGTTACGAATCAAAAGTTATGTTCTCCAAAAGATGGGACTCTGCATAATTTATTTTCAAAACTTTTTGGAGGTCATAAGTAACCTTATAAGGGTCTAAAAATTTATGAAATCATCCCTAAATTGATAAATTGTAATTTATGAGATGGTCATTTTAGCATAAATGAGATCTCAAATAGAGTTATGTATCAAACATTATAACCTCCAAAAGCTTCAAATCTACATCATTTATTTTCAAAACTTTTTGGGGGCCATATATCACCATCTAAAGGTACAATAAAGTTATAAAAACATTTATAAATGTATATATAATTTATTAATGAATTTTAATTCTCGATATGGTTGTTTTAGCACAAACAAGAACTCAAATGGAGTTACATATCAAAATTTATGGCTACTAAAAGTTTGGACTCTGTATCATTTATTTTCATAACTTTTTAGAGGCCATTTATGACTATTTAAGTGTACTAAATGTTATAAAAACATTAATAAATAGATAAATCTATCTATGTATAAATTTCAGGTTTTGTGACTATTGGTTTGTGCAAACAAGATCTCAAATTTTGGACTCCACATCATTTATTTTTAAAAAAAAAATAAGAAATACATTAACATGTAAGGGTTAAAAATCATATTTAAATGGATATGTAATTTTTTTTGATGAATATTAATTTCTAATACGGTCAATTTGGTGTAAATGAGAGCTCAAATGAAGTTATGAATTGAAAGTTATAGCCGTTAGAAGTTTGGAATCCACATCATTTATTTTCAAAAAATTTTGGAGGCTATAGGTGACCATATGAGGGTTTTAAAAGTTTTAAATTATTTATAAATTGATATATCTATTTATGGTTAAATTTTACTTTCTAAGATGAATGTTTTGGCATAAATGAGAGCTTAAATAGAGTTATAAATCAAAATTCATTGCCTCCAAAAGTTTAGGCTTTACATCATTTCTTTTTATAACTTTTCAAAGGTCATGAATGACCATATGAGGGTTTGACAAGTTATAAAAACATATGTAAATGGATAAATATATTTATATCCTAATTTTAATTGTTGAGAAGGTTGTTTTGGTGCAAATGAGAGCCCAAAAAGTGTTATAGATCGAAAGCTATAGCCTCTAAAAGTTTGGACTCTGCATCCTTTTAATTTAAAACATTTTAGAGGCCATAAAAAGACCATATTAGGGTAAAAAACATATTAAAACATATATAAATAGATAAAAAAAATTATGGATGGATTTTACTTTCTAAGATGGTCATGTTGATGCCAATTAGAGCTCAAATGGAGTCAAGAATCAGAAGTTATGGCCTCCTGAAGTTTGGATTCAATATCACTTATTTTAAAAAAAATTTAGAGGTCATATGACCATTTTAGGGTCTAAAATTTATTTAAACATACCTAAAAAGATATATTTTTGAATTTTAATTTCTCATATGGTCATTTTGGCACAAATAAGAGCTTAAATGGAGTTATAGATTAGAATTTATGGCCTTTATAAGTTTAGACTCTACACCATTTTATCTTTAGAAATTTTTAGAGGCCATACCTAACCATTTTAGGGTCCAAAAAGTTATGAAAACATTTATAAATGGATATAGTTATTTGTGGATAAATTTCACTTTACAATATAGTTGTTTTAGTGCAAATAAGAGCTCAAAAAGAGTTATAGATCAAAAGTTATAGCCTCTAAAAGTTTGGACTCCACATGATTTATTTTAAAAATATTTAAGAGCCTAAACATGACATGATAGTCTAAAAAATATTTTTTAAAAATCCCTTAATAGATAGATATATCTATGGATTAATTATAATATTTGAGACAATCATTTTGGCACAAAGAAGAGCTCAAACAAACTTAAAGATTAAAATTTATGGCCTACAAAAGTTTGGACTTTGCATCATTTATTTTTAGAAAATTTTTGAGGCCATACATAACCATTTAAGGGCATTATTATTTTTTAAACATTAATAAATAGATATATTTATTCATGGCTGAATTGTGCTTTCTAATATGGTTATTTTGACATAAATGAGAGCTCAAACAGAGTTATAGATCAAAAGTTATGGCCTCAAAAAGTTTGGACTATGCATCATTTACTTTCAAAACTTTTTTTAAGGCCATACCTGACCATGTAAAGATATACAAAGTTTTGAAAACATCCTTAAATGGATATAGCTATTTATATTAAATTGTAATTTTTGAGATGGTTGTTTTAGCACAAATGAGATCTCAAACACAGTTACGGATCAAAAGTTATTTCATCTAGAAGTTTGGATTTCACATCACTTATTTTTAGATTTTTTAAAAGGATATACATGATGATATGATTGTCCAAAAAGTTATGAAAATATCCTTAAATAGATATATCTATTTATGACTGAATTTTACTTTTTGAGACAATTGTTTTGACACAAATGAGATCTCAAATAGAGTTATGAATCATAACTTATGGCCTCTATAAATTTAGACTCTACATCATTTATTTTCATAATATTTTAGAGAACATACATGACCATATATTGGTCTTGAAAGTTATAAAAACATACCTAAATTGATAGAGACACTTATGGCTGAATTATACTTTTTGAGACAATAATTTTGGCATAAATGAGAGGTCAAATGGAGTTATGGATAAAAAGTTATGGCCTCTAAAATTTTAAAATCTACATTATTTTTTTTGAAATTTTTTTGAAGTCCATACATGACCATATGAGGGTGTAAAAATTTATGAAAATATGACCAAATAGATATAGCTATTTATTATATAATTTAACTTTCTATATGATCATTTTGACACAAACAAGAGCTCAAAAGGAGTTATAGATTAAAAGTTATGGCCTCTAAAAGTTTAGTCTCTGCATCATTTGTTTTTAGAACATTTAAAAGGATATATGTGACCAAAAGAGGGTCTGAAATTTTATGAAAACTTATCCAAAAATATATAAAACTTTATTTTAAAATTTTAATTTTTGAGATAGTCATTGTGGTAGAAATGAGAACTCAAATGAAGCTATGGATCAAAAGTTATGGCCTCTATATTTTTAGACTCCACATCATTTTTTTTTAGAACTTTTTAGAGGCCATACATGACCATATAAGCATCCAACATGTTATAGGGATGAGATTTATCACCCTCCTTAGGGATAGAAGGATAAATAGCATCCTTTGATCCATTTTAAATGTTCTAAAAATTGATATGAGAACTAGATAAGAAAGGCTTCTAAATGCTAGGGAACAATCAACCATGATACAATAAGGATATAGTAGTTTAAAACTATTGGATGAGTTTTTTGAAAATATGACTGATGTATTTTTGAAAAATTAGGAATTGAGATGAACCCAAAAAAATAGGGAAATAAAAGTACATATATAACATATAGGTCTAAATTTATTAAAAATAGTAAATTACACTATTTTAAAATCCATATAATATTTTTAAAAACCAAAAGAGGTTTTCGTCTATATCGACATGAGTATGAAAAACATGTAAGGAATTTGTAATTTTATTTATTGTGAATCATAAATTGCACATATAATTATGAATGCTTCATAAGAAAATCCTGTATATTTTAAATAAATAATCATACATTTTGATAAATCAATAATTTATTTCAAAGATTTGAGAGAGGTTTTTGGGATATCAACCTAAGTATAAAATACCTTTAAATTTTTGTAAAAGTGAGTTGTTTGGATGGTGAAATGCACCAATCAAGGAAGAATCAATATTTTAAGTATATGCACATGAAGGCCTTATAACCAGAGGAGGGTAAATACCTTAGGTACAATTTTAGATCTAAAATTTATCACAACAAGATTTTATAAAAACCCTAGGAGGCTTGGAATCCCTAGATCACAAAAAATTATATTTACATGGATTAGGTTCACCATATGTATAACCTAAAATAGATGCAATAATTTTAACTTGGGCATATAAGGTTAAAAATATATAAATTATAATGCATAAGGGTGATAATCAAATTTGTATGAGGATAACTGGGTGTTAAACTTAGATGTAAACATACGCTGAATTTTTTATGTTGATAATAGGCTAAATATAAAAAGTAAAACTAAGTTATATATGGAAATGATAAATAAGTACTATACTTAGCTGATTTTGATGCTACCATAGTGTTGGATCTGGAATAGGCAAAAATTAGGCTAGAATGTGACTCCATAATAGTCATCAAATTTTGGATTTGATGCTTCTAGAGCTCTAGACACTAACATCATCTTGGGATAGTTAAGTCGACATTACTATCTAGGTTCAACACAAGTTATTGTGTGAAATACATGCTGGAAATGGTTGTGACCACTTGGATGCTTCTAGGTTTGTCTTCACCTTCACTCTAGTGCATTTGGATCTAGGTCATGGACTATCGGTCATCATGAAATTTTAAAACCCTAGTTTATCATCTTTATAGTGACCTTGGGGGAATGGGTTAGTGGGTACACTATGTCAAGCTAACCCAAAATACCCCTCTTTTAGAGAGTGCTACCTATATAGCCAATACTCTAAAGAGAGCCCTAGACTAATGTAGTTCTCCCCTATGTGTTGGCTTATGTGTCAATCATACAATATGTACAAAGTACGTATAATAGTGACCTCACTTATAAATTTGAAAATAGATCTCTTGGGATACTCCTTTTTTACCTATGACTAGTATTGAAATAGGGAATATTTGTTCAATTAAATGCTTGATAGAGTACTTTTGATAAGTTACCTTGGTCTCTTTGGTCTTTTTCTAGGTTTTTCCCAGATGAAGAATGAATGAATTCCTTTAGATAAGAATCACACATTAAATCAATTAGGCCAACCATTATTGTAAATTCATTTTAAAAAAAGATGACTTTAAGTAACTGGACACTTGAGTCAAGTCAGGACACTAATGTCAATGATAGTGTTTGTCCCAAAAATGAGTGTCCATGGAGTAGGAGAGTAAACTTAAATCTTGAAAAAATGGAAGATAAATACAGTTTAAGCATTCCAGGCAAGATAAAACTATTGGGTCATCAACATAAGACTAGTTAGACTATGAGATACAGGGCAAGGGGCACAAGATAAAGCAGATGTAACTTACATAAGTAAGAAAAAGGTATAGAACTAAGAGGAACAACCAAGGTCTTATTTTTCCAAATGTATAATATTGAAGTGTTATATAATATATAAATATCATCTATAATGAGTTATAGATAAAAAGTTGTTGGCTCTGAAAGTTTAAACTCTACATCTTTTATTTTTAGAACTTTTTAAAGGCCAAGTGTGACCATATAATTGTAAAAAAAGTTATGAAAAATAATTAAATAGATAGATTTATTTATGTCTTAATTATAATTAATGAGATGGTCATTTTTTCATAAACAAGATCTTAAATAAAGTTATAGATCAAAACATATGGCCTCTAGAAGTTTGTGTAGACACTAGAAAATAACATGATTCTAGTCAGCGTAAAACACTCCTTGGCCCCATTGGGTTAGAATTAATTATTAAAACCCTTAAACACACCCACTTACCCCATTTTTTCTAATTTAATATAGTTAATTAAATTAAATAAAGCCTATTTACACCTCCCCACCCAAACCCATGGCTAATTGGTCGACACCTAGCCTTAAGACTAATTCCCACCTAGGAATTTAATGTCCTAACCCCTAGACTTATTCCTCAAGCATCCCAATCACTCCTTTATTAACCTCAGACCATTTCTATTATACATGATAACCAATCATAAGTTTAAATGCCTATTTTTGGCAAAATTGGACTTATTATTCCTGACCAACATCAATTTCCCCTCGACCAGTGTTGGTTGATTAGGATCGATGATGATTGTTTAATGTATCCCAAAAATACTTACCTTAGGAGGTCAAATCTATATTCTATGCAAGAATTTTAAAATCTAAGGTAAATCAAAATTCCTATGTGAAACAAAAACTAGATCGAAGACATCTAAGTACTTTAATAACTCATCATGAAGATCTTTAGCACTATTACTCTACCTATATTTCTCTATGATCCCCATGCAACTTACACTCAACCTTAACATTCTTCCAAGAAAAAAAATTCTAGATCTGAGTATCTATACTTACATCAAGTTCATTTGTTTAGTTTTAATTGTTGTTATTTTTCATCTTTTTCTCACCCTCTCACACCACACTTTATGCTAGAGTTTTGCAACTCCAAGCACTCCACCTCCCACCAAATCATCTAAAGACCATTCCCAATCACCTAACCACCCAAAACCTTAGTTTTATACTTTTGAGAATCCGTTTTACATTTATAACTATTCCCTAAGCCAAAAATAGCTAGTATAGGCCTTTTTACAACTAACTCCACACCCATTTTTTCCCAAACTAGGACTTATAAAGACTAGAACTAGTCATCTCTAACTGACATCAGTCATACCTCAATCAGTAACATTTTCCTTAACCAACACTAGTTGCATAGTGACTAACACCAATCACTGTGTGTTTCATTTTTCCCCAAAATAGCAAGTAATTCCCACCTATCTACCTTCATCCAAATTTTGGTTTCTGAGTTTTGTTACATCACAGAGATCTAAACTATTTTTTAAAATAGGTTTGAGCATTTAGATTTAGTTTACAATAATTTATTGATATTTTAGTTAAAATAACTTATTTCCCTTTAATCATTTCTTGCATTAATTTCAATATTTTCCATTGTTTCATGAGACTACCTATTTCCATTTATCAAAATTTAATTATCTTAAAGAGTGGATTGATAGCCTCCAAGGAAGCCTAGTTCTTCTTGGATCTAGATTTGCTAAGCAGTCTACCTATATATCTTACTAATTTAACCTTTTTTAGTTACTTTCTTATTGTATCTCATCCTCTTCAGCCAAAGAGGAGTATCTAAAATCTACTAAATCACATGCACATAATGAAATTAGGTTCTTCTAAAACATACCTCCTCTCTTTAAGTTTCTTCTTATTTTCTAGAAAAAAGAAAATAAACACACAAAAAAATAGTGAAACATTCTGACATGCTCGATGGGACCCTTGAACTTGTCTTGGGTTCCTAGTTGTTTAGGACATTTAGTTGCATTAGTGAAATTTTCATCCTTTGTAAATTCCATTTTTTAAAATTAAATGTTATTTCTTTCTTTTCTAAATTGAAAATCTTAGTTTCAATATCTTCTTTCAAAAACTAGTTTTAGTTCTTCTTTGCATTCTTAGAAAAGGTTAAAATTTTCATTTTTTCATTCATTTTTAAAACTAAAAAATCACCCATCCTAGGATCAGGACTTGCATATTCATACTGCATTTAGGTGCATAATAGTTATTCTTGTACTCATTGAAAAGAAATCAAAATGTTATTTTTGGCTTAAAAATAACATGCATCCATTGCTTGCTTGCTTGTTTAGTTCACATAGTTTAAATAAAAATGGTGAAATCAATAATAGAAAGTCACTTCTTGTCACACGCAAAATACCAAATTACTAATTCTAATTAAACATCAAACACTAACATAAGGCCTGATTAGGATTTTATCTCCTAGTAGTAAACCTTTCCCTTGGCTATTTTAATTGGCCTTCAATATCAAGGGGAGAAACCAAAACTTAGTTTGTTAGTTGAGTATAATCTCTAGCAATTTGGTATATTTTGTCTAAGCACCCGACACCCATATCACTATAGTGTGTGAAGTGAGGGGGTAGGTCTATATATCAATCCGAGTAACAAATTCTAATACAAATTTTTGAGAGCCTTGAACAACTTGAAACCATCTTTAGACTTCCTTTTCTAGTTCCTTTTATACAAACCTGAGTTGATTCTCATAATTTCTTAAACATTCAGGCATAAGCCCAAAGAGAGATAAAAATTATTATAGGACTTAAGCATATTCTTAGTGTATGTTTATTTTCCTTGAATCTTTTATTTTGTTTGCTTCTCTTTTGAGTGTGTGAGATCACTTTCACCCTTATTTCATATTTCTTTGCATGGTTTTGATAAGACAACAATGTAGAAACTAAGCAAACCAAGATCCACCTCCCAACCACCCATCCTACAATATATTGGTATAGTGCTATTAACAAACACTCCCTCTTCTCTATTTCCCAACTAGACCAAACTTTATTAGACCATTTCTCAATAAACATTTCTAAGAAACTTTATATCATCAACCTATATTCTATAAATAAATCTAAGAATGAGTCAATTTCTAACTTTGTGTCCCATTATAGAGGGTTGATTAACCAAATATCCTTCTCTTTACCCCAGCCTAAATTATTGATCTTTTCTCTCAGGCTTGTGCTAAGCATATCTCATCAACCTTATAGGTTCAGGAATTATGAACCTTTGATGAGGCATTCACCATGGATCAAAAATTGGATATTAGATCTATAGATGAGGGAAAGCTTAAATTAAGGAACAAAAATTCTTGTTTCAAATCAAATGATGCTTCTTATTCCAAAACCACCAACCACACCAACACTAACACCAAAGCTAAAGGAACCATAAATGTAGTTGTGCTTAAAACAACTCTAGCCCTAATTGTCAACCAACCTAATTCTTCCATCTCTTCCAACCAAAATACCAAAACCCAAAATTTTGATGTCAAAAAATAATATACTCTACTAGGGGATTCATACACTTTAGTTTTGGAAAAGTTGTTGAAGGCATGTATCATCCACCTTCCTCCAATTAAACTACCCCAACAATTTGATTCCTCTCATCCTAAACCTAGTTGGTATAATGGAAAAAAATGTGTGCATTTCACCATGTCATTGGACATGATGTTAGTATATTTAAGACATTAAAAAACACTATCCAAGATTTAATTGACAAGGGCAAACTTGTTATGGACAATCTAAATGCACCCCCAAGTAATCACTTGACATTTTTAGACAACCATATTCCAACCATTCACCTTCCACAAATAATGAACATAACAATGTGGAACTTCTAACAAGCATGAGATTCACACAGTTAATGTTGTTCTTAGTAAACAAAGAGTTAGTGAAACCATGTCCCAAACTATCATTTCTTCTCTAATTATTAAGGTTGTGGAGTCATCTACCATTCCTTTGAAAAATGAAACAAAGGAAGCAACTATCATCCCTTCTTCACTTATTGAGGTATTGGAATCACCAACATCTCCTTTGGAAGGCATATCAAAGGAGGAAACTATTACTTCCATCCCTTTTTCTTTAATGATAGAGTTATCAACCTTTCCTTTGGAAAGCATTCCCAAATAATAGATTGCTTCACCTACCCCTTCGATGGAAGAGTCATCTATCGAGGCTTTAGAACCTTTGATTGAATAGAAGGAAGACATGGTCATTCCCCTTTCTCAGCCATTTAGTTTGTCATTTGAGTCTAACATTGAAGGAACTAAACCCATCTATAAGACATTTTCTAGGTTGGTCCAAAAATTAGAGTTTCTATCCCAACCAAACATTGATAAGGCCATATTTTGGCACTACCTTGGGCTCTGTTATCCAAATAAGGAGTCATCAACCTCACCCTTGTTTACCCAACCTTCAAATTCCATTAGATATACTACCATCACTCCAATAAAACCAACAAAAACCTCCATCTCTAAAACCATATATAAACCATCCAACCCAAATCCATCCAAAGTAACCATGAACATTCCACCACCCAAAGTTTTAATTTTCAATCCTACCCCTAAGAAGGCTTCTACACCAACTATCAAACCCAAAACCTCCACTCCCTTGCAACCTTTGCTAGAGTCATATTCTACCATATTGAAAAGGTTGCTCCAAGCTTTTTACTTGGTCTTTAATCCTATAAAACCATTTGATCCCATTAGTCCTAAGCCATCTTGGTTTAATGATAATCTAATTTTATCATACCATAGGATGCCTGAGCATGATATAAAGAAATATAAATCTCTTTAAGTCATAGTCCAAAAACTATGTGATGAGGATGAATTATTGATATAAGAACATCCCATGAGCCCACCACTAAGCCAAAATCCAAAAATAACCACCCCACACCTACCTACCCCCAAACTCTCATCTAAGAGTGAGGATGAACTGAAGTAACCCATTAACCCAATTCCTTTCCAAATCCATACCATTCATGTGGTCACCATATTACAAGCCTAAAAAAAGAATAAAAAGAAAGAAAAGGTGTCCATCACATGTACATACCCTTATTCCACTACCAAAACACCCAACCAAGCCCAAACACCTTCATCCAAGCCCAAGATTTCTATTTTGGGTGCACCCCAATCTAACCCCTCTGAGTTAATACAAAGGGTAGTTCTAAAACAAATTTATCAAAAAGTAGTGAAGATGACTTTATATGAGCTAATATATACCTCACACCATCACCATAAATCCATTATGGAGGGATTTTAATCCATAGAGGTTTAACCTAAAGATCGATAACCTTTAGTCGCCTTCATCAAAACCCTTTAGCTTTCAACCCTCATCACCTTCAAGGATTCATAGATTCCTCTTATTCATCTAGATGATCTAGATCTTCTAGTTTTAATTACCACCTACATCAACCAAACCCATATAAAGAGGGCTATGATTGATGGAGGATATAACATTAATATTATTTCTCCCATGCATATAACCAATTAAAACTACCATACAATATCATGTTGGAAACTATAATGGTGTTCTTATCTTTCAATGATACCATGGTAATAACCTTAGGGACAATCATCCTTCATATTCATTTAGGACCTCACATTCTTCCTAAGATCATCTATGTGGTATAAGGTTAGTTGTAATATAACATTTTACTTAAATTCCCTTGTATCCATTCTATGGGTTGTGTGTCATCTACCTTACATCAGTGCATCAATTTTGAGCATGAGGGTCAAGTCCATACCATAACAGCTGACCCTAGTCCTTTCAAGTCATGCATTATGACTTACCAACCTAATGATGTTCTCCTCCCCATCAATGTTGCACCCCTTTCCTCTTCCATTAACCAATATTCCATTAGCTCATCCATACCTTCTTCCTAAATCCCTAGGAAGGACTCCTTGAAATCAATATTCCAACATCTCTTACTTGGGGAGTATCACCTTTTGACCTTAGATGACTTCCCTACTCCCCAAGAGTATGGGAATCTTGACCAAAAATTGATTTATGATTCCAATATTGGAACCATTATTATTTTTTGGCCTCATAATTTCCAAACTAATCTTGTTTACAGGGGATTTGATTGACCACTTTCTTCCTCCACTACCTTCTCCAAAACTATTCACCTTCAATTTTTACTACTTGGATAAACTAGAATTTACCAAGACATACCTTCATAAGTGTACTTAGAAGGGATTCAATTTAGGTTGCTATGAGTATGGACCACACAAGTTTACTCCATGCAAAACCCAAAAACCTTTTGAATGATTTGGTCTTAGATTCATTATGTGGGAAGAGCCAACCAACCCACCTCCCATCCCCATCATCAAGGAAGAAATCCTATCCTTCACAACCCATTCTCATTTAAAATATGAGGATATTTATGTCATTCCCTCTAATTTTTTTAATCAATATGATTATTTTGGGACCCATAACTTATCTAAAAGATGGGGAAACTAGAACAATTCCTTTGACTCATCCTAAGATGGTAGAAGATGATTCTCCTACTTTTAATATTGTTCAATGTTAGGATGATGATTCCCTTCTCACCTATCTTGGTATTAAAAATTATTACATTAATAAATCCATTTATCTTAGTACTTTAACCATGTTTAATGAATCTACTATTGAAATCAAATTTGGTACTTAGGACAACCTCTACATGGTCAAAATTAGCCAATCCTTAGATTCCTTAGAGTGTCAAGATTTATCTTCCTTTATGCAATATTTTATCATAGTATTTTCTTGATATTATAGTGAAATTATAGGAATCAATCCCTATATATTCATCCTTAACATCATTACCATCCTCAATTCCATCCTACTAGGTAAAAGCTTCATAGGATGTACCCTTGTATAGCCCTTCTTATCATAGAGTAACTTTAGTGCCTCTTATATGTTAGCTTCATCCAACCCATTAATTATACCTAATGGGTCTCAAACATTGTTCTTATCACCAAAAAATAGGGGAACTTTATATGTTTATTAAATTTTGCAATCTTAACCTTGTTTATTCAAAATATGAATTCCCTTTGCCAAGTATTGACTAGTTTTTTGATCTTATAGACGACCATGAGATGGTATCTCTTATGGATAGATTCTTAAGATACAATCAAATATTTATTACCCCAAAATATCAACATAAAACTAGCTTTATCACCCCATGGGGAACCTTCTATTATAGGGTCATGCCTTTTTGGTCTAAATAACACTGGTGTAACCTACCAGTATGCCATGACCTATATCTTTCATGAACTTATTCATAAAACCATAAACGACTACATAGATGACCTCCTAGGAAAGTCTAAATGTTGTAAGGATCATTTAACAATCTAGAAGGTTATCTTTGATCACCTTATCCACTTTCATGTCCATAGTAACCTAAGAAGTGCATCTTTGGGGTCTTATCAAGAAATATTCTTGGCTTTATTGTCTCTCTATATGGAATAGAAAAGGATCCTGCTAAATTCAAGGCAATCCTTGACATGCTTCCACTGAGAGGACTACATAGATGACCTATTGAGAAAGTATAAATGTCATAAGGATCATTTGACAATCCTAAAGGTTATCTTTGGTCACTTTATCCACTTTTATGTCCACCTTAACCACAAGAAGTGCATCTTTAGGGTCTTTTTAGGAGAGCTTCTTGGATTTATTATCTGTCTATGTGGAATAGAAGTTGATCCTACCAAAGTCAAGCAAATACTTAACATTCCTCCAATGAGTAACCTCAATAAACTCTATAATATATAGGGGAATCTCTAATCCATTCATAACTTCATCTCTCAACTATATGATAGATATCAACCTTTCATCACCTCCTTAATAAAAATATCTCATTTAAATGAATAAAGACTATCAAAAGGCCTTTGACTTACTTAAAGAGTACCTTATTTTTACACCTATTCTTATTCCTCCAAAATATGACTTACCCTTTTACCTCTAAATTTTTACCACCAACCATTCTTTAGGGACCATGCTTACACATTGTGATTATTAGAATAAAGAACAAGCAATCTACTATATAAATCAAATACTTATAGAGTATGAAACTTGATATACCTATACCAAAAAACTATGCCTCACCTTGGTATGTATGGCTTCCAAACTCTATCATTACTTTCTTAACCTCAAAACCTTGACCATAAATAATTCCAATCCACTCAATTATATACATTCGAAGCCATATCAAAATCAACATATTGCTAGATGGCTCATGCTTTTAGCTGAGTTTGATATTTAATTCCTTCGAAAAAAGTCAATTAAAGGGTAATTAATTATTGACTAATTGGCTGAAGCACCTTTATTAGATAACCAACCTTCTACTCTTAAGTTTCCTAATGAGTCCATCACAACTTTCTCTCAAGATGTTTCCACTTATCAGATGACCATGTTCTTTGATGGATCAAAGTGTCAATGTGGTGGGGGGTCTAGTATCATCCTTATCCCCCTTGATGGTGATCCTCCTCCTTCATCCTTTAATCTTGAATTTTATTATACCAATAACATGGCTAAGTATAAAGCCCTAGTAATAGGTATCCAAATAGTTTTGTCTTTGGGAGTCAAATTAATAAAAAAAATTGGTGACTCCCAACTCATGGTCAACAAAATAAATGGTTATTACCAATGTAAAAATGATGTCTTACAATAGTACAAATAGTTCGAAGATTTACTCTAATATCATTTTC
This sequence comes from Torreya grandis, assembly GCA_037957365.1. NCBI lineage: Eukaryota > Viridiplantae > Streptophyta > Pinopsida > Cupressales > Taxaceae > Torreya > Torreya grandis. The sequence goes on from JARHVA010000191.1 coordinate 4,321,355, forward strand.
TCATTACCTTATTCAAGCCACTCCATATTTTACTAACAATTTTGTCATTACCATGGCTTCTCTTACCTCCAAAATCCCATCTACACCTTTTGTTTATAAACTCTTTATTACTATCCATCACACCAATGAGCCCTATTATGTCAAATCAGACCTCCTTTTCATTTTTCATGTAGAAGAATCCCAATCTAATATTTGGTATAAAGAAATATTTGAATATCTAAACCTAGACATTATTCCTTTTGATCTCTCTAGAAATGGTAGAAGATTGTTTAAATAGGGTACCTCTCATTAGTTCATGCTAGGGGGAATTCCTTATAAGCAAGGCTTTGAGGGTATCCTCTTTAGATGCCTACAAATTCATGAAATATCTCATGCTATCAATGAAACACATGATGGGATTTGTGGAGGACACTTTAATGGTCTAGATATCACTAAGTGTATCCTTCACCTTGGATATTATTGGCCTACCCTTAACCAAGATTGTTTTGACTACATAAACAAGTGTGTCAAGTGTCGGTAGCACACTAATTTACATCACATTCCTAGTCATGGACTTTAAGTATCTAAGGATTTATGACCCTTCTTGTAGTGGGGATTAGATCTCATTAGTGAAATTAACCCTCATTCTTCATAGTGACATCATTATATCATCACTACAATATAATATTTTACCAAATGGGTGGAGTAAATTCCCCTTATTTGAACCAAAGCTAATAAGATTGTTGACTTCATTAAACATCACATTATCTGCCACTTTGATGTTCCTCACAAATTGTCACTGACAATGGAAAATTTTTTGAAAATAAAAAAGTATAATGTCTTTATGACACATTTGGCATTAAGCTAATATTATCATCCTCATATCATCTATAAGCTAATGGATACGTTGAAGCCTCTAAAAAACCCTTTAAAAAATGCTAACTAAAATGGTCAATGTATCTGGTCAGGATTGGCATTTACACATTCCCTTCACCCTATGGGCATATAAAACTAGCATGCAAACCCCTACAGGGGTTACCCCATTTTATATCATCTTTAGAGTAGAGGTTATCTTACCTCTCAAATTCAAAATTCCATATCTTCATATATATCTCAAGGATACCATTTTTTAGGCCAATTATCATCAAGAAAATTTAGCCTAACTTGAGCTACTTAATGAGCATCATTTGGGTGTGCTTAACCATCTTTGTGTCTATTAAGAATGAATCATGCTCACTTATAATAAGTACTTAAGAGAATGAGAATTCAATATTGGAGACCTCATATTAAAGAAAAATCAACATGTAACCAATATGGAAAAAATAAAGTGGGGCAAGTTTGATTTCAATTGGCTTAGACTGTATATCATAACACATAAGTATGGGTCAAGAGCTTATCGATTATCATCTCTTAAAGAAAAAATCAAAACCTAAGCCCCTCAATGCTTTATATTTATGTCCATTATTTTTTTAAAAATAGTTTAAACTCACTTTTTGTATAACTTTAGCTTACCCCTTATTTCATGAGATTATCACTTTTTTCCTCTCACTTTGAGGACAATTGATTAAAGAATTTAATATTGTGATTATCCATCATAGTTTTAGCCTCAATCATAAATATGGGAACCATGTCTCTACCCATGGAATGATTCTCATGGATACATTTCATCCCTAATAAGATGGAATCCCATGGTTATTGTCTCTTAAAGCATCCTCCCACATAATATTCAACTTTATTGTTCTATAGTTTTACCTTCATAAGCCTTAGGCATATATAAGTAAATCTATGTCTGGAAAAAATATAAAAAGTATAAAAATATTTTATCTTATGGGTCATCTCTAGCATTTAAAGACTCTCCCTTGAACGATAGATACTAAAACAAATCAACATTGCTTAAAATAAGGTAGATTTCTACCTTGAAGGATAACTACCCATGCCTAAAAACAAATCACAAAGCTTAGACCATTCCCTTAAAGGATGAAAAAGTCTAACATTTGCCAAAGCAAGCAATTTCATTAAAGCTTCTCACATTGATCAACTTTCCCAACCTCTCAAAGTAATAACAAAACTTCCAAGGACCCAATGTCAAAACTCCAAAATAAAAGAAGCAAAAATTTGGAAACTACAATTAGCTTTCACAAAAATCAAAATAGTAGACTTCCCACATCAATTAGTCTACACTAAAATATGGCATAGACTTATTTATACTGGCTTTTCAATAACTTGTATGAGGGGCAAGCTATCCCCACAATAAGGTTTCATTTTCATCTATTTCCATTTTACCCTCCATAAAGCAAGGGATTTTAAGCTTACTTGATACAATGTGATCAATAAAATTCTTAACAAAATAATGAATGCTAATATGAATCATATGAAGGGCTTATGTTCATAAGTTGAGCTAACTTTGTATATTAGTCCTCACCAATGAAATATCATCATTTTTCCTCCTTCATTTTTGTATGTACTTGTTGATACATTCATTAAGACATTTTTATTTTGGTTGTTTGAACTTTCTTCTCTTTTCTTACATATATATTTTTTGTCTAAACTTAATCTATGTGTTAAGATAGTTTTAAGTATTATTAACTCAACTCTACATACAATCATATAATTTTAAAAACATTTAAATATGTTGTGTTTTATACATGATTGACATTTCCCATTCACATCATTTATCTGGGTGTTTTTAATCATGTAACCATTTTAATTACAAATCACCATCATCATATATTAAATAGACATCTCATATATCTAAGCTAATCATCACATCAATCACATTAATTCTGTCACATCAAAATAAATTATAACTTTTATCATGAAAGTTAAATAATCATTTAATCACTTTTTCATAAATAAATGAGTAATGAAAATATGTTATCCGTCACATATCTATATAAATATGGGATCACATAGATTTATTAATTTACAAAGCCAAACATCTAATTAAGAATAAACATCATCAAATGAATCATCACATAATCAATCATCACATGAGCATCATAAATTAACCATAACCATAAGTAGCATGCATCATGATCACAACATCATAACTCAAATATATATATATATATATATATATATATATATATATATATATATATATATATATATCATTATTTTTATTTGAGTTATGATGTTGTAATCATGATGCATTATCAAATGTCCATGTCTCTCAAAATGATATGTACATCTCATTACATCAACTTGCAAGCCAATGTCAACATAATAATAATACAAAATAAGTCCAATAGGGTCTATGGTATAGGGGCACTACTACCCCTTAGAGCCTATCCATCTCTAGGACTCCTCTGAGCACCTATAAATGCTACCCACTTATTAGGAGTCATATTGCTAACTCTCCCACCCATAACCCCCTCTACTACATACTCATCATATTGATGCAAATTTGGTAGTTGTGTGAAGACAAGTTATTCATTGTATCTTAACTCCTCTACTATGGCCACATATATAGATAATAGGATGGTCCACACTAGTCCTATAGGTGCCCATACTCCTATGTATCTTAGAGTGTCTACTAATATAAAGGTCACATAACCCTATGTTGCATCCCTCTCTTAGGTAATAGAGGCTAGCTATACTCATGCATGGTTTTGCTCTTATGTTAGGATAGATACTTGTCCTCTCACTTGGTCTCTCTCTTAAGTAATGCTAGAAACCTATCCCTCAAGAGTTTATCTCTCTTATATCCTCATTTCTAGCTGACCTTATGGTGTGTCCCTCTCTAAGGTCATGGATGCCAGTGCTACCTATACTATGGCCAATACTGCTCTCATGTGGTCAATCTCTATGATCATGGCTTATATATCTAGGGAATATATATCCATATGATCAAGCCTCTCTTCCATATCTACATCAACAACCTATTATTATCCACCAATCCCTCCTTCCTATCTTGTCCCCCATCTCCCTCAAAAGCTATAACATAATGTCCGTACCACCATATAGTGTAATCCTATGTGACACTAACATCATCAATACCTATTATAACTGGTAGTTCCTCATACTCAAACTCTTCCTCGCTATTGACAAACATCAATGGTGCCTCTGTATCCTCTCACTTATACCTAAGAAATGCCCTTGAGACACCCTATATCAAACCAAAGTATCTCCTTGCTTGATTGAAGGGTATCAAATCTACCTCCTACTATTGCCTCTCATGAATCCATCTAAATCTCTATAAGGAAAATGTATGTCTATTAAAACCTATCCATGAGGGGAACCTTGTATATGGTTTCAAGATCATATCCCCATCTACAAATGCACACAATCTCTCTCTAAACTAGTATAAATCCCACCCCTCTACCACTACTAGTGGTAGTGTATGATCTACCCTCCATCTCATAAAGATGACTTTGAACCTAGCCTGAGCCCATGTATGCCATGACAATCTAGCTAGTCATAATATAGTGATAAGCTCATTTGCCCAGTAGTGCAATATGAAGCCTACACTCAACCTATAATGTTTATGCACTTCATAACCCTAGTTCTCAAAATAGATCTACACCAATAGTATTGGGGCCCAAGAAAAGACTATCTTATCCTTAATCATATCCATAAGAATACCTAATAGTACCTAGGGAAATCTACCTCCACTCAAATTAGGGAGTGCATAATAAGTAATCAGTATCATCATCATATTCATTAGCCATCTCTGAACCCTATCCATATGGTGTATATCTATGTAATAAAAACCCTAGTATGTCATCTCACTCGTGTAAAATATTCTTTAAACAAATAATTCATATAGGCATCTTACTCATCATTATAGATATGCTCTATTACCTGACCCTATATAGATAATTTTAGGATCATATTGATATCTTCTAATAAGATGGTGACCTCTCTGATTACCAACACAAAGGTGTTTGTATCTGATCCCCATCTCTCAATGAGGGATACCATCATAACTCCATCTCTAGCATGCATTGATAATATTGCATACCCCAATCCTACTACTACCATGTGATCCCAGTTTGTTAGGGTCATTTCCCTATGAACATCAACTATGAGTAATGACACTAGGTCCCACATCACAAACATCACCCTTAGTTACAAGGTTAGATAGCAACCTTAGATTACCCTACACATTCTATAACTTAATCACATTTCACCTGACTTAACCTATTCCCTACATCTAGGCACCAAAAAAACCTAGTTGCCTCTCACTAAGCCCCTTTAATTACCCTTACCAACCCCTTTGATTACAACCACTCTATCCTGAGCCTAAATCTATATGTTACTCCTATGCTTAGGTCTTATACCTTTATGCTAACCAAACTCTAAAATTCCTTAAAATAAATTATTCTAACTTTTTTTGCACATTTCTTCACCCTTTCCTACCTTAGCACTTTTCTTAAGAACCATCATCGATCAAGCTTCAATTCACACTAATTATTTATGGGATTGTTGATGATTAAACCTTGATCAACACTAGTTTTAGGTCAAGATCAGTGTCAGTCTTGATTTGATTGACAATCGGTCTACTATTAACTAACATCAGTCAATAGTGATTGGCATCAATCACTATGAAAATTGAATAATATCCCAAACCCTTTTTCCCAAAATTACCCTAAATCCCTCACAAAGTCTAATCCTCTCACTCTACCCTATTTCTAGCTACACTATCAATTCTAACTATTATTTCCCATAATACCATCACAATTTTACCTCATATAACCTATATAAATCAATTTCCAAACTTGCTCAACAAAAATTGTAGAAAACTAAAAAAATTAAAAGAACCCTCCAAACTTGCCCAACAAAAATTGCAGCAAACTAAACAAATTAAAAGAACCCTCCAAACTCATTTCACATCTTCCTCTATGGTGGCACCCATTTAACAACCACCACTTACCTTCCCCTAGCTTTTCCTCTCTGCATCCTAGTCCCATTGTGTATCACCCAAAACACCTAGCACCTTCTCCAACTTTTCAATCAAATTGACACTCCACTACAACCTCATGGTTAAACTCCATTTATGAGTACCAAACACAAGGTAAATGACACAACTCTCTCTCAAAAATGGATAAAGGACACATGAATATTCAAAAATACATTAAACCAAAAATATAATATCTTTTAACCTTTTAGGTCACCACTGACCCTTTTTTTTAAGGTTTACTAGGGATCAATGCCAGTGTCTAGTTAACTAACATCGATTGACCCTGACCAATGTTGGTCAACCCAACTTAGATTTTTTGACACCCTCTCCTCCCATTTCACCCCAAAAGACCCATTTTTACACTTTTAACCACCCTAAGACCTAGTTCCCCTTTAGTCACTTTGTCAACTTATTCACTTTATTTTTATAACAATCACAATTCAACTTCAATTTCATCTACCTTGCCATAATGCACAACCTTATGCATATTTACAACTTTTAAGTAAACCATTTAGCTACCTTAAAACACACCAACTTATATTTTAGGCACCTATGACCACTTCTATTTACTTAGGACCACCTTACTTTTTTCCCCTTAATAACATAGATACCTTTGATTAGAGACTTTAATTTATAAGTTCACCCATATCCACTACACCTACTATAGTGACCTAGTTCACTTGTCACTTTTCCTCCTTAAAGCAACCTTATTTTATACTTCATACCATCCAACCTACTTTACCACTCATTACACTTGTCAAACTTGTACCCAAATCCATTTTTTACTCATCACCTCCTAATTTGAGGGGGAAACATCTATTCCCATACTTAGGCCATCCAAATTTCCACTACACTTGTTGTTTTATTTCGTATCTTGAGGATCTAACCTAAACAACAAAAAGGGGGAAAATGTAGACACTAGAAAACCACATAATTTTAGTCATCTTAAAACACCCCTTATCCCCCTTGGCTCCCTTAGGTTAGGATTAATTATTAAAACCCTTAAACATTCCTAATTACCCCCTTTTAGCTAATTTAATTTACTTAATTAAATTTAATAAATCGTATTTACACCTCCCCACCCAAATGTATGGCTAACTAGTCAACACCTAGTCTTAAGACTAATTCTCACCTAGGCATTTAATGCCCTAACCCCTAGACTTATTCTTCATACATCCCAATGACTCCTTTATTAACCTTAGACCATTTCCATCAAACTTGAAAACAAATCTTAAGTGCAAATTCCTATTTTTGGTAAATTTTACTTATTCTCCCTAACAGACATTGATCACACCTCGATTCATGTCAGTTTACTAGGATTGATAATGGTTACTTAATATAACCCAAAAATCCTTGCCTCAAGAGGTTAAATATATATTTTACATGAGAATATTAAATATTTTAGGAGAATAAAAGCTCCCATTTAAACTAGAAACTAGACCAAAGACATCCAAGTATTTTAGTAACTCATCATGAAGATCTTGAGAACCATTACTCTACCTGTATTACTCTAGGATCCCCATGTAACTTACACTCAACCTTAGCATTCTTCCAAAATAAAAAATTATAGATATAAGTATATATAATTACATAAATTTCATTTATTAAGTTTTAATTATTACTATTTTACATCCATTTCTCACCCTCTCACACCACTCTTTGTGTTAGAGTTATACAACTCCAAGCACTCCACCTCCCACCAAATCATCCATAGATCATTCCCAATCTTAACCACCCAACTCATGAGTTATATACTTATAATAATCTATTTTACATCCAAAACCATTATCCAACCCAAAAATAGCCCATAAATGCCTTCTTATAACCAACCCCATACCCAATTTTACCAAAACTAGGACTTACAAAGACTAACACCAGTCATCTCTAATTGACATCAGTCATACATCGACTAGTAATAGATGCCTTAACCAGGACTGATTACACAGTGACTAGTACTAATCACTATGTGTTTCATTTTACCCAAAAATATCATACCCTCATCCAAATCCTATTTTCTAAATTATTGTTACATCATAGAGGTCTAAACTATTTTTTGAAATAGGTTTGAGCACCTTAGATTTAGTTTTCAACAAGTTATTGTTATTTTAGTTAAAATCACTTATTTCCCTTCAAGAATTTCTTGCATTTACTTAAATATTTTCCATTATTTCATGAAAGTATATATTTCTATCTATCATAACTTAATTTTATTAAAGAGTGGATTGACAGCCTCAAAGGAAGCCTAGTGGTTCTTGGATCTAGCTTTCGCTAAGTAGTCCACACATATATATTACTAATTAACCCTTTTCTAGTTTCTTTCTTATTTGTAGGTCATCCTCTCAAGCCAAAGAGTAATATTTATAATTGACTAGATCACGTGTGCATAATGAAATCAAGTTTTTTAAACCATACCCCTCTCTTTATGTTTCCTTTTATTTTCTATAAAAAGAAAATAAACAAGAAAAAACTAGTGAAATACTTTGGATTATGTATCATTTATTTTTAGAACTTTTAATAGGTCATACATGACAATATAAGGGTTTTAGAAGTTTTGAAAATATGCCTAAATGGATAAATCAATTTATATTTGAATTATACTTTCTGAGATAAATGTTTTAGTGAAAATAAGGGATCAAATAGAGTTATAGATCAAAAGTCATGGCCTTTGGAAGTTTAGAGTCTACATCATTTATTTTTAGACTTTTTTAGAGACCATACATTACCATAAAAGCATTTTAAAAGTTTTTAAAACAAACCTAAATGGATAGAGTTATTTATGGATGAATTTTACTTTTTTATATGGTTATTTTCATGTAAACAAGATCTCAAATGGAGTTATAGATCAAAAGTTATGGCCTTTGAAAGTTTGGACTCTGAATCATCTATTTTTAGAAATTTTCAAATTCCATACATGACCATATGAGTGTCCAAATATTTATAAAAATATCCCTACATGGATATATCTATTTATGGTATAGTTATTATTTCTAAGATGGTCATTTTGGCATAAACAAGAGCTCAAATAGAGTTATGTATCTAAATTTATGGCCTCTAAAAGTTTGGACTCTACATCATTTATTTTCATAAATTTTTAAAGGATATACATGACCATATAAGGGTCTAAAAAATTATAGATATATGGTTGAATTGTACCTTTTGAAATGGTCATTTAGTGGAAATAAGAGATCTAACATAGTTACACATCACAAATTTAAAGTCTATCATTTGTTTTCAAAAAAAATTAGGGGACATACATGACCATATGAGGTTCTAAAAAGTTTTTAAAATATCCATAAATGGATAAATTTATTTATGTCTAAATTTTACTTTCTATGATGGTCATTTTGGTGCAAATAAGAGTTTAATCTGAGTTATGAATCAAAATATATGGCATTTGGAAGTTTGGTATCCACGTCATTTGTTTTTAGAATATTTTAGGAGCCATACATGACCATGTGAGGGTAAAAAAGGTTATGAAATCATATATAAATGTATGGATCTATTTATGGTGGAATTTTAATTTCCAAAAGAGTCATTTGGGCACAAATGAGATCTCAAATAGAGTTACAAATCAAAATTTATGGCCTTTGAAAGCTTTAACTTTGCATCATTTTTGTAATAAATTTTTAGATGCCTACATGACCATTTTAGGATCCTAAAAGTTCTAAAAACATCTCCAATTAGATAGAGTTATTTATGACTAATTATATTTTTTAGATATTAATAGTTTTGGCATAAATGGGATATCAAATGGAGTTATAGATAAAAAATAATGGCATATAGAAATTTAGAATCCACATAATTTAATTTTATAACCTTTTAAAGGCCATAAGTGATTATATGAGGGTCTAAAAAGTTTCGAAAAAATCCCTAAATTGATAGATCTATTTCTGTTTGGATTTTACTTTTCAAGATGGTCATTTTGGTACAAATGAGAGCTCAAATTGAGTTATAGATCAGAATTTTGTACTCTGTATCATTTATTTTCATAAAATTTTAGAGGCCTTTCATGACCATATTAGGGTTTGAAAATTATTCAAAACATCCATAAATAGATATTTATGGCTAAATGATACCTTCTAAGATGGTCGTTTTGGTGAAAATGAGAGCTAAAATAGAGTTACAGATAAGACGTTATGGCCTCCATAAGTTTTGAATCCACATAATTTATTTTTACAAAAAATTTAAGGCCATATGTGACCATTCAAGGACCCTAAAGTTTTTTAAAATATCCCTAAATGGATAAAATTATTTATGGCTGAATTATACTTTTTGAGATGGACTTTGGTCAAAATAAAACCTCAAATAAAGTTAAGAATCAAAAGTTATAGGCTTCAAAAGTTTGGACTCTATATCATTTATTTTAAAAACTTTTTAGAGGCCATGTAGTCATTTTGGCATAAATGAGACATCAAATGGAGTTGCGGATCAAAAGTTATGGCCTTCAGAAGATAAGACTTTACATCATTTATTTTTAGAATTTTTAGAGGCTATATGTGACCATATAAGGGTCCAAAAAGTTTTTAAGACATTCTTAAGTTGATATTGATATTTATGGTTGAATTTTACTTTTTGAGATAGTCATTTTAGTACAAATGAGAGCTCAAACAAAATTATGAATCAAAATTTATGGCCTCCAAAAGTTTGAACTTTGCATCATTTATTTTAATAGATTTTAAGAGGCCATACCTAACCATATAAGTGTCTAGAATATTATAAAAACATTATTAAAATTATAGATATATTAATGGTTGAATTTTGTTTTCTAGGATAGTCATTTTGGTACAAATGAGAGCTCAAGCAGAGTTACATATCAAATGTTACGGCCTCTAAAAATTTAGACTCTGTATCATTTGCTTTTATAACTTTTCATAAGCCATGCTAACCATATGAGGGTACTAAAAGTTCTGTAAACATACCTAAAAGGATATAGTTAATGGATGAATCATACTTTTTGAAATGGTCATTTTGGTGCAAATGAGAGCTCAAATGGAGTTACAAATCAAAAGCTATGGCCTCTATAAGTTTAAACACTACATCATTTATTTTTAAAACTTTTAAGATCTCATAAATGATCATTTTAGGTTCCTAAAAAGTTTTTAAAACATACTTAAATTTATAGAGTTATTTATGGCTAAATTATACTTTCTAAGATGATTATTTTAGTGTAAGTGAGAGATCAAATTGAGTTACAAATCAAAAGATATGGCTTATGGAAGTTTAGACTCTACATCATTTTTTTTAGGCTATATATGGCTGAATTATACTTTATAATATTTTTGTTATCATAAATGAGAGCTAAAATGGAGTTACAGATCAAAACTTATGGCTTCTAGAAGTTTGGAATCTCTGTCATTTATTTTTAGAAATTTTTGGAGGCCTTACATGACCATATGATGGTTCTAAAAGTTATTGAAACATACCTAAATGGATAGATCTATTTATGTGAGTTATACTTTCTGAGATGGTCATTTGGGTGCACATGAGAGATAAAATCAAGTTATGGATAAAAAAGATATGGCCTCTAAAATTTTGGACTCCACATAATTTATTTTTAAAACTTTTTAGATGTCATATGTGACCATATGAGTGTACCAAAAGTTATGATAACATACCTAAATGGATATATCTATGTATGGCTGAATTATACTTTTTGAGATGGTCATTTTTGTATAAATGAGAGGTTAAATGGAATTACAAATCAAAAGTTATGGCTTGTAGAAATTTGGACTCCACATCATTTTATTTCATAAATTTTTAAGGGCCATATATGACCATTTAAGGGTTTAATAAAGTTCTAAAAACATCCCTAAATGGATATATCTATATATGGCTTACTTTTAGTTTTTGAGATGATCATTTTGGTGCACTTCATGGCTCAAACAAAGTTATAGATAGAAAATTATGGCCTTAAAAAGTTGGATTGCTACCTTGAAGGATAACTACCCATTCCTAAAAAAAAATCACAAATCTTAGACCACTCCCTTGAAGGATGGCTAAGTCTAACATTTATCAAAGCAAGCAATTTCATGAAAGCTTCTCACATTAATCAGCTTCCCTAACCTCTCAAAGTAGTAAAAAAAACTTCAAAAGACCCATTGTCAAAATTCCAAAATAAAAAGTAGCAAAAATTTGGAAGCTACAATCAACTTTCACAAAAATAAAAAATAGTAGACTTCCCACATCAATTAGTGTACACTAAAATATGACATAGACTTATTTATACTAGTTTTTCGATAACTTGCAGGAGGGGTAAGTTAGCCCCATAATAAGGTTCTATTTTCATCCATTTCCATTTTACCCTCCATAAAGCAAGGGATTTTGAGCTTACTTGATATAATGTGATCAAGAAACTTTTTAATAAACTAACAAATGCTAATGCAAATCATATGAAGGGCTTATGTTCTTAACTCGAGCTAACTTCCTATATTAGTCTTCACCAATGAAAGATCATCATGTCTCCTCCTTTTTTATATGTACTTGTTGATACATTCATAAAGACATTTATCTTTTGATTGTTTAAACTTTCTTCTCTTTTATTACATATAGTTTTGTTGTTTAAACTTAATCTATGTGTTAAGATAGTTTTAAGCATTCTTAACTCAACTCTACATACAATCATATAATTTTAAAAAGATTTAAATACATTGTGTTTTATTACATGATCAACATTTATCACTCACATGATTTATCTTGGTGTTTTTAATCATGCAACCATTCTAATTACAAATCACCATCATCATATACTAAATAGCCATCTCATCTATCTAAGCTAATCATCACATCAATCACATTAATTCTGTCACATCAAAATAAATTATAACTTTTATCATGAAATTTAATTAACCATTTAATCACTTTTTCATAAATAAACAATTCATGTAAATATGTTTTCCATCACATATCTATCTAAATATGGGATCACATAGATTCATGAAATTACAAAGCCAAACATATAATTAAGCATAAACATTATAAAATGATAAATCATTCATAACCATAAATCACCACATATAACCACATCATAAACATCATCAAATGAATCATCACATGAGCATCATAAATTAACCATAACCATAAACAACTTGCATCATGATCTCAACATCATAACTCAAATCAATATATATATATATATAGATATATATATATATCAAATGTCCATGTCTCTCAAAATGGTATGTACATCTCATTACATCACCTCATAAGCCAGTATCAATATAATAATAATACAAAAGAAGTCTAATAGGGTTTATGGTGTAGGGGCACTACTACCCCTAGAGCTTATCCATCTCTAGGACTCATCTAAGAACTTGTAGATGTTTCCCACTTACTAGGAGTCATGTTACTAACTCTCCCCCCCATAACCCACTCTGCTACATACTCATCATATTGAGGTGAATATGGTAGTTATTTGAAGATAAGTGCCTCATAATATCTCAACTCCTCTACTATGGCCACATATCTAGATAATGAGATGGTCCACGCTAGTCTTATAGGTGACCATAATCCTATTTGTCTCAGAGTGTCTACTAATATCAAAGTCACCTAACCCTATTTTACATCCCTCTCCCAATTAATAAAGGTTATCTATTCTCATGCATGGTCTCACTCCTAAATCATGATAGATACTTGTCCTCTTGTCTAGTCTCTCTCACAAGTAATGCTAGTAACCTATCCCTATAGAGTATCTCTCTCCTATGTCCTCATTTCTAGCTGACCTTGTGTTGTATCCCTCTCTAAGATCATGGATGCTAGTACTGCTTATACGATGGCCAATGTTGATCTCATGTGGTCTATCTCTATGATCATGGCCTCTCTATCTAAGGAATATACATCCATATGATCACCCCTCTCCTCCATCTCTACATCAATAGCTTGATGTTATCCACCCATACCTTGAGGCTACCTGATCTTGTCCCCTATCTCCCCCAAAAGCTATATCATAATGTCCCTACCACCATATAGTGTAATTTTATATGACACCAACATCATCAACACCTACTATAACTGGTAGCTCCTCATCCTTAAACTCCTCCTTAATTGGTTATGGTGGAGGCAATGGTTCCTCTACATCCTCTCATTTATACTTAAGAAATGCCCCTAAGACAACCTATATCAAATGAAACTATCTCCTCACTTGATTGAAGGGGATCAACTCTACCTCCTGCTATTGCCTATGATGAATCCATCTAAAGCTCTATAAGTAAAATGTATGTATACTAAAACCCATCCATGAGGGGAACCCTATATATGGTCTCAAAATCATCTCCCCATCTACCAATGCATACAATCTCTCTATAAACCAATCTAAATCCCACCCCTCTACCACTACTAGTGGTAGTGCATGATTTTCCCTCCATCTCATAAAGGTGACTCTGAACCTAGCCTAAGCCCAAATGTGCTATGATAATTTAACTAGTCACAATATAGTGATATGCTCATATGCCCAGTAGTGTAATATAAATCCTATACTCAACCCATAATTTTTGTGCACTTGATGACCCTAAAGCTAATGATATATCTACACCAATAGTATTGGGGCCCAAGTAAAGACTATCTAGTCCTTAATCATATCCATAAGAATACCTAGTAGTACATAGGGAAATCTACCTCCACTCAAATCAAGGAGTCCATAATAATTAACAACTATCACCATCATGGTCATTATCCATCTCCTCACCCTATTTATGTAGTATAGATCTTTGAAATAAAAACCCTAGCATGTCATCTCACCTATTTAAAATATTCTTAGAATAACTAATTCATATAGGCATCCTACTTATTGTTATATATATGTTCTATTGACTAACCCCGTATAGGTAATTTTCTTAATCCTATGGATATCTTCTAACAACATGGTGACCTCTTTAGACATCAACACAAAGGTGTTTATATCTAATCCCCATCTCTCGATGAGGGATACCATCATCACTACATCTCATGGCATGCACTGATACTATTGTATGCCCCCCAAGCCTACTAATACCATGTGATCCTAATCTCTTGTGGTCATGTCCCTATGAATGTCAACTAGGAGTAACAACACTGGGTCTTGCATCACCAACATCACCTTCACCTACAAGGTTAGATAGAGTTTTATTCTTTTTAGGAATTAGGTGTTTAATTCCTAAGTGAATAAAGGGTTTGAATTAATGTAAATTAGTATATATATTTGGCTTAATTAACCTAATAATTTATGTAAATAGATATGTATTTTAGCTTTTCTTAAAATATTAATAAGTGTAAAGAAATCAAACTTAGCTTTTTCTAGGCTGAAATAGATGATGTAGGGTCTAGAAATTATTATGTAGGGATGACAGACTATTGTAAATAGGACCTAGAACTTTGTTTTTGGATTAGATGGGAGTGCCAAACTCAGGACACCCTACTACTTAGTATTATAGTTTAGTTTCTAGAACTATTATCCTCTTTTAGCAATGTTGTCCACTTTTGGCACTATTGTCCTAGTGGTCTAGATTTTTTGGGTTTTACTTGGCAGGTCTGTGACACTTTGGCAGTGAAATATCAAAGCTTGGGTTTGTGTAGAGCTCATTGTGTGTCTGATTCAATATTCAAAACCCTTAGGAGATCTTGGTACCTGAACTTGAGTATCAAACTTGTGAAAGAGAGGAGGGGTCAGTGTGTAAAGGATATGCTAGATGCACTTCACACCCCATGTGTGGGCACACTACCTACATATCAATACTCTAAAGAGGGATCAATATAATGTAGTTTTCCCATTTAAGTGCTTGATACAATTTGTATATGATCAATATAACTAAAATGCAAAATTTGATGTGTTTTAGTTGGTTAAGAACTAGTGTAATGACTTGAATAGGCTTGGAATAGTGTTGGAAGGTTGTGTGCAAAGAATAGGGAAGAGTGCTTGAGTGTACTTGCTTGTATTCTTGTGTCTCTCTTAAAAATGAGTACCCACCCTTTAAAATGGACTTTAAATGGATTTTTATAGGGAAACTATTGGTCATGGTTTAGATGAGATTGTATTAGGCTGACAAGGGAAAAGATAAGGAATCAAGAAAATATGACCATTTGAGGCTAAAGTGAACTTGGACAATAGTGCCAAAAATAAAAGACCCCTAAATTTTGGCACTCCTATCCAAGTTGTGTGCTATTATCTAGGAAGATGATACCTAGGGGGATGGATTTATGTCTAAGAGGGCTACTTAGGTCTTAAAAAGCTAAGTTTGGGAAGCTATCAGTGATTGGGAATTAGTGAAAGTCTAGTCGAGAAGGTTTGAATGAGAAAGAAAGAGGACCTATAGGTCGGGTGTTATTAGCCATGCCTAAGTCATCCAATTTCACATTTTATATGATTAATTTTCCCTGCCTTTATTCTCGTGATGCATCAAAGTGAAATACTAGGATAAATAAAAAATAGAAATAATACCCAAACTTACATGTGAGGAAAAAGCTAATGAAGCTATGTGATGTTGAATGTGCATAGATAGATCACATTGTGATGTGTGAATATACAAATAAAAACATGAAGTAGATTAGTTCTTACTAGATAAACTATATCTAAAATAAGAACATACAAAAATTGAGTAAAGGAAGAGAGAGAAATAAATACACTTCACCAGGTATGTGAACCAATACAAAACCTATTATGATGCTAGATTGTGCTGAGTATGTGTTGAATCATGAATAATATCATGAATGAAGCTAAGTGCTCAATTCCCTCGAATGTGGCTCAATAATGCAAAGGCTAGTCCTTTGGATCCATCATTACCCAATCATCACCAACTAAGTGAAGTTAATGAATCATGCATGTGTTAATCGATGTCTAGACTGTATGTCTAATCCCTCTAAATAAGTGGCTCAAGAATATAAAGGCTATCCCTTTGGCTCCATCATTTCCGCATGTAGCAAAGCTATTAAGTGATACAAGTATAGAATAGATGTCATATGAGATGGCTCATGGAGCCCATGAATGTACTATAAATATGACACTATGGCATGGATAGCCAAATGTGTACTGGAAACTAGGTCACTCTTGGCCATTTCAAAAGATGTAGATTAGGCTTGTATGAAAGCCACTCCAAAATTGATGTACTAGGCTTATATGAAAGATAACTTAGGAACTTGGGCACTCAAAAAGCTAAAATTATATGAAATTTTAACTTTAATGTGTTGTTAACCACTTGTAGATGGAGTAAGGCACACAACTACTGAGAATGCCTAAAATAAACTAAACTTGGAAACAAAAAAAGATCAATGTTTCTTGATATTTCCCCTAATCATTGATGTCTAAAACATGAATTATGATCTATAAGTTATACCAATTGGCCAATATAAATTTAAAGTGAGAACCATCATCTACACATGATAACCTCCTATATCTAAAAAAATTATGCTAAAACTATTGATCTGAAGGATCGAGATGTGTAAAAATTATCCTTAAACTAAACTTTTTGCCTATTTCTAGAAACCTTGAGTGTTTTTATACTTGGATAGGAGTGAAAAACTATGGACACCCCTATTTTTGGGATACTTTCCATTTATAGTGATACTTTTCATTTTTGGGACTACTATCCATTTTTGGTGCTATTGTCTAATGTGAAAATTAACTACTAATCTAAGACTGTTCTTATTAATCTACTCTGATTTGACTGGTTTGATCTCTAGAATCTATGTTGACTATTTTGAATTCTAGTGTTTTGATTACTAGGAGGTTTTATCTCTATGACAAAGCCCCTATTTTTTTCCCCCTCTTATAATCATAGGAATAATAAACCTACAATGACTACCCTTAAAAAAAAGAGTCCTAAAAGTGTGTTAATGTGAATATATATATGATATAGCATTTGATGTTTGATAATATATTTCAATAACAATAATGTTTTTATAACAATGTGAAAACATGAAAAAGGTACTGAACTAAAACTAGAAATGTTAATTATTAGTTGTTAGTTGGAGAGATGGAGCATGATGTCCATCATGGCATCTAAGAAAATAAAGAAAATACATGATATGGATCATGGCATTACACAAATTTTAAAAGCAATAAGAAAACAACCAATAATCAAGAAGCATACTAGATGGGCCAAGGGGCCATGAAAACAAGGGACATGGGCACATGTCACTTAAAATGGAAACAAGCATAAAAGGCATGTTCAAATGCCACATACACATACAAGTGAAATAAGCAAAGTTGGCACATAGAGGAGTAAAAACAAAGGACATTGGAAAATGTCCTAAGGCACAAGCATGAGAGAAGCTAGAATTAAAAATGTAATCACACAAGATACACTAAGAAAGTAGAGAAAGCATGTAATAATCAGAAAGAGACAAGCACATCTAACTAATCAAAAAAAATGTGAAAGTATGAAAAAAAATTAATAATACAAGACTAGGTATATGCTAATAAATACATAAGTGCTAGATACTAGTGACATGTTGATATAGTATTCTATGGAAGCTATAAAGTAATGTACATTAACATGATAACTCAGATTGTGTGGTGTAGTAATGACATAACCTAGATGGTGTAGCCATGTAGAAGATACCCCTAATGGGTTTGTTTAACAATGTATGCCTTGAATGTAGAATTATGAATGCCCCCTTTATGGGTAAAATGAAGCAATCAAGTAGTTGGATGTCACTATACACACTTAAAAAAGATCAAGTGATGCATGGTAATGTAGAAAATTGACATAAAATAGCATGAAACAACAAATGTAAGTCATAGAATGATAGCATGGATGATGCATATAATCAAAATATTTTTGGCATTTTTTTTTATTTGAATGTTTTTGTATTTTTGATAATATTTAAACAATGTACAAGAAGTGTAAAAGATAGTATGTATAATAAATATGTAGAAAGAACCTACTATACATGGAATTTGAAGAGATGCATAATGCTCATTGGGATTTTGAGTTTCTTTCCTTTGAGTGAGGTTAGATGATACACTTTAGGGCTAAGATTTTCAATAATGATGTAGGGACCAAGCCAATTTGGTTTGAATTTTCCTTTAGTTTCTTCTTTGGCATTGACATTGTGAAGGTTTTCTTTTAGAACAAGATCATTAAATTTGAATTCTCTAATGTGAATGCACTTATTGTAGGTTCATTTTATACATTGTTGGTATATTCTAAGGTTTTCTATAGTAATAAGGTTGTATGTTTGATTCACGTTAGGTTCACCAAATGTTTTATTCTTTTTGGGAATTAGGTATTTAATTCCTAAACAAATAAAGGTCTAAGTAAATGTAGATTAGTAAATAAATGTCTCAATTAGCCTACCAATTTATGTAAATAGATATGTATTTTAAATTTTCTAAAAATAGTAAGAATTATAAAAAAATCAAAATTAGCTTGTTTTGGGCTAAAACTGATGATACAAGGTCTAGAAATATTGTGCAAGGATGGCAACTATCATAAACAGGACCCAAAAAATCTATTTCTAGATTGGAAAGGAGTGACAAAATCAAGATACCCTACTAATTATAATTTTAGTCCACTTTCTATCACTATTTCCCTCTTCCAACATTGTTGTCTACTTACAGTGTTGTCCTAGTGGTCTAGCTTTTCTGGGTTCTATTTGATAGGTTTGTGACACCCTAGCAGTGAAATATCAAATCCTAGGTATGTGTAGAGATTATTATGTGCCTGATTCAATATTCAAAACCCTTAATAAATCTTGGTACTTGAACTTAATTAGCAAACTTGGGAAAGAGAGGAGGGGTTAGTGTGTAAAGGATACACTAGATGCACTTCACACTCCATGTGTGGCTACACTACCTACATACTAATACTCTAAAGAGGGATCAAGATAATGTAGTTCTCCCATTGAAGTACTTAGTATAATTTGTGTATGATCAATGCAAATATAATGTGAAATTAGATGTGCTTCAGCTGGGTAGGAACTAGTGAAATGACTTGAATAGGCTCAAAATAGTGTTAGAAGGTTATGTACAAAGAATAAGGAATAGTGCTTGAGTGTACATGCTTGTATTCTTACATATCTCTTGAAAATGAGTGCCCACCCTTCTAAATGGACTTTTAATTTCATTTTATAGAGAAAGTGATGATTTTAGGTTAAATGAGATTGTATTAGGCCAACAGGGGAAAAGATAAGGAATCAAGAAAATCTAATTGTTTGAGGCTAAAGTGAACTTGGACAATAGTGTCAAAAATAAGACACCCCTAACTCTTTTCCAAGTTGGTTGGTATTGTCCTAGGAGGATGAGACCTATG
The DNA here is from genome assembly GCA_037957365.1 of Torreya grandis. Taxonomy (NCBI): domain Eukaryota; kingdom Viridiplantae; phylum Streptophyta; class Pinopsida; order Cupressales; family Taxaceae; genus Torreya; species Torreya grandis. Next base: position 4,341,455 of record JARHVA010000191.1, read on the forward strand.
GGGTTAGATTTAGGTTTGAGAGGATTGTTTGGGTCTCAAAAATCTAAGTCTAAAATGTTATGGGTGATTGGGAATTAGTGAAAGTCTAGCCGAGAAGGGTTGAGTGAGCAAGAAAGAGGACCTATAGGTTTGGTGCTATTAGACATAACTAAGTCATCTAATTTATAATTTTATATGATTATAGATAGAAACCTTATATTATCCTACACATTCTTTAACTCAATCACATTTCACTAGACTTAACCTATTCCTTACACCTAGGCACCAACCAAAACTAGTTGCCTCTCACTAAGCCCCTTTAATTACCCTTACCAACCCCTTTGCTTACAATAACCCTATCCTGAGCCTAAATCTATATGTTACTCCTATGCCTAGGTCTTATAACCCTATGCTAACCAAACTCTAAAATTCCTTAAAAAAATTATTCTAACTTTTTTTGTACATTTCTTCACCCTCTCCTACCTTAGCACTTTTATTAAGAACCATCATCGATCGAGCCTTGATCAACACTAATTATTTATGGGATCATTGATGATCAAACCTTGATCGACACTAGTTTTAGGTCAATATCAGTGTTGGTCTTGACTTGACTAATGATCAATTTACTATCAATTGATGTCAGTTGACAATGATTAGTGTCAATCACTATGAAAATTTATTGATGACCCAAACCCTAAATTTTCCCAAAAATAACCTAAATCCCTCACAAATTCTAATCCTCTACCCTATTTATAGCTATAATATCAATTCTAATTATTATTTCCCATAATCCCATCATAATTTTACCTCATAAAACCTATATACATCAATTTCCAAACCTACTCAATAAAAATTGTAGTAAACTAAATAAAGTAAAACAACCCTCCTACCTAATTCTGCATTACCTCTATGGTGGCACCCATTGAACAACCATCACTCATCTTCCCCTAGCTTATCCTCTCTACATCTTGGTCCCACTCTGTATCACCTAAAACACATAGCACCTTCTCCAACTTTTTGATCAAATTGACACTCCACTCCAACCTAAAGGTCAAATTCCATTTATGAGCACAAAAACAAGGTAAACCACACAACTCTCTCTCACAAATTGACAAAAGACACACTGATATTCAAAAATACATTATACTAAAAATATAATGCCTTTTGACCTTTTAAGTCATCATTGACCCTTTTTAAGGGTTTACTTGGGACCAATGTCAGTCTCTAGTTAATCAACATTGATTGACCTTGACTGGTGTTGGTCAACCCAACTTAGATTTTTTGACACCCTCTCTTCCCATTTCACACCAAAAGTCCCCTTTTTATACTTTTAACCACCCTAAGACCTAGTTCCCCTTTAGTCACTTTGCCAACTTATTCACTTTATTTTTACAATAATCACAACTCAACTTCAATTTCACCCACCTTGCCATAATGTACAACCCCATGTACATTTTCGACTTTTATGCAACCTTATAGATACCTTAGAACACACCAACTTATAGTTATAACACCTACAACCACTTCCATTTGCTTAGGATCACCCTACTTTTGGCCCCTAATAACAAAGACACGTTTGATCAGAGACTTACATTTATAAGTGCTCCCATATCCACTACACCTAATGTGGTGACCTAGTTCACTTGTCACTTGTCCTCAAAGTATCCTTATTTTCTACTTCATACCATCCAACCTAATTTTCCACTCATATACACTTGTCAAACTCATACCTAAATCCATTTTTTCCTCATCACCTCCTAGTTTGAGGGGGAAACATCTCTTCCCATACTTGGTACATCCAACTCACCACTACACTTGTTTTATTTTGTAGCTAGAGGATGTAACCTATACATCAAAAAGGGGGAAAATGTAGATAGTAGAAAATGACATGGTTTTAGTCATCTTAAAACACCCCTTAGCTCCCTTAGATCCTTTGGGTTAAGATTAATTATTAAAACCCTTAAACACACCACTTAGCCCCTTCTAGTTAATTTAATTTAGTTAATTACATTCAATAAATCCTATTTGCACCTCCCACCCAAACCCATGGCTAACTAGTCAATACATAGCCTTAAGACTAATTCCCACCTAGGTATTTAATGCCCTAACCCCTATACTTATTCCTCATACATCCCAATGACTCCTTTATTAACCTCAGACAATTTCCTTCAAAATTGATAACCAATCATAAGTACAAATGCTTATTTTTAGAAAATTTGGCTTACTCTCCCTGATAGACACTAGTCACCCCTTGATTAGTGTTGGTTGACTAGGACTGACAATGGTTACTTAATTTAACCCAAAAAGCCTTACCTTAGGAGGCTAAATATATATTTTACATGAGAATCTTTAATTGTCAAGAGAATCCAAGCTCCCAAATGAACCAATAACCAGACTAGAGACATCCAACTACTTCAGTAACTCATCATGAAGATCTCAAGCACCATTACTCTACCCGTATTACTCTAGGATCCCCATGTAACTTACACTCAACATTAGCATTCTTTCAATCCAAAAAATTTTAGAGCTAAGTATCTATACTTACATCAAATTCATATGCTAAGTTTCAATTATTACCATTTTATATCCGTTTCTCACCCTCTCACACCACTCTTTATGTTGGATTTTTACAACTCCAAGCAATCCACCTCCCACCGAATCATCCATAGACCATTCCCAATCACCTAACCACCCAAATCCTAAGTTGTATACTTCTAAGAATCCATTTTATATTCACAACCATTCCCCAACCCAAAAATAGCCCCTATAGGCCTTCCTACGACCAATCCCATACTAATTTTTTACGAAAACTAAGACTTACAAAGACCAACACTAGTCATCTCTAACTAACATTGGTCGTACATCGACTGGAAATAGCTACCTTAACCAACACTGGTTGCATAGTGACTAGCACTGATCATTGTGTGTTTTATTTTACCCAAATATAGCAATCAATTCATACCTATCTACACTCATCTAAATCCTATTTTTTGAATTTTTGTTACATCACAGAGGCTTGAACTATTTTCTAAAATAGGTTTGAGTACTTTTGCTTTAGTTTTCAACAAGTTATTTTTATTCTAGTTAAAATCACTTATTTCCCTTCAAGCATATATTGCATTGATTTAAATATTTCCCACTATTTCATGCAAGTATCTATTTCCATTTGTCATAACTTAATTATCTTAAAGAATGGATTGATAGCCTCTAAGGAATCCTATTGGTTCTTTAATCTAGCTTTTGTTAAGCAGTCTACCCATATATCTTACTAATTCACCCTTTTCTAGTTGTTTTCTTATTTTCAAGTCATCCTCCCGAGCTAAAGAGGAGTATTTCCAATTGACTGGATCACGTGTGCACAATGAAATCAATTTATTTAAACCATAACCCTCTCTTAATTTATTTTTGTTTTCTATAAAAAATAAAATAAACACACAAAAAATAGTGAAATAGTTTGGATTATGCATCATTTATTTTTAGAAATTTTAATAGGTCATACATGATAATATGAGGGTTTGAAAAGTTTTGAAAATATATCTAAATAAAAAAATCAAATTATTTTTCAATCATACTTTTTGAGACAAATGTTTTAGTGAAAATAAGAAATCAAATAGAGTTACGAGTCAAAATTCATGGCCTTTAGAAGTTTAGACTCTATGTCATTTATTTTTAGATTTATTAGAGACCATACATGACCATACAAGCATTTTAAAATTTAAAACATATCTAAATGGATAGAGTTATTTATTTTTGAATTTTAATTTTTGATATGGTCATTTTCATGTAAATAAGGTCTCAAACAGTGTTATAGATTAAAAGTTATGGCCTTTTAAAGTTTGGACTCTGCATCATTTATTTTTAGAAATTTTCAAATTCCATACATGACCATATGAGTGTCCAAATATTTATAAAATTATCCCTACATGGATATATCTATTTATGGTATAATTATGCTTTTTGAGATGGTCATTTTGGCATAAACAAGAGCTCAAATAGAGTTATGTATCTAAATTTATGGCCTCCAAAAGTTTGGACTCTACATCATTTATTTTTATAATTTTTTGGAGGATATACATGACTAGATAAGTTTATAAAAAATTATAGATATATGGTTGAATTTGACCTTATGAGATGGTCATTTTGGTGGAAACAAGAGATCTAACGAAGTTACGGATCAAAATTTATGGCCACCAAAAATGTAGACTCTCTATCATTTAAAAAAGTTGGAAGACACACATGACCATATGATGTTCTAAAAAGTTTTTAAAATATACCTAAATGGATAAAGCTATGTATGGATTAATTTTACTTTCTGTGATGGTCATTTTGGTACAAATGAGAGTTTAATCAGATTTATGAATAAAAAATTATGGCATTTAGAAGTTTAGTATCCACGTCATTTGTTTTTAGAATATTTTAAGGGCCATACATTACCATGTGAGGGTAAAAAAAGGTTATAAAAGCATCTATAAATGTATGGAGCTATTTATGGTTAAATTTTACTTTCAAAGACAGTTGTTCAGGCATAAACAATATCACAAATAGAGTTACAAATCAAAATTTATGGCCTTTAAAAGCTTTAACTTTGCATCATTTGTTTTTATAAATTTTTAGATACCTACATGACCATTTGAGGATCTTAAAAGTTCTAAAAACATCCCTAATTAGATAGAGTTTTTTATGACTAATTTTAATTTCTAAGATATTATTTTGGCATAAATGGGAGCTCAAATAGAGTTATAGATCAAAAACTATGGCCTTTAGAAATTTAGAATCCACATCACTTACTTTTATAACCTTTTAAAGGCCATAAGGGAGTATAAGAGGGTCTAAAAAGTTTTGAAAACATCCCTAAATTGATAAATCTATTTTTGTTTAAATTTTACTTTTTAGGATGGTCATTTTGGTACAAATTAGAGCTCAAATTAAGTTATAGATCAGAAGTTTGTACTCTGTATCATTTATTTTCATAAAATTTTAGAGGCCATGCATGACAATATGAGGGTTTCCCTAAATAGATAGATCTATTTATGGATAAATAATACCTTCTGAGATGGTCATTTTGGATAAGAATTTATGGCCTCCATAAGTTTATAATCCACATAGTTTATTTTTATAAAATTTTGGAGGCCATATGTGACCATTCAAGGATCCTAAAAGAAATGAAAATATCTCTAAATGGATAAAATTGTTTATGGCTGAATTATACTTTTTGAGATGCCCCTTTTGGTGAAAATAAGAGCTCAAATAAAGTTATGAATCAAAATTTATGGCCTTTGAAAGTTTAGACTCTATATAATTTATTTTAAAAACTTTTCAGAGGCCATGTAGTCATTTTGGCATAAATGAGACATCAAATGCAGTTACAGACCAAAAGTTATGGCCTTCAGAAGATTAGAATTTACATCATTCTTATTAGAATTTTTAGAGGCCATATGTGACCATCTAAGGGTCCAAAAAGCTTTGAAAACATTCTTAAGTTGATATTGATATTTATGGTTGAATTTCACTTTTTGATATAGTCATTTAGTGCAAATGAGAGCTCAAACAAAGTTATGAATCAAAATTTATGGCCTCCAAAAGTTTGGACTTTGCATCATTTATTTTAATAAATTTTTAGAGGCCATAAATGAGCATATAAGGGTCCAAAAGTTTATAAAAAACATTATTAAAAGGATAGATATATGTATGTCTGAATTGTGCTTTCTAAGATAGTCCTTTTGGTGGAAATGAGAACTCAAATAGAGTTGCAGATCAAAAGTTATGAGATCTAGAAATTTAGACTCTATATCATTTGTTTTTATAACTTTTCAAAAACCATGCTAACCATATGAGGATACTAAAAGTTTTGTAAACATACCTAAAAGGATATTATTTTTTATGGATGACTCATACTTTTTGAGATGGTCATTTTGGTGCAAATGAGAGATTAAATGGAGTTACAAATAAAAAGTTATGGCCTTTAGAAGTTTGAACTCAACATCATTAAAACTTTTCAGATCTCATACATTATCATTTTAGGGTACTATTTTTTTTTTAAAAACATATTTAAATTGATAGATTTATTTATGGGTAAATTATTCTTTTTGTGATGACTATTTTAGCATAAATGAGAGCTCAAACTAAGTTATAGATCAAAAGCTATGACCTATGGAAGTTTGGACCCTACATCATTTTTTTAGGTTATCAATGGCTGAATTATACTTTATAATACTTTTTTTGGCATAAACGATACCTAAAATTGAGTTATGGATCAAAACTTATGGGCCTCTAGAAGTTTGGAATCTCTGTCATTTGTTTTCAGAACTTTTTGGAGGCCTTACATGACCATGTGATGGTTCTAAAAGTTATAGAAACATACCTAAATAGATATATCTATTTACGTGAGTTATAATTTATGAGATGGTCATTTGGGTACAAATGAGAGATCAAATGGAGTTATGGATAAAAAAGATATGGCCTCTAAAAGTTTGGACTCCACATCATTTATTTTTAAAACTTTTTAGATGTCATATGTGACCATATCAGTGTACCAAAAGTTATGATAATATACTTAAATGGATAGATCTATGTATGGATGAAGTATACTTTTTGAAATGGTCATTTTCATGAAAATGAGAGGTTAAACAAAATTACATATCAAAAGCTATATCTTCCAAAAATTTGGATTCCACATCATTTTATTTTAGAAAATTTTAAGGGCCATACATGAACATTTATGTTATATCTATACAAATGAGAGATAAAACAAAATTACAAATCAAAAGTTATGTGCTTCAAAATTTTAGATTCTACATCATTTATTTTTAGAACTTTTTGGAGGCCATAAATGACCACCTAAGGGTCCCAAAAGTTATGAATATATTCCTAAAAATATAGTTATTTATAGATGAACTTTACTTTCTAAGATGGTCATTTTAGTGTAAATGAGAGCTCAAATGGAGTTATAGAGTAGAAATTATGTACTTCAAAAGTTTGGACTCTATATCATTTATTTTCAAACATTTTTATAAGCCATGCATGAAAATATAAGGTTCTAAAAAGTTATGAAAACATACTTAAATGGATAGATCTATATATGGCAAAATTGTAGTTTTTAAGATGATTGTTTTAATACAAATGAGAACTCAAATAGTTATGGATCAAAATGTATGGCCTCTAGAATTTCAAACTTTGCATCATTTATTTTCATAAATTTTTAAAGGCCATATATGACCATATGAGTGTTTAATTTTTTTTTAAAACATCCCTAAATATATATATTTACTTATGGATGAATTATTCTTTTTGAGATGATTATTTTGGCATAAACAGTAGCTTAAACAGTGTTATAAATCAAAAGTTATGGTCTCTAGAAGTTTGGACTTCACATCATTTTTTTTTAGAACTTTTAAAAGTCTATACATGACCATTTGAAAGTCTAAATTTTTTTTGAAAACATATGAAAATGTAGATTGTTTATGACTAAATTTTAATTTTGAGATAATCATTTTGGTATAAATGAGAGCTCAAATGAAATTATGGATCAAAAGTTATATCCTATTAGTTTAGGATTTAATTATTCCATTTACTTATTAAATGGATAATCCTTACACATGTAGATTTAAATTACTTAAGGGTGATAAGAGGTTAAGTGGGTGAGAGGGTGAATTCCACCTATAGATCAACTGAGTACCATTCTGACTTCTCCTATGAGTTCCAAAATGAGTTGCACTCCATCCCATATGATTTCTCCTATGAGTTAACTACCCTTACTCCTTTTTTATATTCCTCTTCAACAATATATTGTAATAGAGTAGATAATTCATAAGTAATGTAGTCAAATACATCAAGTAATTGTTTCACATCTTCCTGTTCATTTTGGATACAAGGTCATCATTGTTATAGAATTACTTATGTGCTCACTCTACTAGAAGATCACTTAATAATCTATTATGACATGGTATCAGAGAAGATAACTGGTAAGCAAGGTAGTGTAATATAGAAGGCAATTATTTCACATTTTCTTGCATGTTTCTAAATACAAGTAGGGTCATTATTATTGTAGAATACTTGTGGCTTATTTTGAAATGGTATCTATAATTTTGGACTCTACATCATTTATTTTAAAATAAAATTAGATACCATCTATGGAAATATAATTATACGAATTTTTTTTAATGTTATGTTAGGTGTACAAACCACTAAGAGTAGGAGTTGAATCGGTGGTGGCAAAAAATCCAATTCAATTTTCAAACCCTTCAAAAACTATAAGCATTCAATATAATTATTCATGAAGCATTCAAGATGTTTATAATAGTGAATAATAGATAATTTAAGATCACATACACAACATAATATCTATGTGGGAAACCCTCTTAGGGAATAAAAGCCACTCTCAATCCTATAAACATGTGGACTACTTATCCTATAAGATGATCACAAACATGAGACTAGTCAAGTCCTAACCAGAACTTAGTGAAACACCTATTTCATAAAGAGAACCTACCCATAGGATGATAAAGTAATTTTAACCACCTATTAGTTAAGACCTCCTGATCATCTTTAGTGAAAAACCTATTTTACAAGGATCACTTACCCCTAAGATCATTAAGTCCTTTTGACCTAGATGTTGAGTACCCTTCCAACACCTATGAGATGAACATGTTCTAATCATTGATTTCCTACCACTCTAATTGAGATATAATCTATATAAACTCTCTTAAAATATACATAGTACATAGTCCACACTTTGATCTACCTCTCAAATCAACCACCAATCTCACTCAAACATCATCTATCCTTTTTTCATAGTTAAGGCATCCAAAATATCCTTTTGGATCACTTTAGACTTTTTTGCTCATCCTCAATATTCAAACCTAAAATAGCACTATTTTTACATAAAAAATATGACTTATAGGTCATACACATAGTCATAAACTTGATCTTCTCTATAACCCATCACTGGGTACCCACCCTTTCTTCTTTCCTTCACAACACTTGCATACACCACTTCTCTTCAGTCTCAAAGTCTAGAAATCATCATCTTTGATTTGAAATTTTATATATTTATTAATATATTATCTTCTTCATCAACCTTTATACTTACCTCAACCCTTAATAAATCTTACATAGCTTAATACTATACTCACAGGTCAGCCATAGCAACTATGGGTCACACTTAAGTAGTTATACCTCTTATTAGACCTTATAGGTCTCATGAAGACCTATTCCCCCATTTATAACTACATTGATCAAATTAGAAACATAAAAACACTTAAAAAATCATTGGTCCACTCCATATGACCCCTTTCATATCCTCAAATGATCACAAACATCACAACACTCCTCTACGTATGTTCAATCTACTCAAACATTAGCCATGTACACAAGAACAATATGAATGAATAAATAGTCAAATTATAAGCATTAGTTCATATAGAATATGGATTGGGCAAACCTCCAAAGTCCATATAGATCATCCTTAGAGAGTATATAACACTATCTAATATCTAAGTCCCCTTGAAACATCCAAATGCCATTAGAATAGCTTAAAATATCCTTCTTGGGTCACTTATTGAGCATGGTCAAACACATAATTAAATTTGGAGCTATATATTTATAATTGTATAGATAGTCAAACCTTATAACCAATTTTTCTAGATACACCTTGAAGTCCTTTAAAATTTTAATTTTTACTACATCTTTGAATTCATCCTAGATCAAAAGTTATGGCTCAAAAACTGAGCATTGGTTCTTCCTTCATTAGTTTGAATATTTAAATCCAAATGATCACAGTTAAACCTCAATCACTTAGAACACATCTCATGATCTTCACTCATCGCACTCAACTCACATTGTCAATATTGTTTGAAACTAGCTTAAACTTTAAATTGTAGTGTTTTATGATCTAGATGTTAAACCTTGAACATGTTGACCTCATCTCATATACCCTTGCAATATTGAAAAAATGTGTACTATCAGTCTCTATGAATTAACTTGGTTCTTACCTTATAATTCCCACCATTAGATCTTTCTCAAAAATCCTAAAATTATGACATTTGGCACCTTCGCATGACTTATGATCACTTTGCTTATATTCTCTTACACTTGTGCCATCTGGCAGTCTCCTATGCATTGTTGACTCTTTGACTTGTCCTGTGCCATTGATCTTTGTCAATATGAACTACCAATCACCATTGATCTTCTATCCAAGCTCCATGAATGTGACACTTCTCACTAGCATGTTCATTCTTTGACATATTAAATTTTAAATACACCATTAGATCAAGATCTATGATTTAATGCATATTTTTAGATCTACTGACTTAGTGACCTTATATTTCAACAAAGTTTATTTTGATGGTCTCTGACCCATCACAATTTGCAAGTGCAACTTTGAAGATTTATATCTCAAGCTAGAAAACACTTCAAGACTCCAAAATTTCAAGGTGGCTTCTTGGAAATATAGAAAACATATTCATGTAAACATTTAACCATTATTGGATTTATATATACCTAAGTTAAATGTACAAACATACTAGTTCTTACATATATGCATGACATGCAGTTACAGTCTGGCTAAGTATGGGAACTTCTATAATTTGCTTGGCAGGCCAACTTTGAACCTTAATAATTTTTATTTCACTTAATTACATTATCTAAAAATTAAACCATATCAACTTGGGACTAACATAATCACACCCATATGACCAACTTCCCCTGACTTATCTATAAGTGGTAATGGTGACATTAGCAAACTGGCTACTCAAATTTTTCTACCACTAGACCCAAAATGTCTAGATGAAAAATATAAACACCAGATGAGATTCAATCATGAACACAATCATTCAAATCATATAAGACCTCTTATGGGACCTCTTTCATATCCTTAATTCACCATAATCATCCCAAAACATCCCTAGCCATGTCAAAACTGAAGATCAACCAAACCTACTTCAAGCATACTAAAACAAACATACTACACACTTTGTCATTTAAACATAGACTATCAAGACACTTAATACACTCACCTAGACACCTCCATGACAACTCTTAAAACTCTCCAATAATCTCTCCCTTTTTCATTGATGTCAATACCCATTATACAACTCACCTTCCTTCTCTCTCTTCAAACACTCTAACAATAAGAACCTTCTCCCCCTTTGACACAATGACAAAGTGGGATAAACTAATATTGATGACTTGAAAAGAAAATAAAATGAGAATACCATGTTATAAACATTATACAAACTCTCCCTTACCTTGAGCCTACCTCTTCTTACCTTGACAACATCCTGTTGATATAAGCTAACACTCTCTTCAACCAATCACTATAATCAATGAAGAAAGAACACACAAAAACATGAAAATATGATGCAAATCACCAAGAAACATCTTAGAGGGACTCACCCTAAGATATTTGAGCCATTACACCTCTTGAGCATCTACATATCTTGACACACCATGAAGAACCACCACATAGGCTTATTAGCCTTCTCTCTCAAGCCACATCAAGGACCACCAATCAGAACTTCATTCCATTAACCAAATAGGAAACATGATCTAAACCAACATGATAACTCACCTTAAAATTCTCATGCCTTTATCATTTGGATAAACTGATAAAAAATCACTCTTCTTCACACTAGACCTATCTAGACTCTTTGCAGCCCTACTTAGAACTTGTAGGGCCCATAAATTTTAATAAACACACCATCAAGACCTAAAAATTCATATCTATAAAACCCTCATATTCCCCCTTATTCACACAAATTTTCATCACCTAGATTAACATATGTAACATATTTCCTTCACAAACCTACTAGCTAATTAGGCCTCCATCTTGACAAATTCAAGAATAATTTGGAAACAACAAACCTTCAGATCTCTATGAATCTTGATTTTACAACCCATTTATCCCATTCAACATATTAAGAAGCATCATACCTCAATTCATAAGGCAAACCACTTTTTTATCATAGCCCAAAACGCTAGAATCTCAAAACAAGCAAGGTCAACAAACCAACTTATGGTCAATGATCACCTATGAAACTTATTTCACACTTGGAGATAACCATCACACACTTTTGGACCAAAATTTGAGACTTCACACCTTTGGGAAACTTTACTTCCTATACCATGTATTTGATCTGCAATAAAAAAGATAGACCTACGAGCACACAACAACCTCCCTAAGGCATAAATAAGATCATTAAGACACAAAACCACCTAGAACACATCACAAATAAGTTCATAGACCTTTATAAACACCAAACTCTTCTTAGAATTCCATCAATCTCACTATGCCACCTAAAAACACCCATTCTGATCCTGGAAACACTACATATACATCATTAACATCTTATGACATCACTTTGACCTTATAAAATCACTTCTCCCATATTGACACATTAACTCCAATTGTAAATGCTCATTTCTTTAATTATAGGACCTTTTGAATAACACCATAGTAACACTTGCTTCTCCACTAAAAGGAATCTCTTAAGAAGCATAGATAGAGACCTCTTCTACACCATAATGCTCTTAAAACAAAGTGAAGCCAAGAGTGGCCCATATCTCCTCAATAACCACTAAAATACTTTTATAGCTATAAAACTTCTTGATCTTGTTCTCCTTAGTCTAAACTTTAAGAACTTGTTCCTTTTCGACATCACTCACTTTTTCTTCTATGATAGGAAATATTACATTTGGAGAAACTATGGAATCTTGATATACCTTGATGACTGAAGTATCTTCTTTGCATTACAAAATATCACCTTTAGGTCTTGATAACATAGGAACCAAGATTAAAACTTTTTCACAACAACAATTTTCTCATTAACATCTAAACACACCTTATAACTAGCCTCAAGTAGAACCTTGGTTTTCTCCTTAAGCTTGGTCTCTTTATTCACAACATGAGTAGATAATGAGAGCTCCTGGTACTCTCTAGTTTTTGTACAATTATCCACCATAGCAAATAGATTACTTAGACCTATAAAATCCTCATGACTCACACTTACCACCTTTGGTTTCCATGAGTTAACTTGCCTTCTTTATTGCATTCTAAGATCCTAATAAAACCTCTTCTATCTTGTAGGCATTTGATTGCAAAATCTAACAATGTGACCTTTCTATTGACAATTGAAGCACACTTTACCTTTTGCAAGAAGCTTATCCTACCTTTCCTGATTATAACAAAATCTTGAAATACGCCCATTCTTTTAACATATGAAACAAGCTACTCATTTTAAAGAAGACTCACCTTACCTTACCTTATTTGAACAATGCTTAGTAAAATGTCCCTCATCAAGATAGTTGAAGAAATTAAATTTATTCACACCTTTTGACTGATGACCCCCATTATAGTTCCATAAAAACACTTTTTTAATAAGTCTCTTGCATTCTCTAGCTCTATGACAAACTAATTACATGTGTAATAGTAACCATTAAAACTTTCATACCTCATGGCATTTGGTTGTCTGATTTGATTTATCATTAATCTACCAACATCTTCATTCCTTAACTGATTTTTGAACTTCAAGGTCTAATTTACATTAGTCTTCATCTTTTCTTGAGTTGCATTTTTTGGTTCTTTTTTGGATCTAAGACTAGTTCTATCAGTTGCATGCTTTTGGCCACTTAGAATATTGTCTAGATCACTAAAACTTTTATCAAACGTGACAAATGATTTCACCTTAGTTGTATAATTCTCTAACTTATATTTTAATGACTCATTTTCAATTACATACCTTTAACATTCATCTTCTTTAGCTTTTAGGTTTGTAGATAGGATTTATAATTGATAACTGATATTCTTAACTATATCTTCATGCTCCTTGGTGTCTTCATTCATTATTTATTCATACAAATTGAATTGCTCCTCATAGTCCTTGATTTGAGACTTCATATTCTTATTAATATTATTCTCAATCTTCAGTTCTTCAAGATCATTCATTAATTCAATCTCATAGTCCACCTTATCTTTATCATCATCTAAATCACTCTAAGTAGACTTATTTTGATATGAGTAACTTCTTTCCTCAGATATGAAGAGGTATTCGTCTTCAAAAATACCATCATCTTCATGATTATACTCTGAGTCACTATCTTCTCTGGTGTAGAGACCTTTTTTATCCTTGAAGGATTTCTTGTTGTCAAACCTTTTGAATCCCTTCTTGATTTTATCAAACCTGAATGATCTCTTTTCATCATCATGACCTTGACCATGCTATTCATCATCATTATTATTATTTTTATGAGGTCACTTATTATAAAAATGTCCTACTTCTCCATAATTGAATCATTTAAAGATTAGTTTACCCTTATACTTGCATTACCTTATTTTCAATTTCATTGTAAATAAAGTAATTAGTTTATCTTCATCAATATCAAATATGTCATTCTCCTTAAGTATCTTACCTTGTAACTTATTCTTTGGCTTCATTTTTATCTTGAATGTTGTTTCCTTCTTTGGTGGTATGTCATCATTTACTCTCATCTAATAGGTAGTAAGAATTCCATACAATTCATCCATATTCAACTGAGTAAGATCATGACTTTATTCTATAGTAAATAATTTAGTATCAAAATTGAGAGAGAGATATATTAATACCTTTTAAACCATATTAGCTTCTTCAAGATTCTCTCTAAGACCTCTAATGATTTTCACAATCTCATCAACTCTCTACAGAAAGGATGCCACAAAATCTTCTTCCTTCATCTTAAGACTCTCAAATTTTCTTCAGTGAGTCTACTACTTTGCCAACTTAACCTTTGAATTTCCTTCATTAATAGTATTCAATTTATCCCACATTTATTTTGTATATATACAATGGATTACCTTGGTGTATTCAGTTTATGATAGACCACAAGTGATAGCATTCATTGCCTTAGAATTGTTCTCAAATAACTTCTTATTTGTAGCACTAAATAGAGGAATAATAGGTATAGAATAACCATCCATTATATATTACCAAGTTTCAAACCCTATTTACATATTTAGGTCATCATCCTCTCACTCTATAAAGCATAATTGGATCCATTGAATGTCGGTGCTTACTTAGTGGAAAAACCTCCTTGCATTTAATGGCCACCCATATTGTATTTTGGATCTCCTTCAAGTTGGCAAGCCTTTACCAAATGACTAGATCTGATACCAATTGTTAGAGGTACAAACCACATAGAGGGATGGGGGGTGAATCAATTTTGGAAAACAATCCAATTCAATTTCTAAACCCTTTAAACACTATAAGCATTCTATACAATTATTCATGAAGTATTCAAAATGTTTATAGCAATGAATAATAGATAATGCAAGATTAGATACAAAACACAAGATCTATGTGGGAAACCTTCTTGGGGAAAAAAATCCACTCTCAAGCCTACAAACATATAGATTACTTGTCCTATAAGATGATCACAAACATGAGACCAGTCAAGTCTTTCTAACTATAATTTAGTGAAACACCTATTTCACAAGAAGAACCTGCCCATAGGATGATCAAGTCGTTCTGACCACCTATTGGTCAAGTCTTTTTTATCAAATTTAGTGAAACACCTATTTCACAAAGAGCACCTACCCCTAAGATGATTAAATCCTTTTGACCACCTATTGGTCAAGTCTTTTTGACCTAGATGTTGAGAACCCTTCTAACACCTATGAAGTGAACATCTCCTAGTCACTGATTGCCTACCAATATGATGGAGATATAATGTGTATTTTTTAATTCTTTTTGGGAATTAAGTGTTTAATTCCTAAGTAAATAAAGGTTTGAGTAAATGTAAATTAGTAATTATTGTGTCTCAATTAGCCTACTAATTTGGGTAAATAGATATGTATTTTATCTTTTCTAAAAATAGTAAGGAATGTAAAGAAATCAAACTTAGCTTATTCTAGGTCAAAATAGATGATTAAAGATCTAAAAATTGATGTGTAGGGATGGTGAACTATCACAAATAGGACCCAAAACTCTTTTTATAGATTGGATAGGAGAAATAGACTCAGGACACCCTACCACTTAGTATTTTAGTCCATTTTTTGAAGCTTTTATCCCTTTTTAGATCTATTGTCCACTTCTGGCATTGTTGTCCTAGTGGTCTAGGTTTTTAAGGTTTTACTCAATAAGCCTATAACACCCTGATAATGAAATATCAAAGCCTAATTATGTGTAAAGATTATTATGTTTCTAATTCAATCTTACAAAACCCTTAGGACCTCTTGGTACTTGAAATTGAATAGCAAACTTGGGAAATAGAGAAGGTTTAGTGTGTAAAGGATATGCTAGATGCACTTCACACTCCATGTGTGGGCATGTTACTTACATACCAATACTCCAAAGAAAGATCAAGCTAATGTAGTTCTCCCATTTGAAATGCTTGGTGTAATTGTGTGATGTATACAACTATATCCGAAACTAGAATGTACTTTGGATGACTAGGGATTGGTATGAGTGCTTGAATAGGCTTGAATTGGTTTTGGAAGGTTGTATGTAGAGAATAGGGAAGAGTGCTTGAGTATACTTGCTTTTATTCTTTATTTTTTCTTTTGAATGAGTGTCAAACCTTATAAATATAAATCAAATGTAATTTTCTATGGATACTAATGATCATGGGTTAGATGAGCTTGTATTAGGTTAACAAGGGAAAGGATAAGGAATCTGGAAAACCTGACCATTAGAAGTGAAAATGAACTTGGACAACAATGGTAGAAACATGACACCCTTGAATTTTGGCACTCCTATCAAAATTAGGTGCTATTATCCTAGGAGGATGAGCCCTAGTGGGATGGATCTAGGTTTGGGAGGGCTACTTGGGTCCTAAAAAGCTAAGTCTGAGAAGCTATGGGTGACTAGGAATCAGTGAAAGTCTAACCAAGAAGGGTTGAGTGAACAATAAAGAGGACCTATAGGTTGGGTACTATTATCCATGATTAATTCATATAATTTCAAATTTTATATGATTACATTTGCACCCCCTTTATTTTAGTGATGTAACAAAGTGAAGTACTAAGATAAAGGAAAAATAAAAAGCATACCTAAACTTACATGTAAGGGAAAAGCTCATTAAGTTGTTGGATGTGTGTAGAGAGAGCAGGGTATGATGTGTGAATTTGAAAATAAAAGCATGAAGTAGATTAGTTCTTACTAGGAACATTATATCTAAAATAAGAATGTACAAAAATTGAGTAAAGGAAGAGAGAGGAATGAATACACCTCACCAAGTATGCAAACCAATACAAAACCTATTTTGATGCTGGATTATGTTGACTATGTGTTGAATTAAGAGTAATATCATTAACAGAGTTGAGTTCTCAATTACCTAAAATATGGATCAATAATTCAAAGGATATCCCTTTATCTCTATCATCACCAACTAAGTGAGTTAATGAATTGTGTGTGTGTTAATCAATGTCTAGACTATATGTCGAATCACTCTAAATAGGTTGCTTAAAAATATAAAGGTTAGACCTTTGGCTCTATTATTTCCCCATGAAGTGAAGATATGAATTTATTGATACTAGTTTAGAATATATGTCATATGGGATGGCTCATAGAGCCCATTAATATGCTTAAAATATGACACTATGGCATGGATAGTCAAATGTGTGCTAGAAGCAAAGCCATTCTTGGCCATTTTAAAAGATGGAGATTAGGATTTTATGAAATCCACTTCAAAATTGATGTAATATGCTTATATAAAATCCAACTTAGGAACTTGGGTAAGCTAAAAGCTAAACTTGTATGAAATTTTAACTCAAATGTGATGCCAACCACCTATAGATAGAGTAAGGCATGCAACAGCTGAGAATGCCTAGAATAAACTAAACTTGGAAACAAAAGAAGATCAATGTGGCACGCATATTGCCCCAAATCATTGATGTCTAGAACATGGATTATGATATAAAATTTATGTCAACTACCAAATATGAACTAAAATTGAAAACCATCATTCCACAAATGATAACCCCCTATATCTAAGAAAATTATATTGAAACTGTTGAACTTGCTTGATTTGGAAGTGTAAAAACTATCCCTAAACTAAACTTTTTGCCTATTTCTAGAAACCTTGAGTGTTTTTCTACCTAGAAAAGAGTGCCAAACTATGGACATCAATGTTTTTGGTGCTACTATCTATTTTTAGTGTTACTATCCTTTTTTGGCATTATTATCTAGTGTGGAAACTGACTACTGATATGAGACTATTCCTATTTTTTACTCTAATTTGACTAGTTTGACCTATGGATTCTATGTTGACTTTTGAGAATGTTATTTTTTCAATTTATAAGAAGTTTTATCTTTATGATAAATCCCCTATTTAATGTCCTAGCTTCTAATGGTAGGAATGATGAACCTATAATGACTACCCTCAGAAGAAAAGAGTCCTTCAATTGTGTTAATTATAAAAAAATATATGATATAACATTTAATGTTTGACAATATTTTTCAAGATATAACAATATTTATACCAATATATTGTTAGATCAATAGGGGTATGCATAGATAGATATAACAATGTGAAAGCATGTGCATGATACTGAACTAGACTGGTAATGTTAGATATTAGCTGTTAGTTGTCAGTTATTAGTTGGAGGGATGCAACATGATGTCCATCATGGCATCCAAGAAAGCAAAGAAAAATACATGATATGGATCATGGAATTACAAACATAGAGGAAAAAACAAGAAAACAAGCATATGAATCAAGAAGTAATAAGTATACAAGGGTAGCTAAGGGGTTGTGCAAATAAGGGACATGGGCAAATGTCACTCAAATTAAAAACAAGCAAGGAAGGCATGTTCAAATACCACATATGCATATAAGTGAAATAAGAAAAATTGGCACATTGGACACATGCACATAAAAGAGTATAAATAAAGGACATTGGTAAATATCCTAAGGCACACATATGAAAAAGAGGTAAAGGACATTGGAAAATGTCTTAAGGTGCAAGCAGGAGACAAACATGAACTAGAAAATGCAATCACATAAGCTACGCTAAGGAAACAGAGAAAGCATGTAATAGCTAGAAGGATACAAGCACATCTAACTAATCAAAGCAATAGTAAAAGTATATAAAACATGTGTAGTATAAGACTAGATATATGTACGAATGATAAATGTTAGTGAAACATTGATATGATATTCTGTGTTAGCTATAAAGTAATGTACATCAACATGATATCTCAAAGTGTGTAGTATAGGAATGACATAACCTAGATGGTATTATCATGTAGAAAATACCCCTAGTGGGTATGTATATCGATGTGTGTCTCAAATGTAGAAGTAGAAATGGCCCCTTGATTGGTAGAGTGAAGCAATCAAAGAGTTGGATGTCATTGTGTACACCTAAAAGAGAAAAATTGAAGCATGGTAGTGTAGATAAATTGACGTACAATAGCATGAAACAACAAATGTAAATCCTAACATGATAGTAGTAATGTAACAATATGGATTATCCATACAATCAAAAATGTTTTTGGTGTTTTTACAATTTTTTGTATTATTTTTATATTTTTAAAGATATTTGAACTATGTGTAAGAAGTGCAAAAGACAATATGTACAATAAATGTGTAGAAAGAACCTACTATACATGGAATTTACGTAGATGCATAATATTCATTGGGTTTTTGAGTTTATTTCCATTGAGTGATGCTAGATGATACACTTTAGGGCTAAGCTTTTCAGTAATGATGTAGGGACCTAGCCAATTTGGTTTGAATTTTCCTTTAGTTTCTTCTTTGGCATTGATATTGTGAAGGTTTTCTTTTAGAACAAGATCATTAAATTTGAATTCTTTGATGTGAATGTGCTTATTGTAGGTTCATTGTATGCATTGTTAGTATATTCTAAGGTGTTCTATAGCTTGAATACATGTATGGTCTAATTGTTTGATTTAGTGTAAATGTTTTTTCTTAGTACTAGTCATTATTGAGAATACCTTTTAGGGAGACACGAAGGGATGGAATTTCTAATTATAGTGGTATAAATACCTCTATTATATAGATGATTTAATAAGGAGAAGCCCCTAAGGGCATACAAATACTTGTGTGATAGGCCCATAGTGTGAAAACTAGTTGATTGTGCCAATCATCACCAAACTTAGTTACTATTTTACTCAGGATATTGTTAATCATTTTGTTAGTGGATTAAACTTGACCATTTCCTTGTGGATAGTATGAAGTGAATAATGTGTGTTTGATTTTGTATTTAGTATTAAAAAATAATAGTTTTTTTTTTGAATGATGGTCCATTGTTTGAAATTATAGCAGTAAGTAGGTCAAAGTGTGAAATAATATGGGTCATGATAAAACTAAAAATGTCTTCACCTATGGTAGATTGAAGTGAAACTACTTCTACCCATTTAGTAAAGTATTATATGATAGTGATTATGAATTTATCACATAGCTTTGTGTATTATAAACATTCATCTTCCATGGTAGGCTAGTAGTACCCTTGTCAGAGAAGTTTGTGTGATATGGCTTTGCCAATAAAGTGACCACCACATTCACTATCATGTATTTGAGTTAGAGCAATTTTGGCTTTTATGAAGTTTAAGCATCATAGTAAGTGTCCATCGAAGGATCATTTGAAAAGGTCCTCACCACTGATTACATAATCGAGAGATTTATTTTGTAACCTATATTTTTCATTTTAGGAGAAAGTGTCTGGTGTAATAGATTTGTTGAAAAAGTTGTAAATGTTAGTAAACCATTCAGGGGTTGCAGAGCTTCATGTGGTAGCTAGAATGAAGAGAGAAATCAAATATGTGTTAGATATTGATGGTGATTATAATCATTTAATAGTAAATATTGCTTGATCATAATTGATACCAATGGGAATGAGAGATGTTATGCTAGCCATTGCATCTACATGTCTATTATCTTTTTGAGGAATGCTCTCAATAGAAAAATAATTGAATTACAAAGATAGACATTATACCATATTGCAATATGGGATAAGTGTTCTTATTTTTTTTATAAACATCATTGACTTGATTAACCACTAATTAGGAATCCCCAAATATTTGGATAGATTTGATTTTGAGGGATTATGCAGCAAATAGTCCTAAGACGAGTGCTTAATATTCTACTATGTTTTTGGTGCATGAAAAACTTAATCGGTATGCTATAGGAATTGTATGGACTAAGGGATCAATAAAGACAATGCCCATTCCTGCACCAAATTCACATCAAGAGATGTTAAACAACATGGTCTAAGTATGTAAATAAGTAGAATATGTAGTGAAATCATTTCTAAACATGTCACTTAAAGGGTTGATATCTAATAATGGGGTTGCTACCAAATGGTCTGTAATGATTTGTGCCTTAATCAATTTTTGGAGGATTATTTTTAAGGCAAATTCTATCAATAACATAACCCATTTTGTGATGCAGCCAGAAAGATGTGGTTTTTCTAGTAAGAAATTTAGAGGGTATGCTTTTGATATTACATGAGTTTCATTATTGACCATGTAATGTTAGGTTTTTGTGTGGTGAAAACTAATGCTAGACATAATTTTTCTATTGGGGAATTATTTTTTTCATAATTGACCAATGTAGGACTGATGTAATAAACTACACATTTGGTATTGTGATCATCATGTTATGCTAAGATAATGATTGATTATCGAGATATAAAGGAGGAAAGGTTTGTCTAGGATAGGTGGGACTAAAATAGGTAGATTGAGAAGATATTATTTGATTGTGTCAAAGTTGTTTTGATAGGCTTGGTCCCAAATATCTTTCTTTAGTATGTGCATAAAGGATTATGTTTTATCAACAAGTTGAGTTACAAAATGGTGAATTTATTGGATCTTAAGAACCTTGGAGGGATCAAAGTTATTTTAGATTGGTAGGGGTGGCATATCAATAATAGATTTGACTTTCTTAGGATAAAATTCTATGCCATGTAGAGATATAATGAAACCAAGGAGTTTTCCTTATGTAACTTTGAATACACATTTCTTTGGGTTTAATCATATGTGGTATTGTTTGAGTTGTGTAAAAATCTTTTGTAGATCATTAGTGTGATGTTATCATTATTTAAATTTAGCTAGTATATCATCTACGTAATCCTTGATAGTATGGTGAATTAACTCATGAAAGATATACATCATAGTACATTGATATGTGGCCCCAACATTATTTAATCTTAAAGGCATAACAATGTAACAAAATATGCCCCATGGTGTTGTGAAAGATGTTTTTTCTTGTTATTTTTTAGCAATTTTGATTTGATTATAACAAAAAAAAATCATGCATAAATGATATCATTTCATATTTAGATATGGATTCTATGATCATGTCAATATTAGATAAAGGGAAATCATCTTTTGGGCATGTTTTATTTAAATCTCTAAAATTAAAACAACATTGAATTTTCCTGTTAGGTTTGACAATGAGAACTATATTAGAAATCCACTCGAGATGTGCTACTAGGTGAATGAAACTAGCATCTAAGAGGCATTAGATTTCATCTTTGACTAAAAGAGCCACCTTAGGATGCATTATATGATTTTTTTGTTTAATTGGTTTAGCATTAGGGTACAAAGGAATCTGATGGGCTGCTATGGATGTATCACTTCTTGACATATCAAAATATGACCAAGCGAAGTGTTTATGGAACTTTGTTAAGGTTTGATGAATATCAACATCTTTTTCCTTTTTTAGAATAGTGGCTAATAAGATAATATAGGGATCTTTGTCAGTCCTAAAATTGAAATTCATTGTTTCTTCATTAAGTAATGTGGAATGATCAAGTGTGTATTGAGTTATAGGGATAATCATCTGAGTCAACTTGTATATCAGGGGAGGAGTCAATACTTTCTCCAAAGTATGTGTGGGTATTTATGTGGTTTGGAAATTGGTTTTTATGGTAACAAGATGGGAGATCCTCATATGCACCAAAAAATTAGAGGAGGGATTCATTGTTAGAAAATTCATCTAATGAAAACATGTTGGGTGAATCTATGTTGTTAATAAGATTAGGGTAGATTAATGATAGTGTAGAAGTATTATTGATCATATTATCAGTGCATGCAATTGGTGGATAGAATTTTATGTGTTGCAAATAGGTGGGAGAGGATTTCTTATAGTTAAGGTGGAACTAATATCTTAGCCCCTATAATTTATGTTGTGTGGATGCCTTGATTGGATTGACTATTCCTTGTTCATATTTTCCAAGTCCTTTGCCTTGATAACCCATCTTATTTATTATCTGAGTGTAAATGATGAAGTAAATTAGTTTTTTTGGTATGGGTGTTTTGACAGAATTTGGAGTTATCTAATTTTGTGTATGATATGAGGGTATACCAAGAGTAATTAATTATTTAGGTATACTACTTAGATTAAAGTGTAGAATATAAATATATGAAGATTCAACCATTTGATAATATTTAAAAGGTTCATGATCTATTGGGCATGTGTATATGTAACCTTTGTGACTAAATTTTAAATAGACATGGAGTGTGGAAGGAACTACATGCATATCATGAATCCATGGCTAACCTAGTAATAAGTTATAATTAAGTTTATTGGGCATGACTTAGTAGGTGGTTGGTAATGTCTTGGGCCTTAGGGTAAGATTAAGTTTTATTTGACCCGTTACTTTTGATGGGATGTTTTCAAAACCTCTGATGTTCATATTAGAATGGTCTAGATCATGAGGTTGTATGTTAAGAAGCTTAAGAAATGAGATGATGTTAAGGCATAAACCATTATCCACCAG
This sequence comes from Torreya grandis, assembly GCA_037957365.1. Classification (NCBI taxonomy): domain Eukaryota; kingdom Viridiplantae; phylum Streptophyta; class Pinopsida; order Cupressales; family Taxaceae; genus Torreya; species Torreya grandis. The sequence continues at coordinate 4,365,144 of JARHVA010000191.1, forward strand.
TTCTCTTTTGACCCCAACATCATTAATTCATAATTTAATATACAAAGGTAAATGTTGTTCAATGATTTATTGCAAGGCTAAATCATCATTTCCAAAAGAGATATGTTATTTAGTCTATTGCATTATGTTGAGGATGGATGCAACATAAGCTAGATCAATAGAGATAGGGATTCTAGTATTATGAAGGGCTACATACAATGCATCCTTGTAAATATCTAATTACTAGAGGAGTTTGAGAACAAAAACTATATCCAAAGGGGAACTAGCCTGAGCAGTAAAGTTATGGCCCTGGGTAATATCAACCTACCTATCTTTGTAAACTTGGATGATAGCATGGACCACATGATCTACTATAGGCATAAAGCTAGTAGTAGGTGTAGGATAAGAGCTAGATGTACCAAGTTCAAAGGAGGGAGGGATGGATATAACCGCTAGTGTTTGTTATCATCTAGTAATGATAAGAAGATACTAAAAATTAGCCAATGAGTTATATGCATTAAGGAAAAAAACATTAATGTGAAGTGAAATGCATGTAATTTGGGTGATTATGTGTGTAAAGATATACTTATAAAGACTATGACACATATAATATAGCAAGTAAGAGGTAGACAATGTTCATGAATATAGAGAAATTTTTGATATGCAACATAACATTTTTCATTTGTTGAGCATAATGAGTCAAGAAATGGTTCCATATGATAAATAGAGAGTAAAAGATAAAGAGCATGATTTTATGTCTAACTACATATAGAGCTTTGAGTTGTAACATAATATTGCTTACATGTTGAACATAAGAAACTTGAAGATTATTCCATAGTAGAGATATAGAATATGCAAAAGGCATGTGTAAATCTTGTATAATTTTAGCAATAACAGTTGTAATATCATCCATTAGTATGAACATTAGGCATGAAGTGCACATAATGAAACTTTCTACTAACATATGATAGACTTCATCATTCATGTACATGATAGGGCCCATTATGGTTTCTTTGTTATTTGCAAGAAATGTAGGAAGAATATGCAAATAGTTGAGCATCATTTTTGTAATATAACTATAAATGTAAGGTGATACCTCAAACAACAAAGAACTAAATATTTTTTCAAAATATTATGAACTTTTGAATTTGAAATTGATTTTCTAAGTTAGATATGTAGCTAAATTTTCAAAAAAATATGCAAAAAGTACTAAAGAATAACTGAGAATGTATTTAATGTAATTAGGGTTTTGAATGAATTTTTCCAAAATTAAGTGTAGTAATTTAAAAAAATTATAGAAAAATGTAGTTTTAATTTTGAAAAATTGAGGAAAAATATGAAAATATTTCAAAAATTAACAGTATATTTTCCTAGTGGTTTGAAAGTGTTTGTATGCAAATAGGACCTAGTATGTGCAAACTAAGGTTTGGGTGATTTTATTGAAAATATTTAAATAAATTTATAGTTTTTAAAATTTAAATTCAAGAAAAATTAGGAGAATATTGCAATAAAAAATAAAAATAATTATCCCTAGGGTTTCTTTGGTTTTTGTACAAAAATTTGAAGTAAGTCAAGTTCACTAAATGTTCTATTCTTTTTGGGAATTAAATGTTTAATTACTAATAAAATAAAGGTCTAAGTAAATGTAAATAATTAATTAATGTGTCTCAATTAGTGGACTAATTTGTGTAAATAGATATGTATTTTATCTTTTCTAAAAATAGTAGGGAATGTATAGAAATCAAACTTAACTTGTTCTAGGTCAAAACAGATGATTCAGGATCTAGAAATTATTGTACAGGGATGGAAAACTATTAAAAATAGGACCCAAAACTCTATTTATAGATTGGATAGGATCTTTAGACTCAGGACACCCTAATACTTGGCATTATAGTCTACTTTTAGAGCTATTGTCCACTTCTAGCTCTGTTGTCCTAGTGGTCTAGTTTTTATGGGTTTTTCATGGTAAGCTTATAACACCCTCGTAGTGAAATTTTGAAGCTTGACTCTATGTGGAGATCATTGTGTGTTTGATTCAATATTCCAAAACCCTTAGGAGCTCTTGGTACTTAAAATTCAATAGAAAACTTTGGAAAGAAAGAAGGGGTTAGTGTATAAAGGATATGATGGACACACTTCACACCTCATGTGGGGGCATGCTGCCTATATACCAATACTCTATGGAGGGATCAAGTTAATGTAGTTCTCCAATTTAAATTTTTTGGCTCAATTTTGTGATGTATGCAACTAGATTCAAAACTAGAATGTATTTTGGATGACTAAGGACTATTATGAGTGCTTGAACAGGCTTGAATTGGTTTTGGAAGGTTGTATGTAGAGAATAGGGAATAGTGCTTAAGTGTACTTACTTATATTCTTGCTTCTTTCTAATGAATAAGTGTCAACCCTTCTAAATGGAAATTTAATGAAATTTTATAGGGAAAATAATTATCATGTATTAGATGAGCTTGTATTAGGTTGAAAGAGGAAAAGATAAGGAGTCAAGAAAGCTTAATCATTAGAGGTGAAAATGAACTCAGATAATGACACCAAACATTGGACACCCTTGAATTATGGTGCTCTTATCCAATTTGGGTGTTATTATCCTAAGAGGGTGAACCTGAGATGGATGGATCTAGGTCCAAGAGGGCTACCTAAGTCCTAAAAAGCTAAGTTTGAGAAGCTATGGGTGACTAGGAATCAATTAAAGTCTAGCCAAGAAGGGTTGAGTGAGTAAGAAAGATGACCTATAGGTTGGGTGCTATTAGCCATGCCTATGTCATCTAATTTCACATTTTATATGAATACATATATCAGATCTTTTCAAATATTCACATTACATAGTCCACACTATGATCTACCTCTCAACTCAACCACCAAGCTCACACAAACATCATTTATCCTTTACTCACACTCAAGGCATCCAAAACATCCTTTTGGATCACCATAGACCTCTTCACTCATTCTCAATATTCAAACCTACAAGATCACTATTATGACATCAATAATATGACCTATTTGTCATACACATAGTCATCAACATACTCTAATATATAACCCATTATTGGCCACCCACCCTTTCTTCTTTCCTTCATAACGCATACACGATTTCTCTCTAGTCTCACAAGTCTAGAAATCATCATCTTTGATTTCACCTTTTATAGAGTCATTGGGATTATTATCTTCTTAGATAGCCTATTTACTTACATTAACCCTTAAGACATCTTATATATCTCAATATTATCCTTAGATGTCATCCATAACAACTATGGGTCATACTTAATTAGTTACTCCTCTTAGTAGACCTTATAGGTCTCATGAAGACCTATTCCCCTATTTAGCACTCCATTGAGCAAATTAGAAACATAGGACCACTTCCATAAGCATTGATCCACTCCACATGACCCCTTAAACATCTTTAAATGTTCATAGACATCACAAGTCTCCTCTATGTAGTTCAATCTACTCAAACATTAGCCTTGTATATAAGAACACCATGAATGAACAAATAGTCAACTTCTAAGCATTTGTTCATATAGAATATGGATTGGTAAAACCTCCAAAGTCCATAAAAATAATCCTTAGAGAGTCTAAAACACTTTAAAATATCTAAGTCCCATTAAAACATCTAAATACCATCATAATATCTCAAAATATCTTTTTCAGGTCACTTATAGAACATGGTCAAACACATAGTGAACTTTGGAGATTAATATCTAAAATTATATTGATATTCAAACTTGCTAACCAATTTTTATAGATGTGCCTTGGAGTCCTTTAAATTCTTTATTTTAAATGCATCTTTGAATTCATCTTAGATCAAAATTTATGGTGCAAACACTAAACATTGGTGTTTCCTTTATTAATTTGAATATTTAAATCCAAATGGTCACAGTTAAACCTTGGTAACTTAAAACACATCTCATGCTCTTCACTCAACTCACTCAACTCACACTATCAATATTCTTCAAAATTAGCTCAAACATTAACTCATTTTACTCCATTATCCAAACTTTAAACCTTTAACATGTAGACCTCATCTCATGCACCCTTACAATATTGACCAAATACGCATCATTGATCTCTACAGATCATCTTGGTCCTTACCTTTTAGCATTCACCATTAGATTAGAAATCCTAAGATTATGACACTTGGCACCCTTACATACCTTTTGAGAAATTTAATAATATTCACTTATGCTTTTTCCACTTGGTAGTTTTGTGTGTATTATTGACTCTCTGACTTGTCCCACATCATTGATCTTCATCAGTATGAACCACCACTCACTGTTGATCTTCTATCCAAGCTCTTTGAATTTGACATTTGTCACTAACATTTTCATTATTTGACATATTGAATTTTGCATGCACCATTGGATAAATATATATGATCTAATATGAACCATTATATATACTTAGTGAGCTCAAACTTCAATGAATTTTATTTTATGGTCTACATAACCCATCATAGTCTACAAGCACAACTTTGAAGATTTATATCTTGAACTAGAAAACACTTCAAAACTCCAAATTTTCAAAGTAGCTTATTGGCACCATAGAAAACATATCCATGTAAACCTTTAACCATTATTGAATTTATTTTTACCTAAATTGAATTCACAAACATACTGGTTCATATATATCTGCATGAAGTTTAGTGATGGTCTAGCTAAGTATGGGAACCTCTATAATCTGCTTGGAAAGTCAACTTTGAACCTTAATAACTTTGGTTTCACTCAATTAGATGGCATAAAACTTGGACCATAGAAACTTATGACTAATTTTATCATACCCATATGACCAACTCCCCTTAAATCATCCATACATGGAAATGGTGATGTTAACAAAATGTCTACTTAGATTTTTTTGCCACTAAACCCAAAATGTCTAGATGAAAACTATAAACTACTAGATAAATTCCGCTCATTCACATAATAATTTGAAGCGTATAATACATCTCATGGGACCTCTTTTATATAATCAAATCACCATACTCATCCCAAAACATCCTTAACCATGCCAAAACTGAAGATCAACCAAGCCTACTTCAAGCATACTAGAACATGCATATTGCACACTTTATCATTAATAATTAGACTATCAAGACACTTCACTCACCTAGACACCTCTATGACATCACTAATAACTCTAAAACATGTTATAAGTACAATCATAGAGAAGGTGGGTATAAATCAGTGATGCTAGATAATCTAAATCTATTCCTAACTCTTAATCATTTAACATGCATCAACTTGCTCGATCAACAAAAACATGAAAACATATACATCCAAAGCATACATATGATAATACATCAAATGAACACATCATATATATGGGAAACATTCTTTGGGTATAAAACCCATTAAACTCTATAAGATGGACTATAATCTTATAAAATAAGATCCAACATTTAGACCAACATTGACTGATCAAGGGGCACCCATCCTTTAGTTTAGTGAGACACCAATCTCATAAGGAGATATTACCCCTATCTAGTTGAGCACACACTATGACTAGACCTTTGGAAAGCTTTACCTTACAAAGAGGAACCAATCCCCTAAGTAACCAAGCACCCACCTAGATATCTTGAATTAATAACTTTAAACACCTATTGATACTCTTCAACTAATGATGACCACCTCTATTTTCTCTCATCTCTCTTAAATTTCATCTAGGGATAACTCTGTCAAACTACCTCTTCTAGGCTCATTAGGTCTAATAACCTATGTGTCCTCCTACATCAACTTAATCATATAATCATGACTGATCCTCTTCAATCTCTAATGGTTCTAAATAACCTATACCTTTTATTTCAAAGTATCTCTCTTTCTCTTGAATCCTCACTCTCATAACCAACATAATTAGTCCAATTAGACCTTATACTTATACTACTCTCTTTCTTTTTAACCCATCTTGGTTGGATAAGATGCTTTAAATATTTGAAACACATTTAACATAGGTCTATACACATGTTACATGTGAGAACCACACTCTTGATAGGTTGATCATTACCTCATTATCCCTAAACCACTAATAGGTCTTGGTGAGACCTAAAACAATTAGGTCTTCATACTCACACATTACATGTGAGACTACTTGGACCACCTTAATCCTTTACCAATGATTAGAACACATCAAAACTATTTCTAATATCCCCTTGGTTACTCCCATATGGGTCTATGCCACTTTAAATACCAACTCAACATTCAAACCTACCAATTAGGTCTCCTTGCTCTTTAAGGTCTTCATATACAGAAAACATAGTCTCAAAATTCTAAACCAACTACTCAAATATTTCACATAGAAATGTTATTAGATCACATGGGTTGACCCTTAAAGACCTTATCTACACCTCCAAGTGCTTTAGACATTTCAACATTGGCTTTAAACACTCAATTCAACCTCTTAGAATAACCACTTAGTGTGGTCACACATAGTCAAAATATAGTTATATTATTATGACTCTCCATATCTGATCAGGAGTAAACTATGAAAACAAATGCCTTCTCATAATCCTTAGATACTTATATAACATATCCATTCTCGTTTTCTTCTTCATTTCTACTTAGAACACCTTCAACTTATTTTTTCAAAATGGTCACTCATTGTGTCAATGCATTCAAAAAACATAGTCAACTTATAAGCCTTTATTCATACTAAATATGGATTTTTCAAACATCCAAAATCATATAGATAGCCTTCATAAAGTATAAAACACTATCCAATAGTTATCTCATCATGAAACATCAAATACTATCAATAAAAAATCAATTATCCCTCTCTGGTCACTTGTAGGACATGGTCAAACATAGTCAAATTTGAACTCAATATCTTTGATTATACAAACATTAAAATTATTTAAATCACTTATCTAGATGAACATTTAAGTTCTATTCAACTTTTATTTTTACATCACATTTAAATTTGTCCTAGATCAAAAGATATAAGTAAAATATTGAGCACTAGGTTTTCCTTTGTTAAATTCAAATGCCAATAATCACTATTAAACTTCAAACACTTTGACCTCATCTCATGCTTCCTAAAAACTTTGAAAAAATATGCACCATTGATATCCTCATAAGTATCCTAGTATTTATATTTCAATTCTCACCATTGATCTTAGATCAGAGCTCCCATGATTGTGCTACTTGGTAGATCTAGGTGCTTTCTACACATTTGACTCTTTGACTCAACTTGCACCATCAATATCTATCTATACAAACACCTGCATGTCATTGATCTTATGTTAAATATTCCATGATTGTGACACTTATCACTAGTGCATGACTTATGAGCATCCTTTAACAATTTGGCTTAATACTCACTATTGGATCTTACTAACAAGATCACACACTCCATTAGATCATTATCCATTCAAATTAAATTCACACTATTATATCTGTGATCTGATTAAACACTGACCGTAGATATTCAATAATGAAAATTTAGATAAGTATAGAAACTTAGTGAACTCTATTTGAGAATCCAAATTTATAACTTAATAACTTTTGTTACACTCCATATCTAGACCTAAAATTTAAACCATATGATCTCCTCACATAGGGGAATCCATCCATGTATGAAACTACTCTTGAAACCTTCACACATGTGAAATATTACGTCATCTAAATGCTTACTCAGATTTATCTATCAAGATGACTACTTGAACTTAGACACTCAATTGACTACTCTGATGAATTCCATTCACTTTCATAAGCACTCACAACATACCATAAGGTATCTACAACATGCCCATATCATCAATATCATCCATGAATTTCCTCACTAACTCAAACACTCTCCAAACCATCAATATGATCTCTTTGTATTTAATACACTAAGATCTCATGATCTCTTTGACATAAATGACAACCTAACTTCAATGACCATGCTCAACAATCTCCCCCTTTGTATGGCAAAACACCCTAAAAATAACTTCATTTGAATAATCACTTCATTTTGATATTTTTCCCCCTTTGACATTAATGAAAAAGGGTCTCTTCCTCAACATGTTGATAATCATTCATCAACATCATGTGTGCATTCAAATACTATTTAAAAAGCTTAGGATACTTACATACTTTCAAGCATATGAATTAGTTACTCCCCTTTTGACATGCACCAATCTGAACTAGGACTTCTCTGATCCTTAGACTTAACAAACTTCTCACAGATCTTAGGAATCTCCCCCTAACATCATGTTCTATATTATATAAGTTTTTCTTTGACATACACCAATATGAACTTGGGCTTTTCTGATCTTTGGACCTATCTACCTAAATAAATCACAAACTCCCTTTCATTATGCATGAGGATTCAATTCTTTATCAAACATTTGACTTGGTTTGATCAATTCATCATATCAATCTCCTTGAATTCACAACTATAGTAGACTTCTTCATACCTCCACCATGACTAGAACATCTCACATATACTCCCCATTACATCATGCACATATTATTCAAGACATTCAAGCTAACTGAGTTAGTTCCCCCTTAGCTAAACACATCTTCAAATGATATTTTTGTTTTGAAACATCAACCAAAGCTCAAATGGCATCCACCATGCTTCCTCTTTCTTGTCAAGTGTCTGCTTGAAGCCTAGATAGAGAAATCCTAATCCACAATGTCTTAGAACAATGTGAGACTAGGAGTTACCCACAACTCCTTCTCCTCCTTGGTCATATGATACTAATAGTTCTTTTTATTAGGCTTAAGGGAAGAAATATGCTCATCCACTAAAATATTCTCTTTTTCTTTTAAGAAATAATTAAAGATACATGGAGACAACAAATATTCATGACATACCTTTTCATTTGAAAAAAGATCCTCATCACTAGGCATTGACAACTAATGTTCTTTGAATAAAACATGCTCAATAATAGAAGGATGTTTAATTGTATCCAAACACACCTTATAACTAGCCTCAACTAGCACCTTAGTCTTTTATTTGAGCCCAACTTGAACTAACTTTTGATTCTCCTTTTCTATCTAAATAGATGATACATTCTCTTGGCATTCCTAAACCTTATTCATATGTACTTTATCTTTTGCTTTAGGAGACAGTCCACCTTGATCTTTCAAATCAATTGAATTAGTTTTTTTGGTCTTCACTTCCTTAGGATTCTATACCAAGGATTAAATTTCTTGAGCACACTAGGATGTCTATGCACCTTCTTATGACTTGAGAGCTTGATTTTACAATATCTTGTAATATGACCAATTTGATGACAAAAAAAACAAATAACATATTGTCTCTTAGGTTTATTATGCTCAAGCTTGACTGTCTTAGGTCTCCATACCTAGGTTAGTCTTATCCAATGAATTTTGGGGAAGAATCTAACAATAAGTCCCATGTCATGATAATTGTAGCAAACAATATCTTCCATACTTTTAATTGAATATGGTAGTGATCTCATTTTAATTGATTGTTTTTTCTTATATAATCCTTTGCCCTATGACCAACTTTTGACCAACTTTGACTTTTAGTCAAATTGGGTCAACCCCTACATATTGAAACTTTTTCAAAGGTTCTTATATGTCTAAAGTAGTCTCATGTGTGTCTAAACACCTCACCCATCCTTGCTCTACCCTTGGTCTAAGCCTAGCTTCCTTGTACTTATATAGTCAACTATTCTTTTTTTTTGGGAATTAGGTATTCAATTCCTAAGTAAATAAAGGTCTGAGTAAATGTAAACTAGTAAATAAAAATGCTTTTATTAACCTATTTATTTTTGAAAAAAAAATATGTATTTTATCTTTTCTAAAAATATAAATAAATGTAAAGAAATCAAACTTGGCTTATTCTAGGTCAAAATAGATGATTCAAGATTTGAAAATTACTGTGTAGGGATGGCATACTATCACAAATAGGACCTAGAACTCTATTTCTAGATTGGATAGGAGTTAAAAACTCAAGATAACCTGATACTTAACACTTTAGTCTAGTTTTTGGAGCTATTATCCACTTCCAATGTTGTTTTCCACTTTCAGTGCTTTTGTCTTGGTGGTTTAGCTTTTTTAGGTTTTGTTCAATAGGCTTATCACACCCTAAAAATGAAATATTGAAGCCTAATTTTGTATAGAGCTCATTGTGTGTTTGATTTAATATTAAAAACATTTAAGATCTCCTAGTACTTAAACTTGAATAATAAACTTGGGAAAGAGAGAAGGGGTTAGGGGTTGAATAACATGCACTTCACACCCCATGTGTGGGCATGCTGCCTACATACCAATACTCCAAAGAGAGATCAATCTAATGTGTTTATTACATTTGAAGCTCTTGGTGTAATTATGTGATGTAAAAAACTATAATTCAAAAATATAATGTACTTTGGATGACTAGGGATTGGTATGAGTGGTTAAATAGGCTTGAATTGGTTTTGGAAGGTTGTATGTAGAGAATACAAAAGAGTGCTTAAGTGTACTTGCTTGTAGTGCTTAAGTGTACTTGATTGTATTCTTTTTTCTCTCTTGTGAATGAGTTCTAACCCTTATAAATAGACATTTAATGGAATTTTATAATGAAAATTATGATCATGGGTTAGATGAGCTTGTGAAAATGAACTTTGACAACAACATCAAAAATAGGAAACTCCTAAATTATGGTGCTCCTATAAAAATTGGGTGATATTGTATAAGGAATATGATCCTTAAAGGGATGGATCTAGGTCTGAGAGTTTTGCCTTGTTCTCAAAAAGCTAAGTCTGAGAAGCTATGAGTGACTGGGAATCAATGAAAGTCTAGTCGAGAAGGGTTGAGTGAACAAGAAAGAGGACCTATAGGTTGGGTACTATTATCCATACCTAAGTCATCCAATTTCACATTTTATATGATTAAATTTTCTCCCCTTTAATTTAATGATGCAACAAAGTGAAATATTAGGATAAAGTAAAAATAGAAAGCATACCTAAACTTACCTATAAGGGAGAAGCTCATGAAGCTATGTGATGGTGGATGTGCATAGAGAGAGCACACTATGATGTGTGAATATAAAAATAAAAAACATGAAGTATATTAGTTCTTAATAGATATGCTATATATAAAATAATAATGTACAAAAAACTGATTAAAATAAGAGAGAGGAATGAATACACCTCACTGGGTACACGAAACAATATAAAACCTATTATGATGTTAGATTGTGCCGAGTATGTGTTGAATCAAGAGTAATATCATGAATGGATCTAAGTGATAAATTCCCTAGAATGTGGATTAATAATTCAAAGTTATCCCTTTTTCTACATCATTACCAACTAAGTGAAGTTATTAAATCATGCGTGTGTTAATTGATGTCTAGATTATGTGTCCAATCCCTTCAAATAGGTGGATCAATAATAAAAAGCAAACCCTTTGGATATATCATTACCCCATGAAATGAAGCTATGAAGTAATATTAGTATAAAATATATGTCATATGAGATGGCTTGTGGAGCCCATGAATGTGCTCTAAATTTGACACTATGGCATGGATAGTCAAATGTGTATTGGAAATTAGGCCACTCTTGACCATTTAAAAAGATAGAGATTAGGCTTTGTATGAAAGCCACTCCAAAAATGATGTACTATGATTATATGAAATCTAACTCAGGTACTTAAAAATCTAAACTTGTATGAAATTTTTAACTCAAATGTGATGCCAACCACCTATAGATGGAGTAAGGCATGCAACTACTAAGAATGCCTAGAATAAACTAAACTCAAAAACAAAAGAAGATCAATATGCGAAGCACATTTCCCCCATTCATTGATGTCTAGAACATGGATTATAATGTAGAAGTTATGATAACTACCCAATTGGAACTAAAAGTGAGAACCATCATGTTGTGGATGATAAGCCCCTATATATGAGAAAACTATATTGAAACTATTGAATTTGCTTGATCTAGAAGTGTAAAAACTATCCCTAAACTAAAATTTTTCCCTATTTCTAGAAAACCTAATTGTTTTCCTACCTAGAAAGAAATGTCAAACTATGGACACCCTTATTTCTAGTGTTATTATCATATTTATGTCACTACTATCCATTTTTGGTGTTACTACTTTTCCTATTTTTTCCTCTGATTTGACCAATTTGAATTCTAGATTCTATGTTGACTATTTTGAATTCTTATATTTTGATTTGTAGGAGGTTTTATTTCTATGATAAAGCCCTTATTGGATGCCCCCTCTTCTGAGGGTAGGAATTCTAAACCTAAAATGACTTCCCTTAGAAGAAAAAAGTCCAGTAAGTGTGTTAATTTTTAAAAGATTTATGATATAGCATTTTATGTTTGACAATATGTTTCAAGATATAGAAATTTTTTTACTGAGAGATTGTTAGATCAATAGGGGTATGCCTAGATAGATATAATAATGTGAAATCATGTGCATGATACTAAACTAGATTGGTAATGCTAGATTTTAGCTATTAGTTATTAGTTAGAGGGATGGAGCATGATGTCCATCATGGCATCCAAGAAAGCAAAGAAAAATACATGATATGGATCATAGCATTGCACACATTAAGGAGAAAAAAACATACAAATCAAGAAGCAATAAGCATATAAGGGTGGCCAAAGGACCACATAAACAAGGGACATGGACACATGCCACTCAAACTAGAAGATAAGTGTGTAAAGCATGTTCAAATGCCACATACACATACAAGTGAACAAGCCAAGTTAGCACGAGGGCCACAAGCACATGAAAGAGTAAAAGGAAAGGACATTGGTATATATCCTAAGGCACACACATGAATAGAATCAAAAGACATTGATAGATGTCCTAAAGCACAAATAAAAGATATGCAGGAATTGGAAAGTGTAATCACACAAGCTATACTAAGCAAGGAATGAAATCAAAAGTAAGAACTAGAAGATACAAACACATCTAAATAATCAAATCAAATGTGAAATATGCAAAACATGTGTCTTACAAGACTAGGTATATGCTAATAAATACATAAGTGTTAGGTACTAGTGAAATATCGATGTAGTAATCTGTGTAATCTAGTAATGTGTTAGGTACTAATAATGTACATCAGTATGATAACTCAAAGTGTGTAGTGTAGGAATGACATAGCCTAGATAGTGTATTCATGTAGAAGATGCCCTTAGTGTGTATGTATATCAATGTGTATCTTGAATATAGAAGTAGAAATGCCCCTTTGATGGGTAGAATAAAGCAATCAAAGAGCTAGATGTCACTGCACACACTCAAAAGAGATCAAGTGAAGCATGGTGGTGTAGATAAATCAATATACAATAACATGAAACAAAAAAATTAAGTCCTAGCATGATAGTAGTGATATAAAACATGGATGATGCATACAATCAAAAAAATGTTTTTGGTGTTTTTGCAATTTTTTGTATTATTTTTATATTTTTGAAGATATTTTAACTATGTAAAAGAAGTGTAAAAGACATTATATATAATCAATCAAGAGAGTTTATGTACAAATAGTGATGGAAATAAAATATGTATAAGTATATACATCATAATATAAAAGATTATGTTGGTGGGAAGGGATCCAAAGATGGAGCCTGTTGGGGGTGAAAATGAAGGAAAGGATCTTGGCCGTCATCAAATACATCAAGATCATCATCAAAAGTATCATCATATGCTAAAAATATTGTGTATGTGATGTCATCATGTTAAGGGCAAATTGAGGGTTGCTCTAGTGGTGGAGATGATAATTCTACTTTTGGACATTTAACCCTACTAGTGACTTTAATAGAAGTGATGGAGCTAGTGCTATTAGTGGTGGTATAATCTAAATAATACCTCAATCCTATAGTTTATTCAATATTTGATATAAGGTTGTGTATGAGTTTGTATCATGACCTATAATCCTATGAAAAGTAAAAAATGGGTGACCATCCTACTATACTAATATGTTGATAGATCTATGTCATATTATAGGTAGTGTGATCAGCCCATGATAAAGTAGTGTCTATAACATGAACTGAGGCTGATTCTATATAATACCTACCTGAATTTGAATAACTAATTTTTTATCTATAGAATTAATCATGTGGATTGTATGTGCCAAATGATATACCTATGGCCATGAGTGTAGAGTATACTTTGAGAGTGTAGTGCAAGATGTTAAAAGTGATGTACGATGTGGGATGATAGATCTAGAGTTATCTTGGTACTCTCCTGGGATGACTGGTCTAAATCTCAATCCACACAAATAGCCATCTGTGAGTGTGGGTTTTGTATCATCATCTAAAGAAGCCTTTGAATCTATATCAACATCATGTACATATGATAACTCTAAATTTACCATAAGGGGTAACTATGCTATAGGAGTCTCATCAATTATAGTAGTAGAAGAAATTACTACTACTAAAATATCTATAATTGGTGGAGTAATTATGGAATCAACTAGCATTTTTAGTGTAGCTATCGATGATGGTGGATGTGTAACAAGTGTCAAAACTATAAATGATGATGTAACTAGAATGGCTAGAGTTATAATAACTAATAAAAGAAATGTTGTTGATGGTGCTACTATGAGTGGACTAATGTGGGAAGTTCTAGTCTCACCAACCTCATATATAAATATATATATATATATAAATATATATATATATATATATGTATGTATGTATGTATGTATCTAATCCAAATAAATGCTATGAATTGGTGGTTGTACTATGAGATGTGGTATCCCATCAGATGAAGTAGTCAAAGATGACTTTTTAAGTTGATAATATCTAAATGGTTGGTTGTCTATTAGACATGTGTACAGATATCCTTTATGGAGAAATTTAATACATTGATGGAGAGTGGAAGGGATAACACCCATAATATGTATCCAAGGCCATCAAAGTAAAATATTATAGTGAAGTAGACTTGGCATGACTTGGAATTATGATGGGAAGGTTTTTGGACCCACCATGATATCCAAAAAAATAGTACCCAAAGTCTATCATGGTATATCATCAAACCCTTAGATGTTCTTATATGTTTTTTGCATTGATGCCAAATCTATACCCATGGCCTATAAGAACATGATATTACATAAATTTATTTTGGACCCACTCTCAATGGGAACTCTCTTGGCTGCATTGGTTTTGATTGTGTTTTTATAAATAGTGGAAAATTTTGATCAATAACCATATAAAAAGTCATGTCCTCACTATCAAAATAAATTGCATCTTCTATAGTTTTTAGATTATTAACCACTGATGTAAAATAGGAAGGTTCTGAATCAAGAGGCATAGAAGTTTGAGTGAGTGCCTGATAAATAATCTCCTTGAATATATTATTTTTTTAAAGCAATTCTAACATGGAAATTTTAGTTGGAGTGTTTCTCAACTCATCAACAATGTCATATACCTTGTGTAAATCTACTTGTGCTAGTTGGTTGAGCTTGGGATGGGTTGGGATAGTAGGGTGATGGGTCTCTTGGGTAGGTGGAGGAGGCAAATTGTGTATCAAGTAATATCTCTAACTGCATTAACTACTATCTTTATAGGATTTGTATTTGTTACACAAGGAGAGTGAAGATAATCAATGGTTCAAGGAGGTGGAGGAATAAAAGGTGTCAATTGGGCTCTCTAGAGATGGGTAGTGACTTGGGGAAGAGTAAAATAGACCATGCAACATGACTCAGTATAGGGAAGAGGTTCTACGGGAGGTGATGCAAGAGATGAATTAATATTTTTAAGAATAAATTATTTAACATCATCCCATATAATGACAAATAAGCATAAAATGCAAAAAATGAAACTTTGTACTAACATATGATAGACTTTATCATTAATGTACATGATAGTGCCCATTATGGTTTCTTTGTTATTTTCAAGAAATGTAAGAAGAATATGCAAATAGTTGAGCATCATTTTTTTAATCCAATTATAAATGTGAGGTGATACCTCAAACAACAACAAAGGAGCTAGTACATGCAAATAAGGATTTTTCAAAAATATTATTTACAAAATACTATGAAATTTTGAATTTGAAATTTATTTTTTGAGTTTTTATATGCAACTAAATTTTCAAAAAATGATGAAAAAAGTACTAAAAATAATTGCGAATATATTTGATGCAACTAGGGTTTTGAATATATTTTTCCAAAATTAGTGCAGTAATTTGAAAAAAATTTATAGAAATTTTTTCATTTTAATTTTGAAAAATTTAGGAAAAGTCTAAAAATATTTCTAAAATTAATAATACATTTTTCCTAGTGGTTTGAAGGCATTTGTATGCAAATAGGACCTAGTATGTAAAAACTAGGGTTTGGGTGAATTTATTGAAAACATTTAAATTAATTTATATTTTTCTAATTTTTAAATTCAAGAAAAAAATGGAAAATATTTCAAAAAATGAAATAATTAGCCTTAGAGTTTCTAGTGTTTTTATGTAAAAATTTTAAGTAAGTCGAGTTCACCAAATGTTTTATTATTTTTGAGAATTAGGTGTTCAATTCCTAAGTAAATAAAGGTATGAGTAAATGTAAATCAGTAAATAAATATACTTTTATTAACCTACCGATTTGTGAAAAATAGATATATATTTTATCTTTTCTAAAAGTAGAAAGAAATGTAGAGAAATCAAACTTAGCTTATTCTAGTTCAAAACGGATGATTCAGGATCTAAAAATTGTTATGAAGGGATGGTAGACTATCATAAATATGACCTATAAATTTATTTTTGGATTGAACAAGAGTGCTAAACTGAGGACACCCTACTACTTGGCACTATAGTCCACTTTTTAGAGTTGTCCACTTTTGGTGCTATTGTCAACTTTTGACATTATTGTCCTAGTGGTTTGGATTTTTTGGATTTTATTTGGCAAGCTTGTAACACCTTGGTAGTTAAATATTGAACCCTGATTCCATGTAAAGCTCATTATGTATTTGATTTAATAATTAAAACCCTTAGGAGCTCCTAGTACTTGAACTTGAATAACAAACTTGGGAAAAAGAGAAGGGGTTAGTGTGTAAAGGATATGTTAGATGCACATCACACCCTGTGTGTGGGCACACTGCTTATATACCAATACTTTGAAGAGGGATCAAGCTAATGTCATTCTCTCATTTGAAGTGCTTAGAGAAATTATATGATGTATGTAATTATAATGTGAAATTAGAATGTACTTTGGATCACTAGGGACTGGTATGAGTGCTCGAATAGACTTGAATTGGTTTTAAAAGGTTGTATGTAGATAATAGGGAAGAGTGCTTGAGTGTACTTGCTTATATTCTAACTTCTCTCCTATGAATGGGCACCAACCCTTCTAAATAGACATTGAATGGCCTTTTATAGGGAAAATAATGATTTTCATTTAGATGAACTTGTATTAGGTTGATAGGGGAAAAGATAAGGAATCAAGAAAACCTAACCATTATAGGTGAAAATGAACTTGAAAAATAGTGCTAAAACCAAGACACCCCTAAATTACGGTGTTGCTATCCAAATTAGGCACTATTATCCAAGGAGCATGAGCCCTAGGGGGATGGATCTAGGTCTGAGAATGCTACCTAGGTCTCAAAATGCTAAGTTAAAGAAGTTATGGGTGATTGGAAATCAGTGACAGTCTAGCTAATATGGGTTGACTGAGCAAAAAAGAGGACCTATTATAGGCTGGGTGCTATTAGCCATGCCTAAGTCATCTAATTTCACATTGTATATGATTACATCAACCAAAATCAACTCTGGTTAACTATGGTCGAACATGGTTAAAGGATAAAATTATTATATAAATCTCCTAATGTGGTCATTTAAATGTTTTAAGGTCTTCCTAGGTCATAAATTTGTCCTTCACCATGTTTCATATGCAATAAATGCCATTTGGTCCCATTTTTGGCTCACTAAATGACTTGTACAAATTTTTCAAGGAAGAATATTTGCTACCAAGTAAGTTTATAATGTGGAGGAGGTTATAACATGTTAAGAATCAGTAAAAATTTGTTAAGAATTGGTTTCATACATGAAAATAGGGAGATCTCCTTGAAAGTATGCCATTAATGGCACTTATACGGACTTGGTGAGCTCACCTTCCGCTAAAAATGTGGGTAAAATGTCTCTTCAACTCTCTAAGATATTTAACATGCTTGGTGTGTAGAATTTTAGTAAGGAAAATCAAATTTTGATTTTGCTCCTTCTTTCTTGCCTTCACAAGCCAAGAAGGGTCAACTTCAAATGCTTGATACAATCCGTATAGATGGAGTTGGGAGGAATGATCTTGTGGATTGAGAGGGGAATTAATCTAATTAAAATTCATTGTAAGAATTCTGAGTTTCATGGCTCCTCCTTTATGAACCATTGCTAAAAATCTAGGCAGATTTTTATGCTCTTACATTCATGAGGGGTCCCTATTTGAGCTTGTTTTAGAATATTTTATTTTGGTTTGACATTGTTGGTTATTTCATATGTTTCTTGGAGCCTCTCCATAGGTTTATACATCATCATATTAGTATGAGTGCTATCAAATTCTTAAGAAATCCTCTTCTAAGCTCGTTCTTGTTTTTTTATCACTGTCACTACCTTATAACTCAAAATTGGCCTCTACAGGACCTTGTTGACATCATAATGGTGTATGGAAAGATGAATGTGCATTTTAACCTCTTGGTTTTTCTAGAAATACATTAATATGTTAGATGGAATCATCAAAAATCATGTTTATGAGAGGTCTCCATATTGTTCATACTATAGTTCATTGTGGTGTACCAAGTATCCACCTACAAGTGGCTTAAACAAAGGGTTGAGATAGTTATTTGAGTGTGGAATTAAGGTAGGACCTCACTTGGAACCCTTGCATGTTGAGATGATCCATGATAGACCCATCCAAGTGGTAATATAACTAATTAGGTTTGAAGGTCACTTTAAGGGGATGAAGAATGTACTTTGGTCTCTTTATCCCTAAAAACACAAAATAGAGGTTTATTAGATTTTTGAAGATAAAATATAACATGATGGAAAAGATCCTAAGACATCCAATTTGATGAATCATATAGATATATTCTAGGTAATCACCCATGCCAAAGATGGAGGTTAAAAGGTAAAATAAGGTAAGTTTTGAAGGCTCCTAACATGCCCATAAACACACTAAATTCTTGCAATGATGTCTTTTTATGTCAATAGATGCTCCTTCACAACTCACAACTTTATCAACTTTTAATTATAAGAAACTCATGATAGTAGGCAAGGGACAAATGATTACGGCTTCACTATTATCACTAGAACAAATATTACACTCTTTTTACAATCTATCAAGTTTCTGATTCTCAGGTTTCTTCAAGAGGGCAAGAGAAGATCATACGCTTGGATAGGCTACTAGATTTCTAAAGCTTAGAAATTTTTCAATGGTCCATCTATCTAGGAGAGCTTTATTTATAGCAATTTGGGAGGTCCTGACTGGAATATTTGCCAAAGTGGTGTCATGTCCCATCATCCTTTACAATGTAAAATTAATCTACAGTGATATACTGTTGGATATGCTAGATGAGGACGTCTGGCTTGGTGGGTCCAACATTGCTTCTACTTTAGTAAGCAAGTCATCTTCACTTATCAGTTGAAAGAGACACCTTAGTTAGAATGTATTGGAAAGATGCCAGTGCTGGGGTACAGCTTCACATGCGTGATAGTGAGGATTGATGTATAAATATGATTCCCATTCTAGCTATCTTCATATGATTGTATGAACCACAGTGTCTTGATCATGATCTTGTTCTTTATGGATATAATGTAGATCGTATCTTGTTATCCACCTATATAGGTGTTCATTATGTGAAGATCTTATTTTTATCAGCCATGTCTATAAAGGACATTTTAATAGCTCAGTAAACTGGTGAAATAAAAATTTGATGTTTAGTTTTTCTATGATGATCACACCAGTATTTTGATGATGATTTGCTTGAATGGATGCTACTAAAGACATCTGTAGATCTTGTCTTGCTACATAATAAATCTAGGCATATCTCAGATGTAACCCTTCTCTAAGGATTTGTTCTTGGACAAGAATGTTCATAGAGGCAAATCCTTGGTTATGAATCCTAGTTAAGTTAAAACCAGGGATGGGTTGATGCATAAATGTTGTAAGTGGATTTTGGTTGAGCTAGTCTACTATAACATTATCAGTACCTTTAATATGTTCTATAGAGAAGTTAAATTGTTTAAAGAAAGCCTTCCATCTAATATATTTACCATAACCATCTTTCTTACCATCTAAAGGTCAAGAATCTAGTACAGTTAGTTTTTATAATAAAGTGTGGCAGATGTAAAAGTTTTAACATGAACTTCTCTAGGCATTTCTTTACAACTTAAATCTCTTTATCAGAAGAGATCCACTTGAGAACATTTGTATTGAACACTCCACTAGATAATTCACAAATGAATTCTTTATTTTCATATATACAAACAATTACTCC
The DNA here is from genome assembly GCA_037957365.1 of Torreya grandis. NCBI lineage: Eukaryota > Viridiplantae > Streptophyta > Pinopsida > Cupressales > Taxaceae > Torreya > Torreya grandis. The sequence goes on from JARHVA010000191.1 coordinate 4,385,485, forward strand.
TCCCCATGCAATATTAGAGGCATCAGTATAAACCAAAAATTGATCCAATTTTAGGATATGAAGTTGTGGTAGTAGTGCAACTTTAGATTTGATCTTCTGGACAGTGGTTGTGTGCTTGTCCTTCCATTGGAATGCTTTCTTTTTCTAGAGAATCTCTTGAAGTATAAACTTGTCTTCACCAAAGTTAGGATAAAAGCTATTAAAATAATTTAATAACACCAAAAAGGCTTGAAGCTTTGGTTTGTTGAGCTTTTCTAGAAAATTTATGACTTTCTCTTTAATGTGTGGCTGTATTTGTAATTGAGAATAGTGCATGATCATTCCAAGAAAATTTCATTCTATTTTATAGAGCTGAATTTTTGTATTTGACAAGATAATCCCTACATCTTCTGCCAGCTCTAAAAATTTTATGAGATGAGAGTAATGTTTAGTAAGAGAATTACCAAAGATGAGTATGTCATCAATATATACACAAAGTAAATTAGAAGCGCCTTTAAAAATTTTATCCATATGGGCCTGGTAGAATGTTGGGGCATTCATCAAACCAAATGGCATAACAATCCACTAAAAATGGCTGAAGGGGCAGCTGAATGCTATCTTTTCTCTATCAGCTTCTTTGACCCTTATCTAATAAAAGCTAGATTTACAGTCAAATTAGGAGAAGTATTTACATGCTACAAATTTCTCTAATAGATAGCTTTTATCTGGTATAGGATATGGAAAAGGTTGAGTAATGACATTTAATGGTCTATAATTAATGACCATTCTTTTTTGACCCCTCTTTTATTCTGAGTGCTTATTGACCATAAAGGCGTAGCAACAATAAGAGGAGGTTGATTTTTCTACAAATCCATTAGCCTCTAGTTATTTTATCTATGATTCCATATCATTGTAATCTTGTGATGGTATTGGGATTTTATTCCCAATTTTCATATGCTTTCATTTAATGAGCTTGATGTCCATCTTAGGCATGCATTTTGACAAAAAATATTGAGGGTTATCAGAGTAAATAGTGGTTCTAATATTTTCTCCTATAGATTGGATTTCAGTAGGGATTAGTATTTTAGGTATTTGGGTCATGGAGCTTGGGAATTACTTAATTTCATAGATAAGTCAAGGAATCTTTAGTCTTTCAATATCTATAGTGAACATGACACTTTTTGTAGTAGATCCATAGGGTGAGTATCTATCTATGAAGGAACCACCTAAAATAATATCTACAAGCATTTTATTTAAAGAAAAAAAGTCACAATGGAAGATTTTGTCTTAGATCCTAAGGGATTGCTAGTGTTTATACATATTATAGATAAACTATTCCCTTAGACATCTAGGCTCTTATAAGCTAGTGTTTCATCCAATGTCTTCTAGTCATGGATGATTTGTGATTTTTCAAATGAGAGAGAAGCACTTGTATCTATATGTGCATCTACCAGTCTACCATTTATTTATATGGTTATAAATTTTTCCAACTTTCCATTTATCAGTTGTGTTAAATAGGTTGGTTATGGTATCTCTAATAGAGGGATACTTGTACATACCAATTTTTGCCTTGACAGATCTAGAACTGATATTTGTTTATGTTAGATTTCTTCTTCTACTTCTATTTCTTCTCTTTATTCTTCTTAGAAATTTTTGTATTCACCTTTGTCTGGATAGTAGTCTTGATCTGAATAGAAAGCATCATCTACCTTATCTTCTTCACTATGTTCTATGGGTAGAATGATGTCCCATTTTGGTTCGATCTATGGTGAATGAATTTCCTTTAGGGGCTCTCTGCTAGTGAATTTTTTCTTGATCCATGAATCACTAGGCTTGAGAGAGCTCTAAAATTGTAAAGGTTGATTAGAAGTCCTTTGCATGGTAGGTGGCATCCTCAGCATGAAGGGCAACCTTCCTCTAGAGTTACTTCATCCTCTGTGGTTGCCTCTAGTTCTAGCCCTGATGTTTCATTCTGGTACTTCATCATGATATCTAGACCATCATCCATATGCTTCAAAAAGAAGACTAGAATTATCATGATGCCATAGTCACTGCATGTTTGAGAGTGGTGGCTCCAAATCATTGGCTAATGATTCGAGAGCATCAACATCTTTGTTAAAGTCTTCTTTGGGGAGATCATATAGAATTGGTTCATATATGTCATCTTGTAGGTAAATATCTTCATTTGTGTCAATGATATCCCACCACACTGCTATGTTGGAGGTAAAAATAGCTTTGATAGTAGGGTTTTTATAGTTACATCAGGGAGCAATGTGGCTAGGTTTGTGACAAATATAGCAATTAGGGGTTTTGGATTATGGATGAGGAGATGTGCACTTTTTAAGAAAGTGGTGAGGAGGAGCATAAGAATGCTTATGGGGAAAAGAGTGATGCTTGAAGGATAAATTCTTATAGCACTACTTTTGATGCTTGTGAGACTATATAAATGGGTGATAGCCAAATGGTGTTGTTTCAGGAAAAATATGAGTGATTTGGGATGCTTGATTCTTTGTCAACTTTTGGATTGTTTAAGTATCAGATACTAACTACATGGCCTACTATTTAGAAAAATCAATAGTATCTGAAAGAGATAGATCATCAATGGTGAGTCCTTTGAGATCAATGTATGCAATCACTTTATCAATGAGATTATAAGGGAGAGCATGCAAGAATTTTAATTTTATCTCAGTAGAGCTAAAAGTTCTACTGGCATAAGCTAACTCATGGAATTGCTTTGCAAAGGCATCAAATTATTTTATATCACATAGCTCCATTTTGAGTAACCATTTTTTGGATTTTAGTTCCTGATTACCAACTAGAGGAGCAAACTCATTAATCAATAAATGAAATAATGTGGCTAAAGGATCTAGCTAGTTATGAACCCTTTGCTTTTGTTCTTGCTCTGTCATAGAATCCCACCATAGGGTGACTCTAGCCCACAAGAATTTGGATGCAAAGATGGTAGTAACAGGAGGATCTAAATGAGATGCTAAAATAATGATGTGCATTTAATTACACCAAGCTAATATTTCATTTAGTGGGTTCAAGGTGTCATCAATATTTAGATACTATCGCTGTAATGGGATCTATGTTCTTTGCATGAAAGAAGTACTAGGATTCTAGTTTCTTTTATGAGGTTTGTAGTTTGAACCAAAATAAAACTTATATGACAAAAAAGAGGATTATGATTCATTGGAAGCTTCCTGATCTTGCTTTACTAGCCAGTTTAAACTATCTTCTAAAGCTTTAAGTTTAGTATCTATGGGAGACAATTGACTATCTATATTTTTAGTAGAATTAGAAATCTTATGGAAGACACTATTGGTGTTATCTTCAAAAATTGTTAGTTTATCTAAAATATTTCTAATATATAGAACATCTTTACAAAGGTTATCAATTTTTTTTGAAAGATGTGAATTGAACCTGGATATATAATTCCTATGAGGCCTGAAAAGTAAATGAGACCTTTTCACCCAAAAAGAGATTAGAATTTGCTAATGAGTATAGGTTCCTTCAATGATGAAGATAAAATTCATGAACTAGAGGGAACCATAATAAATCTTGATAATCAAAGTTTAAAACTCATATACACCTATTAGTCCATACATAGGCCTTACAATGTGTACCTATAACCAGTATAAGCTCAAGCTTGAAAAAGGTGGCCTTTTCATTATAATACATGAATGTTTTGAGATGTTTGATGTTGTGAAATTATGAAAGGATTATTCAAAGATTTAAAGGAATAGGTGATAAAATTCATATATTTTCCACACCTACAAAGATACCTATAGATAGGGTCTCCAAGAATAGCAACACAGTCAGCTGGGTAGTAGAACAATGAGCTAGTTTTGATTCTTAGTGATGTCAAAAGGGGAATTTAGTGTAAAGTGAAGGCATGAAAATGAAATATTAGTGAAGGTTGTGTGTCCTAAATTTGATTTAATAAAACCTTCACACATCATAAACAAGTTCCCAATTATAAAATAAACTTATAGGTAGGAATCTACAGGGTTGTCCAATCAGGCATAGAGGACTTATTCTACAAGCTTAGGGAACATGAGAGAGGGTTTATAGTAATAAAAAGTGGTGAATGATTTATAAAAAATAAATCATGATTTTTTCACCTATAAAAAACTCTCACTAGTTCAAATTCACCAAGAAAAGGAGCCCAAAAACAAGCAAACACAACCCTTCTACCCTGCTTACATACAGTCTGCCTTAGAAAACTCAGTCTTAGTTTTTGGGATCTTTAAAGGGTAAAATGACTGAGTTAGGAGATCAAAATTGGTATATATAACCCTTTATAATTATATAATCCTACACAATGGTTTTTTTTTGGGAGACAAATAGGGTAAGTACCCCCTATTTTGTCTCATATAGGGGGTACTTCCTTTTTGTGTATTAGAAGATTGTTTTGAGAAAAGGAGGAGATAGAGTGAACCAGAACAATAATATACCCTTTAAGATGATTGGTAAAGCTATATAATATAGAATAAAAAATGGATAACCTTTTTATAAGTTCAAAAACTAAATAGAGTAGTCTAGGCAATGAGGGTTACAACCAGCATCATGAAAGATGGTAAAGTCTTGCTAGGTAAGGAGATTATTTCCATATAAAACCTTGGTGAGGTAGTATAACTTGTTTGATCATGATTTAGGGACATCATAAGAGGTTTTTGGGTTGATAGGATTTAAATAACATAAATTTAGGGGATTAAACCACAATAAGTTGTGGATAGGCTATAAAGCTAATACCAGGCATAACACTTAAGGAAGGTCAACTTCAATTTTTGGCTTTAAATATATACCAAACCCCATTGAAATATTATTGTGAGATTATTATAGGTATGATATAGCCTTCACTTTATATAAATGTAAACCAAAAAACCATTTATTGGCTTAAACTACATATAATCCTATGCAAAATGAAGAAAGGACATGAGTGGCCATCCAAGAATTCTTATAACTCCCATGACACTTTGCAAGGTGGCCCAAGGTGTTCAAGGATGTTAGAGAGGGTCATTAAGAAACAATAAGTGGAATTATTATATAATTATAATGTGTATCCTTTATAAACAAATGGCTAAGACCACATACCTCCCTAAAACCCTCACAAACCCCAACTAGGACTTGATTGGGAAGATAAGGTAAATGGAGTATCTAAACAGAGTGTTAAGCATATGGAAATGACTTGAAGATATAGAGGACTCTCTAGAGACCTACCCCATGTGATTGAGATGTACCCTACTTATTCAAAAGAGGTATAATGGAGCTTATTTTGATAGATTTTTTGTGTTTTTAAGGCATCGATAAGTTTCAAAAGATGCAAAAACTTTTAGGAGAGTTATTGGGACTTTTTAAAAGCCCTCATATCCATAGATGGAGATATCTAAACTCTTAATTATATTTTCTACCTTCTTCATATTAGCCAGTTATAGTGAACACTTAGTGAAAATGGTAAAAATCTAATTAGGAAGCCTTTTAAGGATTGATTCATGAATAAAATGACTTGGACACTCTTAACATGTGTCATTCCTCCTTGTGCATAGACTATATTGTATAATTAGAATCATTTTGTGTGTCAAGTATGAGAGGTGCATGAGAGAGATCCATTTGTAACTATTAGAGATGATTTCTCATGGAAAAAAGGATAATAATAGTTTTAGATCATTCCAATGGATGTAGAGACTTGTCAATAACCCCTACCCTTTATACTAATCATTATACCTAACCCTTCTTAGTAATGAGGTAGTCTAATGATGGAAAATCATGAAGATATTTTCTTATAGAAGAGTTAGACAAGTTGGAGGGACATTTATCCTTATTTTACTTATAAGACCTATTTAATTATTGATTTCATGTTATTATAGCTATTTCTCCTTGATTGACAAGTTTCTTAGTGACTTGTGAGCATCAAATTCTCTCTCTTCTCTCATAATTGCTATAAATACTAGCCTTTTTGGCTATTTTATGGATCTCTCCACTTGAGTATGGAAAAGCCCTACTAAATTTTTGCCATGAACTAATAAATAATGTTGTTTTACCTCATTCATGACTTAATTAAGTGCATGTTATGGTTGTTTATCTTGTAAAAGTGTATTTTGCTTACCTTGAAATTTTATCCTTCATAATGCCTTATTTAGTTTGAAAGCTCTCTTTTTTAGGTCAACAAGAAGTGTCTAAAGTGATTTGTAGGTATAGTGAGTATCTTATTCATTAATGTTTCTATAAGACCTATTTTCTAATTCTTCCTATCCTACACTCTCTTCAAGACCCCATGCTTGAAACATTAATGTAAAAGAGGAGTGTATGATTAGATGAAGTGTATGTGTGGGATTCTCTTTGGTTTTAAGTGCATTACAAGTGGTGTGAGTAGACAATCTATTTGGTGTATCACCTCCCCTATATTTTATTTATTTTTAGTTATCTCTCTCCCTTTTCACCACCCAAAGTTAGTAGTAGGTTCAATCATAAGTGGTACATCAAGGGAACTAGCCCTAATCTAGAGACTCACCTCAAATTTTGGTCACCCATAGCCCTAAGGTGTTTCCATTGTGCCACTTGTAAAAGGAGAGCTGAAACATCTCCTTAAGGGGTGAAATTTCAAGTGAAAATAATTTTTGGCATGCTTAGTGGGATTGAATAGCCCATTCCTTGAGTATTTTTAGTATTCTCCTTAAGATATCAACCTTCGAAGGCAATTACACTAAGCACCAATGGTGACTCCAAGCATAAATCTACTAGTTAAGTAGTATAGGTATTCTAATTGAACTTGTTTTCTTGTTGTATACACTTGTCATGATGATTCATGGATAATTTTAATGATGACTTTGTCTTCACTGGTGAAACATATCTAACTTTGCCTATCTTGTATCAATATAAAAAGTCTTTAGTTAGTCTTGTCAATGTCAATATGACCATATTTAACTTTGACATGATTTGCATCAGTCTTATAATCAACCCTCCCAAGCTTATGTTTCACCTATTTCACCTAGTTCCTCTCCAAGTAAATCCATTGTAAGTTTAAAGAAGACTCTCATTGGCTATAAGGACTATATGCTAGACCTTTATATTATAAATAGTTGTGTTTAATTCATCCTTAGTTATTTTGTTAAGAGTGTGAGGGGTGCTCTAGATCTAGTCAAGATAGAGTGGATACCCATTGAGAAAGCTAATTTTCAAGGTCTTATAAGTGAAATGCTTGATTTTTTTGGTTTGATTTTACACATAAAATAAAGGCTAAAAGCTCATGAACTATCTCATTCTTGGAATCTCCAATACACCCCATATCATCCTTCAAGTGTGTCAACTATGCCTATTCAAAATGTTAATCCAATCATGTTACAAAATGCCCCAAGTCCCTCATTTATTCCCCAAAGTTTCCCTTATTATAAGTCCATCCAAGAGAGAAAACGAAGGAAGGAGGACACCATTGTTAAGAAAGTTGATCCATCTCACAAACTAATCAGAGAAGATTTTGAGACAATAAATTTAATGTTGGAGGCCCATCTTGATAAGGATATTGAGTTGGCAAACCAACATTTGACATAATCCATCATAGTAGTAGAAAGTGAGGCTCTTAAGCCTACCTCTCCAAGCTTGAGACAAGATGATAATCCCAAGGAAATCATAAATTTCCTAATCCTATCATTTACACCTCTATTTGTATCTCAACCTCATGAAGAATCCTCTAGGCCTAGTAGCTTCCCAAGATGGAAAGAAGTAGTGGTAGCTTGTGGAAAGAAGGAAAAAGAATGTCTAAGTGGAGAAGTTAGAAGTGAAGATAAATATAAACCTATTAAAATCTATCCCACCCCTCATATAGAAGCCTTTTTCCCTTCATCTCAACCTTCTTTTACTTCCTTTCCCAATAAAGATCCTATCTACCCCAAAGAGAAACTATTTCAAGAAAGCCTTGCCAAAAGAATTGATGAATTAGAGCTCAAAATGTAGAATATCTCATCTATGTAAGGAAATATTTAAGAAAATGAAGTCATTAAATCTAATATGGATTATTTGATTGAGGAGAAATCAAATTCTAATAGTGAGGAATACATTGCTCCTTAGAAGCCTTCTTGGGCTAAAATTCTTGGTCTTGAGATGCCTAATATTGGCACCACTAAGAGGGAGAAGGAGATGGATATTTCAGATTGGATTGATGATGAGGAAGAGATGACTCCTTATGAAGAAACATCAAATTCTGATTATGGGGAAGAGGACCTTAATTTTAGTGAAGAAATAAGTCTTGGAAGAAGTTCTTTTGGATTCCAAAGAAGAAGAATAAGAAGAAGAGGTTTCTTTTGTTGTTCCCTTTCATGATGCTAATAGAAAAGAGGATGATGACTTATGGTAGAGATTTTAAGACATTCACAATGAATTTTAAGGTTTCATGGGGCCTATAATTCCTTTGGACTTGACTACAAGACATGGTAAGCAAGATGATATGTTTCAAGAAGAAGACATGTGGCACACATATATGCAAATATTCAAAGAATATGAAGATAGTGAGAAGGCAAGACTCCTAAGAACACAAACCCAAACTATTGAAGAGCAAGTATGTGTTGAGAGGTATCATCATTAAGAGACCCTAAACCATGATGGAGTAATCCATGATGACTATGAATCTTTTGAAGAAGGTTTGAAGATTCATTCTAGAACCACATGTAAAGTTGTTCCTATAAACATCAAGAAGAAGTTTGAAAAATAAAAACTCATATAATGCCATGATAAAAGATTTATTAAAGGTTTTTAAGAAGTTGTAATAATAAAAAAATAACAATGAAGCCTTTCAAGAGGACAAGGACCATCAAGAGGCTATTCCATTCATGGGAATGTAACTCTACCATGATGAGACAAAGGAGCAACAGTATGAGGTATCTTTCCAAGGTCAATAAGAGTTCATATAACTTGAAGACTTGTTTGATATGACTCCATCAAAAGACATTCCAAGCTAAGGAACAAGAGAGAAGCATGAATCATCTAGTACTACATCCAAAAAGAACATGCTTGGTACCCTCATTCATCTCATGAGGAAGGAGATTCAAGATACTTTATTTTTGATCTAGGAAGGGAGGTATGTTTTGTTAAATGTACATAATTAATTTGTGTCCTATTGTGTCTTGGGTTCCCTAAGTGATTACTAACATAAATTTACCTTTGTTTTGTGTGTTTGCTTAGTTTTTCTATGTGTTTATCCTTACTTTATTTGTTTTGAGGTTAATTAGTTGTCTTTTTTGTCAATTAAAGGTCTAATACTACTATTTTAGAGTGCATTTGACTCCCTTTACCCAATGGATATGATAAGGCTATTGGTCCTTAAAATATATAAGCATGTTACCCCTAGTAATTACCAAAAGTGTTGGCCAAATTTGACTTTTAGTAAAATTGGGTCAATCCCTACATATTGAAACTTTTTAAAAGTTTATTATATGTCTAAACTGGTCTCATGTGTGTCTAAACACCTCACCCATCCCTGTTCTAGCCTTGGTCTAAGCCTGGCTTCCTTGTACTTGTCTAGTCAACCAAAGTCAACTTTGGTAAACTCTAGTCAAACATGGTCAAAGGCTCAAATTATTCTATAAATGTCCTAATGTGGTAATTTAAATGTTTTAAGGTGTTATTAGGTCTTAAATTTGTCCTTTGCCATATTTCATATGTAAAAAATGCCATTTGGTCACATTTTCGTCTCATTAAATGATTTGTACAAATTTTTCAAGGAATAATATTTGTCACTAAGTAATTTTATGATGTGTAAGAGGTCAGAACATGTCAAAAATAATTTATATGTAGTCAATAAGTAATTTCATGCATGAAAATAGGGAGATGAAAATAGGCCATTAATGGCACTTGTATGGACTTGGTGAGTTCACCTTCAATTTAAAACATGTAAAAAGTGTCTCTTCAACTCCATAACATATTTACCATGCTTGGTGTGTATAATTATATATATTAAAATAAAATTTTGATTTTTCTCCTTCTTTCTTGCCTTCACAAGCCAAGAAGGGTCAACTTCAAATGCTTGATATAGTCTATACAGATGGAGTTGGGTGGAATGATCTTGTGGGTTAATAGGGGCCTTAGTCTACTCCAAATTCATGGAAATAAGTCTGAGTTTAATGCATTTTCCTTTATGAACCATTTATATTAATCAAGGTAGCTTTTTGTGCTCTTACATTCATGAGGGGTCCCTATTTGAGCTTGTTTTAAAAGATTTTGTTTTAGTTTGACATTTTTTATTGTTTCATGTGTTTCTTAGAGCCTCTCCATAGGTTTATCCAACATCATGTTAGTATAAGTGTTATCAAATTCTTGAGAAAGACTCTTCTAGGCTTGTTCTTGTTTTTTGATTACTCTTACTACCATATACCTCAAAATTGGCCTCTATAAGACCCTTGCTGATGTCATAATGGTGTATGGAAAAATTAATGTACCATTCAACCTCTTGGTTTTACTAGAAATGAATTAAGATTTTAAATTAAAGAATAAAAACTCATGTTTATTAGAGGTCTCCCTATAATTCATATTATAACTCACTTTTATGTACTAGGCATCCACCTAAAAGTGGCCTAAATAGACGGTTAAGATAGTTATTTGAGTGGGGAAGTGAGGTAGGATCTCACTTGAAACCCTTGCATGTTGAGATGATACATGATATACATATCCAAGGTGTAATATAACTAATTAGAGTTGAAGGTCACTCTAAGGGGATGAAGATTGTATTTTGGTCTCTCTCTCTAAAAACACTAAATAGAGGTCTATAAGCTTTTTGAAGATAGCATATAACATGGTGGAAAAGATCTTATGATATCCAATTTGATGAATCTTATAGATATATTATAGGTAAACACCCATGAGAAAGATGAAGGTCAAAATTTAAAATAAGGTAAGTTTTTTAAGGCTCCCAACATGCCCATAAATACACTAAATTCTTGCAATGATGTCTATAGCCCTAAAAATTAAATGAGACTTTTTCACCCAAAAAGAGATTAGACTTTGCTAACTAGTGTAGGTGCCTTCAATTATGAATATAGTATTCATGAAATAGAGGGAATAATCATAAAATTTTGTATTCAATGTTTTAAACTCATATACACCTATCAATCTGTACACAAGCCTTACAATGTGTACCTATAGCTACCATAAGCTCAAGCTTGAAAAAGGTAGCCTTTTCATTGTAATACATGAATGTTTCGACATGTTTGGTGTTGTGAAATGATGAAAGGATTATTAAAAGGTTTAAATTAATAGGTTATGACCTTCATATCTTGTCCACACCTACAAATACACCTATAGATAGGGTCTCCAAGAAGAGCAATACAGTCAACTGGGTGGTAGAATAAGGAGCTAGTTTTGATGCTTAATGATGTCAAAAGGGGCATTTAGTGTAAAGTGAATACATGAACATGAATTATTTTAGAATTTGTTTTGTTTTAATTTGGATTAAATAAAACCTTAACACATCATTAAAAAGTTCCAAATGAGTAAAGAACGTATAGGTAGGAATCTATAGGATTGTCATAGTCAGGTAGGGAGGACTTATTTTACAATTTTAGGGAAATTGGAAAGGGTTTATAATAATAAAAAGTGGTTAATTATTTATAAACACATACACCATGATGATTTAACCCTTGAATTACTCTCATCATTTTAAATTCATCAAGAAAAGGAGCCTAAAATCAAGCAAACACAACCCTTACGCCCTGCCTATATATAGTCTACCATGAAAAACTCAGTCTTGGTTTTTGGGATCTTTAGAGGGTCAAATGAATGAGTTAGGAGCTCAAAATTGGTATATATCACCCTTTCTACTTTTATTATACTAAAAAAATTGTTTTTTTGTGATACAAATAGGTTAAGTACCCCTTATTTTGTCTTAGATAGGGGATAACTCCTTTTTATGCATTAGAAGACATTTTTAAGAAAAGAAGGAGATAGAGTGAACTAGAAAAAGCATAGACCCTTAAATATTATTGGTGAATTTGGTGCTTGCATAATACAACATGGATAACCTTGCTATAATTTTTTAAACTAAATAAGGTATTCTAGGCAACAAGGGTTATAGTCATCACCATGAAGGATGGTAGAGTATATTACTAGGTAAGGAGGTCATTTCCATATACAACCTTGGTGAGGCACTCTAACTTGTTTTATCATGTTTTAGGGACATCATAATAGGTTTTTGGTTTGATAGTATGAAAATAATCTCAATTGGGGGGATTAAAACCACCAAAATTTATAGATAGGCTATAGAGCTAATCCCATGCCTAACAACTAAGTGAGGTAAAATTTAATATTTGGATTTAAATCTATACCAAAAAACCATCAAAACATGCTTGTGATAATATTATAGGTATGATAGATACTTTCACTTTGTATAGAAGTCTACCAAGAATCCATTTCTTGACTCAAAGTTCACACAAGCCTATGTAGAATATATAAAGGACATGAGTGGCCATCCTAGAATGCTTAGAACTCCCATGACACATTGCATGGTGACCAAAGGTGTTCAAGGATGTTATATAGGGTCCTCAAAAAGCCATAAGTGGCATTGTGATATAATTCTAACATGTAGCCTTTATAAATAAATGTCTAAGACTAAATACCTCCCTAAAATCCTCATAAAACCCAACTAGGACCTTATTGGGAAATAAGGAAAATGGAGCATCAAAATGGAGTGTAAATGATATGGAAATGACTTGAATATGAAGAGGACTCTCCAAATACCAACCCCATGTGATTGAGTTGTACCCTACATGTATAGAAGAGGTACAAAAAGGATTATTTTGACATATTTATATGTTTTGTAGGTATGGAGAAGTTTAAAAAGATGTAAGAAATTTTAGGAGAGAGATTGGAACTTTTTATAAGTCCTCATGTCCAAAGATGGAGCTACCTAAACTCATAAGTGTGTCTGCTACCTTCTTCATCTCAACTAATCATAATGAACACTTAGTGAAAATGGTGAAACTAAAATTAGGAAACCTTTTAAGGCTTGATTAATGAATTTGATGACTTGAACAATCTTAACAGGTGTCATTCCTCTTTATGCATGGACTAGATTGTATAATTGGAAGCATTTTGTGTGCCAAGTGTGAGAGGTGCATGAGAGAGAGCCATTGGTAACTATTAGAGATGATTTCTCATGGATAAAAGGATATGATTGTTTTTTTTAAAATTCCAATGCATGTAGAGGATTTTTAGTATCCTCTCCCACTCAAATCAATCATCAAACCTAACCCTACTCAATAATGAGGTAGTCTAATGAGAGCAAATCATGAAGAGAGTTTCTTATGCAAGCAAAGAGCATCTATGCCACATATGTAGGAGTTAGACAAGTTGGAGGAAAATTTGTGCTTATTTTCCTTATATGACTTATTTCATTCTTGATTTCATGTTATTTTGACTCTTTCTCCTTGTTTGACAAGTGTCTTAGTGACTCTTGAGCTTCACCTTCTCTTGTCTATCTCATAATTACTATAAATACTAGCCTTTTTAGTTATTCTACAGATTTCTCCACCTAAGTATGGTGAATCCCTACTCAATTTTTACCTTGAACTAATAAATAACAATGTTTTACTTCATTTATGACTTTGTGAATTGAATTATATGGTTGTTAGTATTGTACAAGTGTATTTTGATTACCTTGACATGTTATAATTCCTAGTGCCTTATTTAGTTTGAAAGCTCTCTTTTGCAGGTCAACAAGAAGTGTCTAATGTGTATTTTAGGTATAGTGAGTAGCTTATTAATTAGTGTTTATAGAATACATATTGTCTAAGTCCTCTTAACATAAGCTTTCTTTAAGACCCCATGCTTGAAACGTTGATGTAGAAGAGGAGTGTTAGATTGGATGAAGTGTATGTGTGGGATTCTCTTTGGTTCCAAGTGCATTGTAAGTGGTGTGATTAGACCATCTATTTGGTGTATCACCTCCTCCCCTATATTATATTTGTTTTCAATTATCTCTCTCCCTTTTAAGCTCCCAAAGTTAGTATTAGGTTCAATCCTAAGTGGTATCAAGGGAACTAGCCCTAATCTAGAGACTCACATCAAATTTGGGTCACCCATAGCCTTGAGGTGTTTCCATTGTGCCACTTAAACAAGGAGAGTTGAAAAATCTCCTTAAGGGGTACAAGTTCAATTGACAATAGTTTTTGGCATGCCCAATGGCATTGAATAGCCCATTTGTTGAGGATTTTTGGTGTTCTCCTCAAGATATCAACCTTCAGAGGCAATTCCACTAAGCACCAATGGTGAATCCAAGCATAAATCTAATGGTTAATTTGTCTTGGTATTATAATTGAAGTTGTTTTCCTATTATATAAACTTACTATGAATGATGCATGGATAATTTTGATGTTGAATTTTTAGAACATTAGTAGAGATTAAATTATTTTGACCTTTCACCCACAACATAGAGTGAAACAACCTTGTAATCACACCATTTCCTAGTCTTCCTCTTCTAGGGATTCTTATCTTAGAACTCCTTTTTCTTCCAATTTTGGACTCATGTTTGACCTTGTTTGTCACTTTTTCATTTCAAAGACTAACTCTTTGTATTCTTTCTTTCATGCTTCTACTCAAGTTTCACCACAAACTTGTATGCCTCACCAAGGGTTTCCAAATTGAAGAGTTCTATTTCCCCCATATATACCATTGTAGTCCACCAAAATACTTTAGAACCTTGTGTTTCTCACTTTCTTGGATGCCCAATCTCATATATAGAGAATGAAAAATGTTAGTGTAATCTTGAATAGACTATTCTTTACCTTGGTGAAGTTCTTGCCACTATATATATAGATCATCATATAAAGATTACTTTTACTCTTTTAAAATCATCCCACGTATGTTTCACCTCAAGGCTAATTTCATCCATACTGAACCTCTTCTTGTACACTTCCCACCAATTTTTTTATGGGAAATGATGCTTTTGAAAGAGAAAAAGTGATCTTATCTCCATTGGTGAATTTATTTATATAAAAAAAAGAAGATAATTGATCCAACCAATTTTCTACTACATCAACATTGATTTTACATTCAAATGTAGGGATATCAAAATTCACTTGAACCTTGAAGGGTGTTGAAGCACTGAAAGGACATTTCATGGATAGGAACCTAGAGGGTGAAAATGAGGAGCCAAATTTTCCCATCAAGATTTTTTGGAGAGTTTGAGTGAATTATTGTAGCATCTACACTTTCTACCATTGGAGGGCTTCATTCACCATTTCCTTGAAGGTATTAGATGTTTTAGTGTTGTCTACCATTTGAGGTAGTTTGGAGCAAATAGGTGGATAGTCTGCTGGATCTATTATTTTCCACCCATGCTTCTTGTAGTCTAATCTCATCTTTGGGATCATACACTCTTAAGACAAACCTCTCTAATACCACTAATCCAAAACTTATAGGTTTTAGTTGAAATATAATTAAAGAACACAAAATAACACAATCATATAATGCTATCTCTAGGAAGAGATGTTTTTATTGCTCACAAAATTATGGAAAACATATGCTTATCTATGGGAAGAGATGTCTAATCCAATTCTCGAGATACATCTATTTTTATACATAATTTTAAGGAAGGAGGAGAATGTGGAAGGTCACAAATCTTGAGGGAGATGAAGTGGTATGACTTCCATGATTTACAACAACATAGAATTTGAGAAATTACTATTTTTAGAAACTTTCTATATTTAACAAGCACTATTAAAATTGAAAATTTGGGCACTTTCATTGGGTTTTGGGGGTCAAAATCCACAAAACATAGCTTTATGCCATCTCACCACATTTTACTCATTCTTAGCTTTCCAATGGTTTGAATGGGGAATCAAACAAAGATATGGTTCAAAATTTATGACTCTTAGAAGTTCTACCACTAATTAGGGTATAACCATCACCCAAATTATCACCTGAAGTGTCACCCAAATTGTCACCTAAAGTGTTGTCTAAATCAATATATTGCACACATATATGTAAATTTTTAAAGAATATGAAGATAGTGAGAAGGCAATACTCTTAAGAGCACAAACCCAAGCTATTGAGAAACAAGTATGTGCTGAGAGGTATCATCATCAAGAGGCCCTAAACCATGATGGAGTAATCCATGATGACTATGAATCTTTTGAAGAAGGTTTGAAGATTGATTCTAGAACCACATGTGAAGCTACTCTTACAAAAATCAAGAAGATGTTTAAACAAGAAAAAATCCTAGAATGCAATGATACAAGACTTATTGAAGGGTTTGAAGAAGTTGTAATAATAAAAAAAGAACAATGAAGCCTTTTAAGAGGACAAGGACATTCAAGAGGTTGTTCCATTCATGGGAATGCAACTCTGCCATGATGAGACAAAGGAGTAGAAGTAGAGGTATCTTTCTAAGGTCAAGAAGAGTTCATCTACCTTGGATACTTGTTTGAGATGACTCCATCATAAGACATGCCAAGCCAAGGAATAAGAGAGAAACATGAGTCATCTAGTACTACATCCAAAAAGAAGCATGCTTGGCACCCTCATTAATCTTATGAGGAAGGAGATTCAAGATAATTTCTTTTTGATCCAATAATGGAGGTATGTTTGGTTAAATGTACATAATTAATTCATGTTCTATTATGTCTTGTGTTCCCTAACTACTTAGTAGCATAAATGTGCCTTTGCTTTGTGTGTTTGCTTACTTTTGTTATGTGTTTGTCCTTCCTTTATGTGTTTTGAGGTCAATTAGTTATCTTGTTAGTCAATTCAAGGTCTGATCCTACTATTTTAGATTTAATTTGACTCCCTTTACCTAATAGATGTGATAAGTCTATTGGTCCTTAATATATCTAAACATGTTACCCCTAGTAATTGCTAAAAGTGTTGACCAAATTTGAATTTTAGTCTAATTGGGTCAACCCATACATATTAAAAAAAATTCAAAGGTTATTATATGTCTAAAATGGTCTCGTGTGTGTCTAAACAGCTCACCCATCCCTACTCTAGCCTTGGTCTAAGCCTAGCTTCCTTGTACTTGTCTAATCAACCAAGGTCAACTCTAGTCAACTCTAGTCAAATATGTTCAAAGTATAAAATTATTATATAAATTTCCTAATGTGGTCATTTAAATGTTTTAAGGTGTTTCTAGGTCATAAATTTATCCTTTACCATGTTTCATATGTAAAAAATGCCATTTAGTCACATTTTTGGCTCATTAAATGATTTGTACAAATTTTCCAAGGAAGAATATGTGTCAATAAGTAAGTTTATAATGTGTAAGAGGTTATAACATGTCAATAATAAATTAGAGGTAGTCAATAAGAAATTTAATGCATGAAAATAGGGATATCTCCTTGAAAATAGGCCATTAATGGCATTTATATGGACTCGATGAGTTCACCTTTAGCTAAAAACATGGAAAAAGTATATCTTCAACTCCCTAAGATATTTAAGATGCATAGTGTTTAGATTTTTATTTAGGAAAATAAAAAATTTCTTTTTCTCCTTCTTTCTTTCATTCACAAGCCAAGAAGGGTCAACTTAAAATGCTTGATACAGTCTGTACAGATAGAGTTAGGAGGAATGATATTGGGGGTTGATAGGGGACTTAGTCTAATTCAAATTCATGGTAAGAAGTATGAGTTTTATGGCTCCTCATTTATGAGCCATTGCTATGAATCCAGGTAGCTTTTTATACTTTTGCATTCATGATGGGTTCCTTTTTTAGCTTGTTTCAAAATATTATTTCTTGTTTTGACATTGTTGGTTATTTAATGTGTTTTTCAGATCCTCTCCATAGGTTTATCCAACATCATATTAGTATAAGTGTTATAAAATTCTTTCTAGGCTTGTTCTTTTTTGTTGATTAGTCTTACTATGTTATAACTCAGAATTGGCCTCCACAGGACCCTTGTTGACGTCATAATGGTATATGGAAAGATGAATGTGCATTTAAACCTCTTGGTTTTATAATAAATGAATTAATATGTTAGATGGAAGTATTAAAACTCATGTTTATGAGATGTCTACATATTGTTCATAATATAGCTCACTCTAGTGTACCAGGCACCTAAAAGTGGCACAAAAAAGGGTTGAGATAGCTATTTGGGTGTGGAAGTGAGGTATGGCCTCACTTGGAACCCTTTCATGTTGACATGATATATGATAGACCCATTCAAGATGTAATATAATTAATTAGAGTTGAAGGTCACTCTAAGGGGATGAAGACTATATTTTGGTCTCTCTCCCTAAAAACACTAAACAAAGGTCTATAATCTTTTTGAATATATCATATAACATGATGGAAAATATCTTATGACATCTAATTTAATGAATATTATATATATGTATATGTATATATGTATATATATATATATATATAATATGGTAACACCCATGCTAAAGATGAAGGTCAAAAGGTAAAATAAGGTACATTTTTGAAGGCTCCAAACATGCCCATAAATACATTGAATTCATGAAATGATGTCTATAGGCTTGAAAAGTAAATGAGACCTTTTCACCCAAAAAGAGATTAGAATTTGATAACTAGTGTAGCTTCCTTCAATGATGAAGATAATATTCATGAACTAGAGGGAATCATTAGAAAATTTTATATGTAATGTTTCAAACTCATATATACCTATCAATTTGTACACAGGCCTTACAATGTGTACGTACAACCAACATAAGCTCAAGCTTGAATAAGGTGGCCTTTTCATTAAAATACATGAACGTTTTGAGATTTTTGGTGTTGTAAAATTATGAAATTATTCTTCAAAATTTTCAATGAATAGGTTATAACCTTCATATCTTTTCCACACCTACAAAGACACCTACAGACATGGTCTCCAAGAAAAGCAACACAGTCAACTGCGTGGTAGAATAGTGAGCTAGTTTTGATACTTAGTGATGTCAAAATGGGAATTTAGTGTAAAGTGAATACATGAAAATTAATTATTTTATAAGTTTGTTTGTCCTAAATTGGATTTAATAAAACATTCATGCATTATAAAAAAGTTCCCAATGAGTAAAGAAACCTACATGCATAAATCTATAGGGTTGTCACATTAGAGAGGGTTTATAGTAATACAAAGTGGTGAATTATTTATAAACACCTACACAATGATGATTTAACCTTTGAATCACTCTCAAAAATTCAAATTTACCAATAAAAGGAGCTCAAAATCAAGTAAACACAACCCTTATGCCCTGCTTACATACAGTCTACCTTGGAAAACTTAGTCTTGGTTTTTGGGATCTTTAAAAGGTCAAATGACTGAGTTAGGAGATAAAAATAGGTATATATCACCCTTGATAATTTTATTAGACTACAAAATGGTTTTTTTTATGATACAGATAGGATAAGTACCCCTTTTTTTGTCTCAAATAGGGGGTATTTCTTTTTTGTGCATTAGAAGATAGTTTTGAGAAAAAGAGGAGATAGATGAACTAGAACAATCATAGACACTTCAATATGATCGATGAATCTAGAGATTGCATAATACAACATGTATAACCCTATTATAATGTTTTAAACTAAACAAGGTAGTTTGGGTAATGAGGGTTATAGTCAACACCATGAAGGATGATGGTAAAGTATATTACTAGGTAAGGAGGTCATTTCCATATACAACCTTTTTGAGGCACTCTAACTTATTTGATCATTCTTTAGGGACATCATAAGAGGTTTTTTGGTTGATATTATATAAATAATCTCAATTTGGGGGGATTAAACCACCAAAATTTATAGATAGGATATAGAGCTAATATTAGGCTTAACACCTAAGAGAGGTGAACTTCAACTTTTGGATTCAAATCTATACCAAAAAACATTGAAATATGCTTATGAGATAATTACAGGTATGATAGAGCCTTCACTTCATAGAGAATTATACCAAGAAGCCATTTCTTGGATTAAAGTGCACACAAGCCTATGCAGAATATAGTAAGGACATGAGTGGTCATCCTACAATGTTAGAGAGGGTATTCAAGAAGCCATAAGTGTAATTGTGATAGAATTCTAATTTTTAGACTTTATGAAAAAATGGCTAAGATTATATACCTCCCTAAAACCCTCCCAAACCCCAACTAGGACCTCATTGAGAATATAAGGAAAATGAAGCATCTAAATGGAGTATAAAGGCTAGGGAAATGACTTGAATTTGAAGAAGACCCTCCAGAGACCTACCCCATGTGACTGAGTTGTACCTTACATTTATGGAAGAGGTACAACAAGGCTTATTTTGATATATTTATGTGTTTTATAGGTATGGAGAAGTTTCAAAAGATGAAACCACTTTTATGAGAGAGATTAGAACTTGTTCTAAGTCCTCATGTCCATAAATGGGGCTATCTGAACTCCTAAGTGTGTTTGCTACCTTCATCATCTCAACCTATCATAGTGAAGACTTAGTGAAAATGGTGAAACTCTAATTAAGAAGCCTTTTAAGGCTTGATTCATGAATCTAATGACTTGGACACTCTAAATAGGTGTCATTCCTTTTTATGCATGTTTTATATCATAGAATTATAAGCATTTTGTGTGCAAAGTGTGAGAGGTGCATGAGAGAGAGCCATTTGTAACTATTAGAGATGATTGGTCATGGATAGAAGGATATGAATTGTTTTAGACCATTCCAATGCATGTATAGGATTTTTATTACCCTTCCCCTTTATACCAATCATTAAACCTAACCCTACTGAATAATGAGGTAGACTAATGAGGGCAAATCATGAAGAGAGTTTCTGATGCAAGCAAAAAGCATATACACCACATATGTAGGAGTTAGACAAGTTGGAGGGAAATTAATGATTATTTTCCTTATAGGACATATTTCATCCTTGATTTCATGCTATTATAACTCTTTCTCCTTTCTTTAAAAGTTCCTTAGTGACTCTTGAGTTTTACCATCTCTCTCTTCTCTCATAATTGCTATAAATACTAACCTTTTTGGATATTTTATAAATCTCTCCACCTAAGTATGGTGAATCCCTACTCTTGAAATAATAAATAATGATGCTTTACCTCATTCATAACTTCATGAAGTGCATTCTATGGTTTTTGGTCTTGTACAAGTGTATTTTGACTACCTTGACATGTTATCCTTCTTAATGGCTTGTGTAGTTTGAAAGCTCTCTTTTATAGGTCAACAAGAAGTGTCTAATGTGGATTGTAGATATAGTGAGCAGCTTAATCATTAGTGTTTCTAGAATACCTATTATCTAAGTCCTCCTATCCTAATCTCTCTTCAAGATCACATGCATGAAACATTGATGTAGAAGAGGAGTATTTGATGGGATAAAGTGTATGTGTGGGATTCTCTTAGTTCCAAGTGTATCACCTCCCCTAGATTAGATTTGTTTTCAGTTATCTCTCTCCCTTTTAAGCTCCCAAAAGTAGTATTAAGTTCAATCCTAAGTGGTAAATCAAGGGAACTAGCCCTAATATAGAGACTCACCTAAAATTTGGGTCACCCACTACCTTGAGGTGCTTCCATTGTGACACTTAAACAAGGAGAGTTTAAAAATATCCTTAAGGGTTGAAAGTTCAAGTGATAAATTTTTTTGGCACACCCAATGGGATTAAATAGCTAATTCTTTGAGGATTTTTGGTGTTCTCCTCAATATATCAACCTTTGGAAGAATTTCACTAAGCAAAAATGGTGATTCCAAGTATAAATCTATTGGTTAAGTAGTCTAGGTATTTTAATTGAAGTTTTTTTCTTGTTCTATACACTTTTTATGAATGATTCATGGATAATTTTGATGTTGAATCTGTCTTAACACAATTTGGTGGAACATATACAGCTTTTCCTATCTCATATCAATATGAACAAGTCTATGGTTAGTCATGTCAATCTAAATATGACCATATTCAACCCTATTATTATTTGCATCAATATTTTAATCAACCCTCCCAAGCTTATGTTTCACCTAGTTCACCTAGTTCCTCTCCAAGCCAATCCATTGCATGTTTCAAGAAGACTCTCATTGGCTATAAGTACTATATGCTAGACCTTGTTACTAGAAATGGTTGTGGTCAAGTCATTACTAGTGAGTGTTTTAAGAGTGTGAGGGATACTCTAGAGCTATTCAAGATAGAGTGGATGCCCATTGAGAAAGCTAATTTTAAAGGTCTTATGGGTGAAATGATTGATGTTTGTGGTTTGATTTTCCACATAGAAGAAAGGTTGAATTATTATGAACCAACTCAATCTTTAAAACTCTAATACACCCCATACTATCCTTCAAGTTTGTCAACTATGCCTAGTCAAAATGATAATCCAATCATGTTACAAAATGCCCCAAGTCCTTCATACATTCCCCAAAATTTCCCTTATTGGAATTTCATCTAAGAGAGTAGCCAAAGGAAGAAGGATGCCATTGTTGAGAAAGTTGTTCCATCTCACAAACTAATTGGAGAAGATTTTGAGAGAAGAAAGTTGATGCTGGAGGCCCATCTTGACAAGGAGATTGAGTTAGTAAACCAACATTTGACACAATCCATGATGGCAGGAGAAAGTGAGGCTCTTAAGCCTACCTCCCCAAGTTGGAGATAAGATGATAAGCCTAAGGAAATCATAATTTTCCTAATCCTATGATTTTTGTATCCATTTGTATCTCAACCTCATGAAGAATCCTCTAGGCTTAGCTTCCCAAGATGGAAAGAAGTAGTGGTATCTTATGGAAAGAAGTCAAAATATTGTCTAAGGGGAGAAGTTGGAAGTAAAGAGAGATCTTAACCAATTAAACTCCCTCCCACCCCTTCTCAAGAAGCCTTTTTCCCTTCATCTCAACCTTTTTATACTTCCTTTCCTAATGAAGATCCTATCTCCCCCCAAGAGAAGATATTTTAAGAAAACCTTGCCAAAAAAATTAAGGAATTAAAACTCAAAATGTAGAATCTCTCATCTATGTAAGGAAATTTTGAAGCAAATGAAGTCATTGAATCTAATATGGATCAGTTAATTGAGGAGAAATCAGATTTTAATATTGAGGAATACATTGCTCCTTGAAAGCCTTCTTGGGATAAAATTTCTAGTTTTGAGATGCCTAATATTGGCACCACTAAGAGGGAGAAGGAGATGATTTTAGATTAGATTGATGATGAGGAAGAGCTGACTCCTTATGAAGAAACATCAAATTTTGATAATGGGGAAGAGGACCTTACTTGTAGTGAAGAAGAAATATGGGAAGAAGTTTTTTTGGATTCCAAATTAGAAAAAGAAGATGTTTATTTTGTTTTTACCTTTCATGATGCTAATCAAAAAGAGTATGGTGACTTATGGTAAATATTTTAAGACATTTGTAATGAATTTGAAGGTTTCATGGGGCCTACAAATCCCTTGGACATGACTACAAGACATGGTAAGTAAGATGATTTGTTTTAAGAACAAAACATGTAATCCAAAAATTAGAGGTTTTGGTTGAAAGATAATTGAAGATCACAAAAAAGCATAATCATATAATGTTATCTCTAGGAAGAGATGTTTTTATTGCTCAGAAAATTGTAAAAAACATATGCTTATCTCTAAGAAGAGATGTCTAATCCCCTTTATATGCTACATTTATTTTTATACATAATTTGAAGGAAGGAGGAGGGTGTGGAAGTTCACCAATATTGAGGGAGATGAATTTGTTTGACTTCTGTGATTTAAAACAACATAGAATTTGAGAATTACTATTTTTAGAAACATTATATTTTTAGAAAAGAATATTAAAATTGAAATTATAGGCACTTATATTGAGTTTTTTGGGGTTAAATCCAATAAATAAAATCTATATTTAATTTCATAATGTTATCCTCATTATTATCTTTCCAATGGTTCAAACAGGGAGTCAAATGGAGCTATGGTTCAAAAGTTATGGCTCCCAGAAGTTATGCCACTAATTGGGGTAGAACCATCACTCGAATTATCACCTGAAGTGTTGCCCAAATTATTGCTTGAAGTGTTGCCTAGATCATTCCTCCCTCCTTGATAATAAATGGTCCCCATTATGTCAAGATTAATCATCAAGAATGGTAGTTGTGTCTTGATTTGATTCTGTATGAGCCACTCACCTTGGTGGCTAAGCTTGCCCCTTTTAACCACCTAGTAAAGTGGAATAGAGCACCCTCTTATTGTCTTCATCTAGGTGTCTACAATATGATCTTCATATACTAAAGCAAAACTATTTAGATCAAGCTCATCAATGTCTAGTTATTCTACTACAACTAAAGTGTCTAGTAAAGGTGGATGATATGGTTTGAGGAGCTACACATTGAATATTAGATGCAGACCAAGGTAGGCTGCTAAGTTTAACTCAAAATAATTTTATCCAACTTGTTTGATGATGGTGTATGGACCATATCATAGAGGCTAAATTTTTATTTTTGGGCTTATGAATCCTTCCTTTTGAATCTAAAACCAAACCTTGTCACCTAAAACAAAATGGTGTGAAACCCTATATTTGTCATGGCATTGTTTATACTTTTGTTTTATATTTTTCAAGATGCCATGAACTAGCTACTAGATGTGTTGGATTTGTTCAATGAACTTTGTTTCTTTTGTTTCCTTAGATATCCCATGATATGTGTATGCCATGATGGAGAATATAATGGCTACATCAATTGGTACTGTGGGTTAGAACCCAAAGCATACTTGAAATGGATTGTTTTTGGTGGAGCTGTGCAGGGCCCAATTGAATCCATATTGTATGAAAAGAAGACCCTCATCCCATGTGCATGGATGTTTGGAGTGATACATCTAAATCATGTGGACAATTAGGTAATTCACCACTTTTGTTTCACCATTAGTCTATGGATGGAAGGCTATGGACATCATTATCTTGGTATCCATCATTTTCCATAGAGTGCACTAGAAGATACTTAGGAACTTGCTATCTCTATCTAAAACAATAAAATTGGGGAGACCAAAATGGAGCCATACATGACTAAAATATAGTTTATTAATTTCCTTAGTAGACATAGTTTTCTTACAAGCAATCATGATAGCCATTTTTTAAAAATGATCAACTATAACAAGAATACAGTCCTTACCATGTTTTGAAGTGGCAAACTTGAAAGAAAATCCATTGAGATAGATTACCAAGGTTTGGTTGGTTCTAGCAATGGTGTGTATAATCCTTTCTTCTTATTTGTTAGCAATGCTCTTTTTTATCTTTCACCCCACTAAAATGTAACTTTAGCTCCTCATTTAGTCACTTGGTTTAGTGGCTAAGCAATACATGAGAATCCAAGAACAAACCTATGATAAAAATTTGTAAGACCCAAGAAACTATGAAGTTCTATGAGGGTCCTTGGTGTAGGCCATTCTTAAATAAATTGAATCTTCTCTAGTTTGACATGGACCCCTTCCTCATGCACAAAATACCCCAAGTACTGAATTATTTTCATCTCGAATGTGGAATTATCAAGATTTACATACAACTTGTGCTTATAAAGATTTTGAATCACCTTACGAACATGTTGTATATGTTCCTCCCATGTTTTATTGTATATGAGTACGTTATCTAGGTAAACAACCATGAATGAGTTTGTGAAGCGTCACATGATGTCATCCATCATCCTCATAAAGGTTTTAGGTGTGTTAGTCAAGCCAAAAGACATAAACAACCATTCAAAGAGTCCCTCATTGGATTTGAATGTAGTCTTCTAGGCATTAGTGGGGTTGATAGAAATTTGGTGATAACTAAAGTTGATATCAATTTTGGTGAACTTTACATCATAGAGTTGGTCCAGTAGGTCATCAATATTGGGGAGGGGGTAATGATTCTTCATAGTGATTTTGTTTAGGGTTTGATAATCAATGTAAAGATAATTGGGATTCCACAAGGTAAAGATCTTGGCCTGATATGACCCTTTTGGATCAATTCTTGAATCTATCTTTTTATCTCATCATTCTCTAGATCTAATCTATGATACACATGATTGTTAGGTAAAGGTGATCTTGGAATAAAATAAATATAATGTTTTACCTAATAGTGAAGTGGAAATCCCATGGGTGACTTGAATAAGTAATCATATTCTCCCATGATTTGATCGATCTTCTCCTATTGTTATGTTGATATGTAGTCAAGGCTGCAACATCAGCCTTCTTAAATCTTTATGGTTTGACAACCATGAGGATGAATTACTTTGTCTTCTCCACTAATCTCTTACATTTCTTGGAACTAAATAGGAGGACAAATATGGGAGGTGGTACCTTTAGTACCCTATAGCACCACATTCCAAGAGTGAGGGTGATCCTTTGGGTTCTTGATTCATATATGCCATTTTATTCATACATGAATGGCTAACCAAGGAGTACATCACAAACATATAGATTAATAACATCACAAAATACCTCATCTTGGAAAGATTTTATTGCATATGAAAGAAGACACGGGTGGGTGACATAGAGGTCTCTCCCTAGGCTCAACCATCCAATACTATATGTCTTTGGGTGAGGTTTCATGGATAGATTTAGACTTTTCACAACATTAGTAGAGATTAAATTCTTTTGACTCCCACTATCAAGAATAAAATGTACAGGCTTACCTTTCACCCACAACTTAGAGTGAAATAACCTATCCTTGTCATCTGGCCTTTCCCCATCATCAAAGTATGTGTTGAGAGGTATCATCATCAAGAGGCCCTAAACCATGATGACTATGAATCTTTTAAAGAAGGTTTGAAGATTGAATCTAGAACCACATGTGAAGCTGCTTTATAAACATCAAGAAGAAGTTTGAATAATACAAAAATCCTAGAATACCATGATACAAGACTTCTTGAAGGGTTTGAAGAAGTTGTAACAATAAAATAATAATAATGAATCCTTTCAAGAGGACAAGGACATTTCAGAGGTTGTTCCATTCATGGGAATGTAACTCTACCATGATGAGACAAAGGAGTAGTAGTATGAGGTATCTTTCCAAGGTAAATAAGAGTTCATCTACCTTGGAAAATTTCTTTAGATGACTCCATCACAAACCATGCCAAGCCAAGGAACCAGAGAGAAGCATGAGTGATCTAGTACTACATCCAAAAATAAGCATGCTTGGCATCCTCATTCATTTCATGAGGAAGAAGATTCAAGATGCTTTCTTTTTGATCCAAGAAGAGAGGTATGTTTGGTTAAATGTACATAATTAATTTGTGTTCTATTCTTTCTTGTGTTCCTTAAGTTCTTAGTAGCATAAATGTCCCTTTGTTTTGTGTGTTTACTTGGTTTTTCTATGTGTTCATCCTTTGTGTGTTTTGAGGTCAATCAATTATCTTTTTAGTCAAGCCAGGGTCTGATCCTACTATTTTAGAGTGTATTTGACTCCCTTTGCCAAATGGATGTGATAATACTATTGGTCCTTAACATATATGAAAACATGTTACCCCTAGTAATTATCAAAAGTGTTGACCAAATTTGACTTTTAGTCAAATTGGGTCAACTCCTTACATATTGAAACATTTTCAAAGGTTCCTCCTATATGTCTAAAAGGGTCTCATGTGTGTCTAAACACCACACACATCCCTATTCTAGCCTTGTTCTAAACCTATCTTCCTTGTACTTATCTAGTCAACTCTAGTCAACTCTAGTAAAACAAGGTCAAAGGCTGAAATTATTCTCTAAATGTCCTAATATGGTCATTAAAATGTTTTAAGGTCTTCCTAGGTCAGAAATTTGTCTTTTACCATGTTTCATATGCAAAAAATGCCAAGGAATAATATTTATAATAGGTAATTTTATAATGTGGAAGGGTTAAAAATATGTCATGAATAAGTTAGAGGTAGTCAAGAAGTAAATTTCACGGATGAAAATAGGGAGATCTTGAAAATAGGCTATTAATGGCACTTATATGGACTTGGTGAGTTCACCTTCAGCTAAAAACATGGATAAATTGTCTCTTCAACTCCATAAGATATCTAACATGACTAGTGTGTAGATTTTTATTTATGAAAATCAAAATTTTCTTTTTCTCCTTCGTTCTTGCCTTCACAAGCCAAAAAGGGTCAACTTCAAATGCTTGATACAATCTATACAAATGGAGTTGGGTGGAATGATATTATGGGTTTATAGGGACCTGAGTCTACTTCAAATTCATGAAAATAAGTCTATTTTAATTTCTCCTCCTTTATGAACCATTTCTATGAATCTAGGTAGCTTTTTATGCTCTTGCATTCATGAGGGGTCCCTATTTGAGCTTGTTTCAAAATATTTTTTTTTGGTTTGACATTTTGAGTTGTTTCATGTGTTTCTAAAATCATCTCCACAAGTTTATCAAACATAATATTAGTATAAGTGTTATAAAATGCTTAAGAAATCCCCTTCTAGGCTTGTTCTTATTTGTTGATTACTCTTACTACCTTGTAACTTAGAATTGGCCTCTAAAAAAGACCCTTGTTGATGTCATAATGGTGTATGGAAAGATGAATAAAACTTTCAACCTCTTTTTTTTAATTTAAATGAAATAATATGTTAGATGGAAGCATCAAAACCATGTTTATGAAAGGTCTCCATACTGTTCATACTGTAGCTCACTATGGTGTACCAAGAATCCAACTAAAAGTGGCCTAAATAGAGGGTTGAGATAGTTATTTGAGTGTGAAAGTGAGGTAGGACCTCACTTGGAACCCTTACATGTTTATATGATCCATGATAGACCCATCTAAGGTGTAATATAACTAATTGGAGTTAAAGGTCACTCTAAGGGGATGAAGACTATATTTTGGTTTCTCTCCCTTAAAACACTAAACAAAGGTCTATAAGCTTTTTGAAGATAGCATATAACATGATGGAAAAGATACTATGACATATAATTTTATGAATATTATAGATTTATTGTAGGGAAACACCCGTGCCAAAGATGGAGGTCAAAATGTAAAACAAGCTAAAATTTTAAAGGCTCCCAACATGCCCATAAATACATGGAGTTCCTGCAATGATGTCTACAAGTGTGAAAAGTAAATGAGACCTTTTAACCCAAAAAGAGATTAGAATTTTCTACCTAGTGTAGTTGCCTTAAATGATGATGATATTATTCATGAACTAGAGGGAACCATCAGAAAATTTCATATTCAATGTTTTAAACTCATATATACCTATCAGTCCATACATGGGCCTTACAATGTGTACCTACAACTAGCATAAGCTTAAGATTGAAAAAGATGGTCTTTTCATTACAATACATGAATGTTTCGAGATGTTTGGTGGTTTTAAATGATGAAATTATTTTTCAAATGTTTCAAGGAATAGGTTATGACCTTCAGAGATTTTTCACACCTGCAAATACACCTACAGACATGGTCTCCTAGAAGAGCAACATAGTCAACTGGGTGGTAGAACAATGAACTAGTTTTGATGCTTAGTGATGTCAAAAGGGGAATTTAATGTAAAGTGAATACATTAACATGCATTATTGTATAATTTTTTGTGTCATAAATTAGATTCAATAAAAATTTCACACATCATAAAAGTTCCCAATGAGCAAAGAAACCTACAGGTAGGAATCTACAGGGTTATCATAGTCAGGCATGGAGGACTTATTTTACAAGCTTAGGGTACATTAGAGAGGGTTTATATTAATAAAAAGTGGTGAATTATTTATAAAAAAATACAACATGATGATTTCACCCTGAAATAACTCTTACTAGTTGAAATTCACTAAGGAAAGGAGCCTAAAAGGAAGCAAACAAAACCCATATGCCCTACCTACATACAGTCTGCCTTGAAAAACTTAGTCTTGATTTTTTGGGATCTTTAGAAGGTCAAATGACTGAGTTAGGAGCTAATAATTGGTATATATCACCCTTTATAATTTTATGATCCTACATAATGGTTCTTTTTTGTGATACAAATAGGGTAAGTGCCCCTTGTTTTATCTAAAATAGGGGGTACTTCCTTTTTCTGCATTAGAAGATAGTTTTAATAAAAGGAGGAGATAGAGTGAACTATAATAATCATAGACCCTTCAATATGATTTTTGAAGCTAGAGATTTCATAATACAACATGGATAAACTTTTTATAAGGTTTGAAACTAAATAAGGTAGTCTAGGCAACAAGGATTACAGTCAACACCATGAAGGATGGTAAAGTATATTGCTAGGTAAGGAGGTCATTTCAATATACAGCCTTGGTGAGGCACTCTAACTTATTTTCTCATGGTTTAGGGACATCATAATATTTTTTTGGTTTGATAGTATGAAAATAATCTCAATTGGGGGGGGGGGGGGGGGGGGGGTTAAACCACCAAAAGTTGTAGATAGGTTATAGAGATAATACCAGGCCTAACACCTAAGAGAGGTGAACTTAAAATTTTGGATTTAAATATATACCAAAACCCATTGAAACATGCTTATGATATTAGTACATGTATGATAGATCCTTTAAATTTGTATAGAAGTTGACCTAGAATCCATTTATTGGCTTAAAGTATACATAGGCCTATGCAAAATATAGAAAGGACATGAGTGGCCATCCTAGAATCCATATAACTCCCATGACACTTTTCATGGTGACCCAAGGTGTTCAATAATGTTATAGAGGGTCATAAATAAGCCATAAGTGGCATTGTGATAGAGTTTTAACATGTAGCCTTTATGAATAAATGTCTAAGACTAGATACCTCCCTAAAACCCTCACAAACCTCAAATAGGACCTTATTGGGAACATAAGAAAAATAGAGCATCCAAATGGAGTGTAAATGATATGTAAATGACTTGAATATGAATAAGACTCTCCAGATACCAACCCCATGTGACTGAGTTGTACCCTACTTGTATGGAAGAGGTACAACAAGGCTTATTTTGACATATTTTTATGTTTTGTAGGTATGGATAAGTTTCAAAAGTTGTAACCAATTTTAGTAGAGATATTGGAACTTGTTCTAATTCCTCCTGTCCATAGATAAATCTATCTAAAATCCTAAGTGTGTCTGCTACCTTATTCATCTCAACCAATCATAGTAAACACTTAAAGAAAATGGTGAAAATCTAATTAAGAAGCCTTTTAAGGCTTGATTCATGAATTTTATGAATTGGAAACTCTTAATAGGTGTAATTACTCTTTTTTAATGGACTAGATTTTATAATTGGAAGCATTTTGTGTGCCAAGTGTGAGAGGTCCATGAGGGAGAGCCATTTGTAATTGTTAGAGATGATTGCTCATGGACAAAAGGATATGAATGGTTTTAGAAAATTACAATGCATTTAGAGGATTTTTATTAAAACCTTCCCTTTATAATAATCATAGAACATAACCCTACTCAATAATGAGGTAGTCTAATGAGGAAAAAACATGAAGAGAGTTTCTTATGCAAGCAAAGAGCATTTACGCCACATATGTAGGAGTTAGACAAGTTGGAGGGACATTTGTGATTATTTTAATTGTAGGACCTATTTAATTCTTGATTTAATGCTATTTTAACTCTTTCTCTTTACTTGAAAAGTGTCTTAGTGACTCTTGAGCTTCACCTTCTCTCTTCTCTCTCATAATTGCTATAAATACTAGCCTTTTTGGTTGTTGTATGGATCTGTCCACCTAAGTATGGTGAATCCCTACTCAATTTTTGACTTGAAATAATAAATAATGATGTTTTACCTCATTCATGACTTCATGAAGTGCATTATATGGTTTTTGGTCTTGTACAAGTATATCTTGATTACCTTGACATGTTATCTTTCCTAGTTCCTTATGTAGTTTAAAAGCTCTCTTTTATAGGTCAACAAAAAGTGTCTAATGTGGATTGTAGGTATAGTGAGTAGCTTATCCATTAGTGTTTATAGAATACCTATTTTATAATTCCTCATAGCCTAAGCTTTCTTTAAGACCCCATGCTTGAAACATTGATGTAAAAGAGGAGTGTTTGATTGGATGAAGTGTATGTGTGGGATTCTCTTTGGTTCCAAGTGAATTATAAGTGGTGTGATTGTACCATCTATTTGGTGTATCACCTCCCCTATATTATATTTGTTTTCAGTTATGTCTCACCCTTTTAAGCTCCTAAAGTTATTATCAGGTTCAATCCTAAGTGGTACATCAAGGGAACTAGCCCTAATCTAGAGACTCACCTCAAATTTGGGTCACCCATAGCCTTGAGGTGTTTAAATGTTGCCACTTGAGTAAGGATAGTTGAAACATCTCCTTAAGGGGTGCAAGGTCAAGTGATAATAGTTTTTGGCATTCCTAGTGGCATTGAATAGCCCATTATTTGAGGAGTTTTGGTGTTCTCCTCAAAATATCAACCTTCGAAGGCAATTCCACTAAGCACCAATGGTGACTCCAAGCATAAATATAATGTTATATTAGTCTTGGTACTCTATTATTTTTTTATTTTATATACTTCTCATGAATGATTCATGGATAATTTTGATGTTGACTTTATCTTA
This sequence comes from Torreya grandis, assembly GCA_037957365.1. Taxonomy (NCBI): domain Eukaryota; kingdom Viridiplantae; phylum Streptophyta; class Pinopsida; order Cupressales; family Taxaceae; genus Torreya; species Torreya grandis. Next base: position 4,417,791 of record JARHVA010000191.1, read on the forward strand.
ACACAAGTTGGTGAAACATACCTAGCTTTGCCTATCCCATATAAATATGAACAAGTATTTGGTTAGTATTTTCACTCTCAATATGACCATATTCAGCCCTAATAAGATTTGCATCAGTCTTGTAATTAAGCCTCCCAAGCTTATGTTTCACATAGTTCACCCTAGTTCCTCTCCAAGTCAATCCATTATAAGTTTCAAGAAGACTTTCATTGGCTATAATGACTATATGCTAGACCTTGATACTAGAAATGATTATGGTCAAGTCATCCCTAGTGATTATGTTAAGAGTGTGAGGGATGCTCTAGAGCTAGTAAAGATGGGGTGGATGCCCATTGAGAAAGTTAATTTTCAAGGTCTTATGGGTGAAATGCTTGATGTTTGTGGTATGATTTTACACATAGAATAAAGGTTGAAAGCTTATGAACTAGCTCAATCTTGGAATATATAATACACCCCACATTATCCTTCAAGTGTGTCAACTATGCCTATTTAAAATTCTAATCTAATCATGCTTTAAAAGGCCCCAAGTCCTTCATACATTCCCAAAAGTTTCCCTTATTGGAAGTCCATCCAATAGAGTAGCTAAATGAATGAGGACACCATTGTTGAACAAGTTTATCCATCTCACAAACTAATTAGAGAATATTTTGAGAGAATAAATTTGATGTTGGATGCCATCTTGACAAGGACATTGAGTTGGCAAACCAACATTTGACATAATCCATCATGGTAGCATAAAGTGAGGCTCCTAAGCCTACCTACCCAATTTGGAGATAAGATGATAAGCCTAAGTAAATCATAAGTTTCCCAATCTTATCATTTACCCCTCCATTTGTATCTCAACCGTATGAAGAATTATCTAGGCCTAGCATCCCAAGATGGAAATAAGTAGTGGTAGTTTATGGAAAGAAGGAAAAAGAATGTCTAAGTAGAGAAGTTAGAAGTGAAGATAAATCTAAAATTATTAAAATCCCTCCCACCCCTCTTCAAGAATATTTTCTCCCTTCATCTCAACCTTATTTTACTTCCTTTCCCAATCAAGATCTTATCTCTCCCCAAGAGAAGCTATTTCAAGAAAACCTTGCCAAAAGAATTGAGGAATTAGAACTCAAATTATATTCTCTCATCTATGTAAGGAAATATTGAATCAAATGATGTCATTTAAACTAATATGGATCAGTTGATTGAGGAGAAATCAGATTCTAATAGTGAAGAATACATTGCTCCTTGAAAGATTTCTTGGGCTAAAATTCCTAGTTTTGAGATGCCTAGTTTTGGCACCACTAAGAGGGAGAAGGAGATGGAGATTTTAGATTGGATTGATGACGAGGAAGAGCTGAATCCTTATGAAGAAACATAAAATTTTGATGATGGGAAGAGGACCTTACTTGTAGTGAAGAAGAAGCCTCGAAATTTATTTTGGATTCCAAAGAAGAAAAAGAAGAGGTTTCTTTTGTTGTTCCCTTTCATGATGCTAATAAAAAAGAGAATGATGACTTGTGGTAGAGATTTGAAGACATTTTAAATTAAGTTGAAGGTTTCATGGGGCCTAAAATTCCCTTAGAGATAATTAAAAGACATGGTAAGCAAGATGATATGTTTCAAGAAGAAGATGTGTGATCCAAAACTCAAAGGTTTTGGTTGAAAGATAATTCAAGAACACAAAATAACACAATAATATAATGCTATATCTAGGAAGAGATGTTTTTATTGCTCACAAACTTGTAAAAAACATATGATTATTTTTGGGAAGAGATTTATAATCCCATTCTTAGTCTACATTTATTTTTATACATACTTTGAAATTAAGAGGAGGATGTGTAAGGTCACCAGTCTTGAGTGAGATGAAGTGTTTTGACTTCCATGATTTACAACAACACAAAATTTGAGAAACTACTATTTATAAAAACTTTCTATTTTTGGACAACACTATTAAAATTGAAATTGTAGGAAACTCCATTAGCTTTTTAAGGGTCAAAATCCTCTGAGCATAGCTATGTGCCATCTCATCACATTCTCCTTATTCTTATCTTTCCAACAATTTGAATGGGGATTCAAATGGAGCTATGGCTCAAAATTATGGCTCTTAGAAGTTCTTCCACCAATTGGGGTAGAACCATCACCCAAATTGTCACCTGAAGTGTCATCTAAATTATCACTTGAAGTGTTGCCTAGATCATTCCTCCCTTATTGAGAAGCAGTGGTCCCCATTGCATCAAGATTCATCATCAAGTGTGGTTGTTGTGTCTTGATTTCATTCTCTATGGGCCACTCACCTTGGTGGCTAAGCTTTACCCTTTTAACCACCTAGTAAAGTGGAATAGAGCACCCTCTTATCTTCATCTGGGTACCCACAATCTGACCTTCCTCTATTTGAGTAAAACTTTTTGGATCAAGGTCATCAATGTCTAGTTGTTTTGCTATGACTTAAGTGTCCAACAGAGGTGGATGATATGGTTTGAGGAGCTTCACATTGAATATTGGATGTGGACCAAAGTAGACTAGCAGGTTCAACTCAAAAGCATTTTCTCTAACTTGTCTAATGATGGTGTAGGGACCATATCATAGAGGCTGAATTTTTCTATGTGGGCCTCTGAGTCATTCCTTTTAAATCTACAGCTAAACCTTGTCACCTACAGGAAAATGGTGTATAACTCTATTTTTGTCATGGTGTTGCTTATACTTATGAGTCAACTTTTCCAAGATGTCATGAACTTGTTATTAGATGTGTTGGATTTATTTAATGAACTTTTTTACTTTTATTGCCTTAGATCTCCCATGAGGTGTGTATTCCATAGTGGAAAATGAAATGGCTACATAAATTGGTGCCATGGGTTGGAACCCAAAGAATAATTGAAATGGATTGTGCTTGGTGGAGATGTGTAGGGCCTGATTGTATCTATATTGTATGAAAAGAATCCCCTCATCCCATGTGTGTAGATGTTTGTAATGATACATCTTAAGTGTGTGTACAATCAGGTAGTTCACCACTTCTATTTAACCATTAGTCTATGGATGGAAGGCTATGGACTTCATCAACTTGGTATCAATAATTTTCCATAGAGTGGATGAGAAGATACTCAAGAACTTGCTATCTCTATTTGAAATAATGGACTTGGGGAGACGAAAATGGAGCCATACATGACTAACATATAGTTGAGTAGTTTCCTCAGTAGACATAGTTTCTTACAAGCAATCATGATAACCATTTTTGAAAAATGATCAACTACAACAAGAATATATTCCTTGCCATGTTTTGAAATGGGCAAACTTGAGAGAAAATTCATTGAGACAGATTCGCAAGGATTGGTTGGTTTTGGAAATGGTGTGTACAATCCTTGCATCTTATTTGTTAGCTTGTCTATCACATATGGGGTGAAAGATTTGAGGTACCTTTTCACATCCTTATACATATGGGGCTAGTATAAATGCTCTTTAAGAACTACCAATGTCTTGTCCACACCAAAGTGCCCAACTATCCTGCTAAAATGTGCTTCCCATATCATCTTCTATTGCTTTGTAGTTGGAACACAGATGTGCCCCATGTGATGATAGAAGACATTATCTTGCAAATAGAAATTAGAGACATTTTTACCTTCTTAAAGTGTATGATATGTATCGACAAATGTAAGATCTACTTCAAACAGAGCACCTTGAGTGGTAGTCTCATGTCTACATAGATCAAGAACTATTATGAGTGTAATAATTGATGGATGGCTCAGACAATCTATAGAGTGTTTGAGCTCCCCCCTTTTTTATCAGATGGAATTGTTGTAGATATGTGGCCCATTTTTTATGCCTCTCATTTCATAGATTGTTCTACATCTAGATGAATCTAATGGTCTATGGTTGATGTACATGACCATCTCTTTCCTCAAGATGTAGTGTTTCCATTATTGGTAGGCTTACATAATGGCATAGAGCTCTATATTTTATGTCAGGTATTTCCTGACTGTATCATTGAAAGTTTCACTATGATATGCAATAGGATGGCCATGTTGTATGATGATAACTCCCATGGCATATTCAAATGCATCTATCATCAACTCAAAAGGTTGATGCAAGTCTAGCAAGGCAAGAATATGAGATAAACAAAGTATATTTTTCAAATTCTCAAATGTTTTTTGTTGTATTTCAACCCATTAAAATGTAGCTTTATCTCCTTCTTTAGTCACTTGGTTTAGTGGCCTAGCAACATGTGAGAATCCAAGAACAAAATTATGATAAAAATTTATAAGACCTAATAAACTACAAAGTTTTGTGAGGGTCTTTGGTGTAGGCCATTATTTAATAACTTGAATCTTCTCTGGGTCAACATGGACCCCTTCCTCATCTACAATATACCACAAATACTAAATTATTTTCATCCCAAATGTGTACTTATCAATATTTGAATACAACTTGTGCTTATAAAGAGTTTGAAGAATCTTATGAACATATTGTAGATATTACTCCCATGTTCTACTATAGATGAGTATGTCATCTAGGTAGAAAACGATGAATGAGTTGGTAAAGGGTCATAGGATGTCATCAATCATTGTCATGAAGGCTGTATGTGTGTTAGTCAAGCCAAAAGGCATAACCAACCATTTGAAGAGCCCCTCTTTGGATTTGAATGCAATCTTCCAAACATCAGTGGAGCCGATAGGAATTTGGTGATAGCTAGATTTGAGATCAATTTTGGTGAAGAACTTCATATCATAGAGTTGGTCTAGTAGGTCATCCTTCTTGGGGAGGGGGTAGTGATTATTCATAGTGATTTTGTTTAGGGCTCGATAGTCAATGTAAAGCCTCTATGTTCCATCCTTCTTTGGCACTATGATAATTGGATTTACTTAGGGTGAGGAGCTTGGCCTAATGTGACCCTTTTGGATCAATTATTGAATCTATCTTTTTATCTGATCATTCTCTAGAACTGATCTATGATACATAGGGCTATTAGGCAAAGGTGATCCTAGCACCAAACTATAGAATGTTTTACCTGATAGTGAAGTGGAACTCTTGTGGGTGACTTGAATAAGTAATCATATTCTTCCATGATTTGACCCATCTACTTTTGTTGTTATGTTGATTGTGTAGTCAAGGCTATAACATTAGCCTTCTTGGATCTCTATGGCTTGACCATCATGAGAATGAATTTATTTGTTTTCTCAACAAATCTATTATATTACTTAACACTAATCAGGGAGATAGATGTAGGAGGTGGCACCTTTAGTACTTTATAGCACCATGTTCTAAGAGTGAGGGTGATCCTTTAGGTTATTGATTCATAGATTCCATGTCATTCATACATGAATGTCTAACAAAAGAGTACATCATAGACATCTAGATTGACCACATCACATACAACCTCATCTTGGAAAGGTTTTATTGCATATGAAAGAAGACACTAGTGGGTGACAGAGAGGTCTCTCCCTAAGCTCAACTATCTAATACTGTATGGCTTTAGGTGAGGGTTCATGGATAGATTTATAATTTTCATAACATTATCAAAGATTACATTCTTTTGACTCCCATATCAAGAATAAAATGTAGAGGCTTACCTTTCACCCACAACATAGAGTGAAACAACCTTTCCTTATCATCTAGCCTTTCCCCATGGGTTTATGATGAATCACCAATGGTATCAGTCTTAGAATCTACAATATCTTCTTCATCCTCTTCAATTTTAGGGTGTGTATGAGGTAGAGTAGTAGATGTCAAGGATTATGACTCAAAAAGTAGGGACTTGATGGCTCAACATTCTTCTTTAGAGTGATTTTTAATTTTGTGGTAATGACACCATTTCTCAATATTCCCCTTTTAGGGATTCTTATCTTAGAACTCCTTTTATTTCAAAGACCGACTCTTCATTTTATTTCTTCCATGCTTCTACTCAATCTTAACCGTGAATTTGTATGTCACATCAAGGGTTTTCAAATTGAAGAGTTATATTTCCCCTTATATATACCATTATAGTCCACCATGATATTTGAGAACCTTGTGTTTCTCTCTTTCTTGGATGCCTTATCTCATAAATAGAGAATGAAAAATGTTAGTGTAATCTTGAATAGACTATTCTTTATCTTGGTGAAGTTGTTTCCACTGTATATACAGATCATCATATGTTTTAATGGGGTAGTGTTCTTCCTTTATAGCTTCTATGAAATCATCCTAGGTAGGTTCCACCTCAAGGCTAATTTCATACATACTAAACCTCTTCTTGTACACTTCCCACTAATTTTTTATAGGCAATGATGCTTTCAAAAGAGCAAAAGTGATATTCTCTCCATTGGTGAATTTATTTACAAAAAAATAGGAAGACCATTGATCCAACCAATTTTCTACTACATTAGCATTGAATTTTCCTTAAAATTTATGGATATCAAAATTCACCTAAACCTTGAAGGGTGTTGGAGCACTGAAAGGACATTCCATAGATAGGGAGCCAGAGGGTTTAGATGAGAAGCCAAAATTTCCCATCAAGATTTGTTGGAGAATTTGGATGAATTGTTGCAACATCTATGATTACTACCACTAGAGGGCTTCATTCACCATTTCATTAAAGGGATCATATGTCTTGATGTTTTCCACCATTTGAGGTCATTTGGAGTTAATAGGTGGATAGTCTATTGTATATGTTATTTTCCACCAAAGCTTCTTATAGTCTGAACTCATTATCAAGATCATACACTCTTAAGACAAATTGATTTAATACCAATGATCCAAAACTTAGAGGTTTTAGTTGAAATATAATTCAAGAACACAAAATAACACAATCATATAATGTTATCTCTAGGGAGACATGTTTTTATTGCTCACAAATTGCAAAAAACATATGCTTATCTCTAGGAAGAGATGTCTAATCCCCTTTTTAGGCTACATCTATTTTTATACATAATTTGAAAGTAGGAGGAAGATGTGGTGGGTCACCATTATTGAGTGAGATGAATTGGTTCAACTTCCAATATTTACAACACAAAATTCAAGAAATTACTATTTTTAGAAACTTTCTATTTTTAGATAGACCATTAAAATTAAAATTATGGGCAATTATATTAGCTTTTTGAGGGTCAAAACCCTCTAATAATAGTTTTAATGGGGAGTCAAATAGAGCTATTATTCAAAATTTGTGGATCCCAAAAGTTTTACCACCAATTGGGGTGGAAACATCATCTAAATTGTCGCCTGAAGTGTCATCCAAATTGTCACCTTAAGTGTTTCCCAGATCAATATGTGGCACACATATATGCAAATGTTTAAATAATATGAATATAGTTGTAAGGAAATACTTATAACACAATCCCAAGCTATTGAGGAACAAGTATGTGTTGATAGGTATCATCATCAAGAGGCCCTAAACCATAATGAAGTAATCCATGATGACTATGAATCTTTTGAAGAAGGTTTGAAGATTGATTCTAGAACCACATGTGAAGCTACAACTATAAACATCAAAAAGAAGTTTGAACAATAAAATATCCTAGAATGTCATGATACAAGACTTATTTAAGGGTTTGAATAAGTTGTAACAATAAAAAAAGAATAATGAAGCCTTTCAAGAGGAGAAGGACATTCAAGAGGTTGTTCTATTCATGGGAATGCAACTTTGCCATGATGAGACAAAAGAGTAGTAGTATGAGGTATCTTTCCAAGGTAAAGAAGAGTTCATCTACCTTGGAGACTTGTTTTGGATTAATCCATCATAATACATGCCAAGCCAAGGAACAAGAGAGAAGCATGAGTCATCTAGTACTACATCCAAAAAGAAGCATGCTTGACAACCTCATTCATCTCATGAGGAAAGACATTCAAGATAATTTATTTTTGATCCAATAAGGGAGGTATTTTTGGTTAAATTTATATAATTAATTTGTGTTTTATTATGTCTTGTGTTCCCTAAGTGATTAGTAGCACAAATGTGCATTTGCTTTGTGTGTTTGCTTAATTTTACTATGTGTTTGTCCTTCCTTTGTGTGTTTTGATGTCAATAAATTGTCTTGTTAATCAATTCAAGGTCTGATTATATTGTTTTAGAGTTAATTTGAATCCCTTTTCCCAATAGATGTGATAAGGCTACTGGTCCTTAACATATGTAAGCATGTTACCCCTAGTAATTGCTAAAAGTGTTGACCAAATTTTACTTTTAGTGAAATTGGGTCAACCCCTACATATTAAAACTTTTTCAAACATTAATATATGTAAAAATGGTCTCATGTTTATTTAAACACCTTACCCATTTATCTAAGCAACAATTTAGGTGACGGTTCTACCCTAATTGATGATGGATCTTTTGGGAGCCATAACTTTTACACCGTAGCTCCAATTGACTCCCCATTTGAACCATTGGAAAACTAAGAATGAGGATAAAATGATGATATGGAATGATATAGGTGGTAAACCACTTTATTTTTCACATGATTTAGATGTATCATTCCAAATATTGATGCACATGGGATGAGGGGCTTTTTTTCATACAACATGATATAATCGGGCCCTGCATAGCTTGACCAAGCACAGTCAATTCCAAGTATGCTTTGTGTTCCAACACATGGATCAAATTAATATATCCATTCCATTTTCCACCATGGAATACACACTTCATGGAATATTTTATGAAATAAAAGCGATAAATTTTATTGAACAAATGCAACACATCCAACAACAAGTTCATGACATCTTAGAGAAGATGAATCAAAAGTATAAGCAATGTCATGAAAAACATAAGATTTCACACCATTTTGATATGGATAACAAGGTTTGGATATATCTTTAGAAGGAATGACATTCAGGCCCACATAGAAAAATTTGGCCTCTACGATATGGTCCCTACACCATCACCAGAAAAGTTGGAGAAAATGCTTTTGAGTTGAACCTACTAGCCTACCTTGGTTTGCATCCAATATTTAACATGGAGCTCCTCAAACCATATCATCCACCTTTATTATACATGTCAATTGTAGTATAACAACTAGACATTGATGAGCTTAATCTATAAATTTTTTCTCTAATGAAGGAGGATCAAATTTTGGACACTTGGATGAAAACAACAAGAGGACACTCTATTCTACTTTATTAGGGGGTCAAAAGGGGCTAGCTTAGCCATTAAGGTGAGTGGCTCATAGGATGATGGTTAGATAGAGGTGGTGAACCACTTGATTATTCATATGATTTATATGTATCACTCTAAACATCCACACACATGGGATGAGCGGATTCTTTTCATACAACATGGATATAATCAAACCTTACACAACTCAACCATGCACAATCCATTCCAAGTATGCTTTGTGTTCTAACCCATGGCACCAATTGATATAGCCATTCCATTCTCCACCATGGAATACACACCTCATGGAAGATGTAAGGTAGTAAAAGCAATAAAGTTTATTGAACAAATGCAACATCCAGTATCAAGTTCATGACATCTTGGAGAGGATTAATCAGAAGTATAAGAAATGCCATGAAAAAAATAGGATTGCACAACATTTTACTATGGATGAAAAGGTTTGGTTATAGCTTCAGAAGGAATGAATTACAGGCCCACACCAAAAAATTTATCCTTTGTGATATGGTCCCTACACCATCACCAAAAAAGTTGGAGAAAATAATTTTAAGTTGAACCTACCAGTCTACCTTAGTTTGCATCCAATATTCAATGTGGAGCTCCTCAAACCATAGCTTAGCCACCAAGGTGAGTGGCTCATAGAGAATCAACTTAAAACACAATTTCTGCACATAATGAGGAATATTGATATAATGGGGACCATTTCTTCTCAAGGAGGGAGGAATGATTCAGGCAATAATTTAGGTGATAATTCAGGTGATGGTTCTACCCCAATTGATGATGAAACTTCTAGGAGCCATAACTTTTGCACCATATCTCTAATTGACTCCCCGTTTGAACCATTGGAAAGATAATAATGAGAATAATGTGGTGAGATGGTATGGATATTTTATCAATGGTTTTTTACCCCCAAAAAACCAATAAAAGTGCCCCAAATTTCAATTTTAGTAGTGCAGTCTAAAAATAGTAATTCCTCAAATTCTATATTGTTTTAAATCATATAAGTTGAACCACTTAATCTCCCTTGATATTGGTGAGCTTACACATCTCATCATTCTTTAAAAATGTGTATAAATGAATATGTAGCCTGAAATTTAAATTAGACATCTCTTCCCAGAGATAAACATATAGTTGTATTGCAATCTTGAGTAATAAAACATCTCTTCTTAAAGAATTCATCGTTACTATGTTATTTTTGTGTTCTTGAAATATCTATCAATAAAATCTTCTATGTTTTGGATTAGTGGTAACAGATCAGTTTGTCTTGAGAGTGTATGATCCTAAGGATGAGGTCAGGCTATAAGAAGCTTGGGTAGAAAATAATAGAGCTTCCAGACTATCCACCTATTCACTCTAAATGACTTTAAATAGTGGATGAAACTGAGACATCTGATCCTTTCAAGGAATTGGTGAATGAATCCCTCTAATGGCAACAAGCATAGATGCTATAACAATTTTCCCAAATTTTCCAATAACTCTTGATGGGAGATTTTAGCTCCTCATCTACACTTCTTGGTTCCTCATCCATGGAACATCCTTTCAGTGCCCCAACACCCTTCAAGGTTTAAGTGAATTTTGATATTCCTACATTTGAAGGTAAAATGAATACTTATGTAGTAGAAAACTGGTTGGATTAATTATCTTCCTACTTCTATGTAAATAAATTCATCGATGGATAAAAGATCACTTTTTCTCTTTTGAAAGCATCATTGCCCATGAAAAATTGGTGGGAAGCGTACAAAATGAGGTTCAGTATAGATGACATTGGCCTTGAGGTGGAACATACTTGGGATGATTTCATGGAAGTGGTAAAGGAAGAATACTATCCCATTAGAGTATATGATGATTTGTACATACAGAGGAAACAAACTTCACCAAGGTAAGGACCAATCTATTTAAGATTACATAGACATTTTTCATTCTCTGTCTATAAGATTGGGCATCCAAGAAGTGAAAAAAATAAGACTCTCAAATATCATGGTGGAATACAGTGGTACATACTAGGGGAAATGGAAATCTTCAATTTGGAAACCCTCAGTGAGGCATACAAGTTCACAGTGAAGATTGAGTAGAAGCATGGAAGAAAGAATATGAAGATTTAACCTTCAAAATGGAAAATTGATAAGGAGGTAAAACACGAGGCCAAAATTGGAAGCAAAAGGAGTTTCAAGATAAGAAACCCTAGAAAGGGAAGACTAAAAATGGCGTGATTACCAAAAAACTAGACATCACTCTAAAGAAGAATGTTGAGCCATCAAGTTACTACTTTTTGTGTCATGATACTTTACATTTACTACTCTATCTCATATACAACCTACAGTTAAAGAGGATGAAGAAGAGATTATAGATGTTGAGCTTGATACCTTCATCACTTCATCATAAACCCACAAAGAAAGGCTAGATGACAAGGAAATATTGTTTCACTCCAAATTATGGGTAAAAGGGAAACCTTTGCATTTCATTCTTGATAGTGGGAGTCAAAATAATTTAATCTCTACTAAAGTTGTGAAAAGTCTAAATCTATCCATAAAGCCTCACCCAAAGCCATACAATATTGGATGGTTGAGCCTGGGAGAGACCTTCATGTCACCCATCAGTGTCTTCTTTCATATATAATAAAACCTTTCCAAGATGAATTCTTTTGTGATTTGCTAAATCTAGATGTTTGTGATGTACTCTTTGGTTAGCCATTCATGTATGATCGACATGGCATCTATGAATCATGAACCCAAAGAATCACCCTCACTCTTAGAACATGGTGCTATAGGTTACCAGAGGTATCACCTCCCATATCTATCTCCTTGATTAGTGCCAAGAAATATAAGAGATTAGTGGAGAAGACAAAGTAATTTGTTCTCATGGTGGTCAAACCAAAGAAATCCAAGCAGGCCAATGTTGTAGTCCTGACTACACAATCAACACAATAACAAAAGTAGATGGGATAAATCAAAGGAGAATATGATGACTTATTTAAGTCACCCACAAGAGTTCCACTACATTTCCAAGTAAAACATTCTATTGATTTGATCCCAGGATCACCTTTACCTAACAATCCTTTGTATCATAGATCAATTTTAGAGAATGATGAGATAAAAAGATAGATTTAAGAATTGATCCAAAAGGGTCACATCAGGTCCAGCTCTTCACCCTATGGTATCCCAATTATCTTGGCACCAAATAAATATGGAACATGGAGGCTTTGCATTAACTATTGAGCCCTAAATAAAATCACTATGAAGAATTAATACCCTCTCCCAAAGATTGATGACCTATTGGACCAACTCCATGGTGTGAAGTTCTTCACCAAAATTGATCTCAAATCTAGCTATCATCAAATTCCCATTGATCCCACCAATGTTTGGAAGACTACATTCAAATATAAGGAGGGGCTCTTCGAATGGTTAGTTATGCCTTTTGGCTTAACTAATGCACCTGCAACCTTCATGAGGATGATAGATGACATCATGTGACCCTTCACTAGCTCATTCATGGTTGTCTACTTGGATGACATACTCATATACAATAGAACATGGGAGGAACTTCTACAACATGTTATTAAGGTTATTCAAACTCCTTGGGAGAATAAGTTGTATGCAAATCTTGACAAATGCACATTCAGGATGAAAACAATTTAGTACCTTAGGTAGGTTGTGAATAAGGAAGGGTCCATGTTGATCCAGAGAAGATTTAAGTTATTCAAAAATGGCCTACACCAAGGACCCTCATAGAACTTCACAACTTCTTGGGTCTTACAAATTTTTATCATAGGTTTGTTCTTGGATTTTCATATGTTGCTTGGTCACTAACCCAAGTGACTAAAGAAGGAGATAAAGCTAAAAGTTAGTGGGTTGAAATAAAACAAAGGGAATTTAAGAATTTGAAGAATAGATTTTGTTCAACCCCTATTCTTACCTTACTAGATTTGCATCAACCTTTTGAGTTGATGATAGATGCATCTAAATATGCCATAGGATCTATCAACATGCAACATGGCCATCTTATTTCATATCATAGTGAAACATGCAGTTATACTATCAAGAAATACCTGACATATGATAAGGATCTCTATGCCATTGTGTAAGGCTACAAACAATGGAAACACTACATTTTGGGAAAAGATATGGTCATTCACACTAACCATAGACCATTGGAATTCATCTAGATGTAGAGCAAACTATGAAATGAGAGGCACCAAAAGTGGGCCACATATCTACAACAACTATAATTGATAATCAAACACAAAAATGGGAGCTCAAATACGGCCATGAATTATCTAAGCCACCCACCAATTATTGTACTCATAATAGTTCTTGACCTATGTGGACATAAGACTACCACTTGGGGTGATCTGTATGAAGTAGATCCTAGCTTTGCTGATACATATTAAGTTCTTCAAAAAGGTAAACATTTTTTTTTAATTTACATTTACAAGATAATGTCCTCTATCATATGGGGCACATCTATGTTCCAACTATAGAGAAACATAAGATGATATGGGAAGCACATTTTAGTAAGATAGCTAGACACTTTGGTGTAGAAAAGACTTTGGTAGTTCTAAAAAACACTTTTATTGGCTCCATATGTGAAAGGATATGGAAAGGTATCTCAAATATTGTACCCCATGTGTGATAGCCAAGCCAACAAATAAGAAGCAAAGATTGCACACACCATTTCTAAAACCAACTAGGCCTTGGGAATCTATCTCAATGGATTTTCTCTTAGGTTTGCCCATTTCAAAACATGGCAAGGACTATATTTTTGTTGTAGTTGATCATTTTTTAAAAATGGCTATCATGATTACTTTTAAGAAAAATATATCTACTGAAGAAACTACTCAACTATATTTTAGTCATGTATGGCTCCATTTTAGTCTCCCCAAGTCCATTGTCTTAGATCGAGATAGTAGGTTCCTGAGCATCTTCTAGTCCACTTTATAGAAGATGACAGATACCAAGCTGATGAAGTCCATAGCCTTCCATCCATAGACTGATGGTTAGATAGAGGTGGTAAACCACTTGATTTTTCACATGATTTAGATGTATCACTCCAAACATCCATGTACATAGGATGAGGGGCTTCTTTTCATACAACATGGATATAATCAAGCCCTGCATAACTTGACCAAGAATAGTCCATTCCAAGAATGATTTGGGTTCCAACCCATGGCACTAATTGATATAGCCATTCCATTTTCCAATATGGAATACACACCTCATGGAAGATCTGAGGTAGAAAAAGAAACAAAGTTTATTGAATAAATACAACACATCTAGCATCAAGTTCATGACATCTTGGAGAAGATGAATCAAAAGTATAAGCAACACAATGACAAACATAGGATTGCACACCATTTTGATGTGGGTGATAAGGTTTGGTTATGGATTTAGAAGGAATGACATGCAGGCCCACATACAAAAATTCAGCCTCTACAATATGGTCCCTACACCATCACCAAAAAGTTGGAGAAAATGCTTTTGAGTTGAACCTACTAGCCTACCTTGTTCTGCATCCAATATTCAACATGGAGATCCTCAAACCATATCATCCAACTCTATTGGACACTTCAGTCATAGAAAAACAACTAGACATTTATGAGATTGATCCATATATTTTTGCTCTAGTGGAAGAGGATTAGATTGTGGACACCTAGATGAAGACAACAAGGGGGTGCTCTATTCCACTTTATCGGGTGGTCAAAAGGGGCCAGCTTAGCCACCAAGGTGAATGGCTCACAAGGAATAAAATTAAGAGACAAATACCATACCTGATGATGAATATTGATGTAATTGGGACCATTGATTCTCAAGGAGGGAGTAATGATTTGGGCAACAATTCAGGTGATAATTTGGGTGACGGTTCTACCCCAATTGATGATGTAACTTTTGGGAGCCATAACTTTTGCACCGTAACTCCAATTAACTCCCTGTTTGAATTGTTGGAAAGATAAGAATGAGGATAACATGTTGAGATGACATGGGGCTCCTTTTTATGGGGTTTTACCCCTACAAACCTAATGTAAGTGCCCCAAATTTCAATTTTAGTAGTGTAATCTAAAAATAGTAAGTTTCTAAAAATAGTGATTCCTCAAATTCTGTATTATTTTAAATCATGGAATTCAAACCAATTAATCTCCCTCAAGATTTGTGACCTTACACATCCTCCTCCTACTTTCAAAATGTGTATAAATGAAGATGTAACCCAAAATAGAAATTAGACATCTCTTCCCAGAGATAAATATATAGTTCTATTGTGATCTTGAATAATAAAACATCTCTTCTCAGAGAATTCATTGTTACTATATTATTTTTGTGTTCTTGAAATATCTATCAATCAAAACTTCTAAATTTTGGATCACCCATCCTTGTTCTACCCTTGGTCTAATCTTAGCTTCCTTGTACTTGTCTAGTCAACTAAAGTCAACTTTGGTTGATTTTAGTCAAACATGGTCAAAGGATAAAATTATTGTATAAATGTCCTAATGTGGTAATTTAAATGTTTTAAGGTGTTCCTAGGTCATAAATTTGTCCTTCACCATGTTTCATATGCAAAAAATACCACTTGGTCACATTTTTGCCTCATTAAATGATTTGTACAAATTTTCTAAGGAAGAATATTTATCACTAAGTAAGTTTATAATTTGGAATAGGTCATAAAATGTCATAAATATGTTATATGTATTCAAAAATCATTTTTATGCATCACAATAGGGAGATCTCCTTGAAAATAGGCCATTAATGGCACTTGTACGAACTTGGTGAGTTTAAATTTAGCTAAAAACATGGATAAAGTATCTCTTCAACTCCATAATATCTTTATCATGCCTGGTGTGTATATTTTTATTTAATAAAATCAAAATTTTCATTTTCTCCTTCTTTCTTACCTTCACAAGCCAAGAAGGGTCAACTTTAAATGCTTGATACAATCTATAAAAATGGAGTTGGGAGGAATTATCCTCGAGGTTGATAGGGGCCTTAGTGTACCTCAAATTCATGTAAATAAGTTTGAGTTTCATGGATCGTCATTTATGAACCATTGCTTTGAATCTAGGAAGCTTTTTATGCTCTTGCATTCATGAGGGGTCCTTGTTTGAGCTTGTTTCAGAATATTTTGTTTTGGTTTAATAGTGTTTCTTGTTTCATGTGTTTCTTAGAGTCTCTCCATAGGTTTCTAAATCATCATATTATTATAAGTGTTATCAAATTCTTAATAAATCCTCTTATGGGCTTGTTCTTGTTTGTTGTTTACTCTTACTACCTTATAGCTCAAAATTGGCCTCTACAGGACCCTTGCTAATGTCATAATGGTGTTTGGAAAGATGAATGTGCCTTTTAACGTATTGGTTTTACTATAAATGAATTAATATATTAAATGGAAGCATCAAAACTCATTTTTATAAGAGGTCTCCATATTGTTCATATTTTAGCTCATTGTGGTGTACTAGGCATCCACCTGAAAGTGGCCTAAATAGAGGGTTGAGATAGTTATTTAAGTGTGGAAGTGAGGTAAGTACTCACTTGAAACCCTTGAATGTTGAGATGATCCATGATAGACCCATCCAAGGTGTAATATAACTAATTGGAGTTTAACACTCTAAGGGAATGAAGACTGTATTTTGGTCTCTCTCCCTAAAAACACTAAACATAGGTCTATAAGATTTTCGAAGATAGCATATAAAATGATGGAAAAGATATTAAGACATAAAATTTGATGAACCTTATAGATATATTATAGGGAAACACCCATGCCAAAAATGGAGGTTAAAAGGTAAAATAAGGTAAGGTTTTGAAGGCTCCCAACATGCCCATAAATACACTAAATTCCTATAATGATGTCTACAAGCTTAAAAAATAAATGAGACCTTTTCACCCAAAAAGAGATTAGACTTTTCTAACTAGTGTAGGGGCCTTAAATTATTAATATAATATTAATGAAATAGAGGGAACCATAAAAAAAAATTATATGCAATGTTTTAAACTCATATATACCTATAAGTCTGTACATAGGACTTACAATGTGTATATATAGCCAGCATAAGCTGAAGCTTGAAAAAAGTGGACTTTTCATTACAATAACTAAATGTTTTGAGATGTTTGGTGTTGTGAAATGATGAAATGATTATTAAAAGGTTTTAAGGAATAGGTTATAACCATATATTTTCAATACCTACAAAGACACCTATAGATAGGGTCTCCAAGAAAAGTAACACAGTCAACTGGGTAGTAGAATAGTGAGCTAGTTTTGATGCCCAGTGATATCAAAATGGGAATTTAGTATAAAGTGAATACATGAACATGAATTATTTTATAAGGTGGTTTGTCCTAAATTGGATTAAATAAAACCTTCACACATCATAAAAATGTTCCCAATGAGTAAAGTAACCTACAGGGTTATCACAGTCAGGAAGGGAGGTCTTATTTTACAAGCTTAAGGAACATTGGAGAGGGTTTATAGTAATAAAAAGTGGTGAATTATTTATAAATTCCTAAAACATGATGATTTAACCCTGAAAAGGAGCCCAAAATCAAGCAAACATAAACCCTTATGCCCTACCTACATATAGTCTTCCTTAGAAAACTCAGTCTTGGTTTTTGGGATCTTTAGAGGGTCAAATGACTAATTTAGGAGCTCAAAATTGTTATATATCAACCTTGATACTTGTATTATCATACATTATGTTTTTATTTGTGATATAAATAGGGTAAGTACTCCATGTTTTACCTTAGATAGGGGGTACTTTCTTTTTGTGAATTAGAAGATTATTTTGAGAAAATTAGGAGATAGAGTGAACTAAAAAAAGAATAGACCCTTAAATTTTATTGGTGAAGCTAGATCATACATAATAAAACATGGATAACCTTTCTATAAGGTTTAAAACTAAACAATGTAGTCTAGGTAATGATGGTTACAATCAGCACCATGAAGGATGGTAAAGTATATTGCTAGGTAAGGAGGTCATTTCCATATACAGCCTTGGTGAGGCACCCTAAATTGTTTGATCATGCTTTAGGGACATCATAAGAGGTTTTTTGGCTAATAGTATGCAAATAATCTCAATTAGGGGGGTTTAAACCACCAAAGGTTATATATAGGCTATAGAGTTAATACTAGGCCTAACACCTAAGAGAAGTGAACTTTAATTTTTGGCTTTAAATCTATACTGAGACCCATTGAAACATGATTGTGATATTATTAAATGTATGATAGATCCATCACTTTGTATATAATTTTACCAAGAAGACATTTCTTAGCTTAAAGTGCACACAAGCCTATGTAGAATATAGAAAGGACATAAGTGGCCATTATAGAATGCTTAAAACTCTCATGACACTTTTCATGGTGACCCAAGATGTTCAAGGATGTTATAGAGGGTCCTAAATAAGCCATAATTTGTATTTTGATACAATTCTAACATGTATCCTTTATGAATAAATGGCTAAGATCATATACCTCCCTAAAACCCTCACAAACCCCAATTAGGACTTGATTGGGAACATAAGGCAAATAGAGCATCCAAATAGAGTGTAAATGATAGGGAAATGACTTGAATATGAATAAGACTCTCCAGATACCTACTCCATGTGACTAGGTTGTAGCCTACTTGTATATAAGAGGTACTACAAGGATTATTTTAATATATTTGTGTGTTTTGTAGGTATGGAGAAGTTTCAAAAGATGTAACCAATTTTAGGAGAGAGATTGGGACTTGTTCTAAGTTTTGATGTCCATAGATGGAGCTATCTAAACTCCCAAGTGTGACTGCTACCTTCTTCATCTCAACCAATCATAGTGAACACTTAATGAAAATGGTTAAAATATAATTAGGAAGCCTTTTAAGGCTTGATTCATGAATTTGATGACTTAAACACTATTAATAGGTGTCATTCCTCTTTTTTCATGGACTAGATTATATAATTGGAAGCATTTTGTGTACCAAGTGTGAGAGGTGCATGAGAGAGAGAGCCATTTGTAACTGTTAGAGATTATTACTTATCAATGGAAGGATATGAATGGTTTTAAACAATTCTAATTCATGTAGAAGCTTTATAATAACCCCTCCCATTTATACCAACCATCAAACCTAACCCTACTTAATAATAAGGTAGTCTAATGAGGAAAAAGCATGACGAGAGTTTCTTATGCAAGAAAAGAGCATCTATGCCACATATTTAGGAGTTAGACAAGTTGGAGGGACATTTGTGCTTATTTTACTTATAAGGCCTATTTCATTCTTGATTTAATGTTATTTTAAGTCTTTCCCCTTGCTTGAAAAGTGTCTTAGTGACTCTTGAGCTTCACCTTCAATATCTTCTCTCACAATTATTATAAATACAAGCCTTTTTGGATGTTGTATGGATATTTCCACCTAAGAATGTTAAAGCCCTACTCAATTTTTACCTTGAACTAATAACTAATTATGTTTTACAACATTAATGACTTCATTAAGTGCCTGTTATGGTTGTTGGTCTTGTACAAGTGTATATTGATTACCTTGACATGTTATTAATGCCTTTTATAGTTTGAAATCTCTCTTTTATAGGTCAACAAGAATTGTCTAATGTGGATTGAAAGTATAGTGAGTAGCATATTCATTAGTGTTTATAGAAGACCTATTGTCTATGTCCTCCTAGCCTAAGCTCTCCTTTGGACACCATGCTTAAAACATTGATGTAGAAGAGGAGTGTTTGATTATATGAAGTGTATATGTGGGATTCTCTTTGGTTTCAATTGCATTGTAAGTGGTGTGATTAGACCATGTATTTTCTATATCACCTCCCCTAGAATAGATTTGTTTTTAGTTATATCTCTCCCTTTTAAGTTCCCAAAGTTAGTATTATGTTCAATCCTAAGTGGTACATCAAGGGAACTAGCCCTAATCTAGAGACTCACCTCGAATTTGGGTTACCCATAGCCCTAAGGTATTTCCATTATGCCACTTGAATTAGGAGAGTTAAAACATCTCTATAAGGTGTGTAATTTCAAGTGACAATAGTTTTTTACATTCCCATTGGTATTGAGTAGCCCATTTCTTGAGGATTTTTGATGTTCTCCTCAAGATATCAACCTTCAAAGGCAATTACACTAATCACCAATGGTGAATCTAACCATAAATCTATTGGTTAAGTAGTCTAGGTATTATAATTAAAGTTTTTTTATTATATACACTTCTCATGAATGATTCATGGATAATTTTAATGTTGACTTTGTCTTAACATAAGTTCGTCAAACATATCCAACTTTGCCTATCCCATATCAATATGAACAAGTCTTTAGTCAGTCTTGTCAATCTCAATATGACCATATTCAGCCTTGCTATGATTTTCATTAGTCTTGTAATTAACCCTCCCAAGCTTATGTTTCACCAGTTCACCTAGTTCCTCTCCAAGTCAATCCATTGCAAGTTTCAAGAAGACTCTCATTGGCTATCAGGACTATATGCTAGACCTTGATACTAGACATGGTTGTGGTCAAGTCATCCTTAGTGACTGTGTTAAGAGTATGAGGGATACTGTAGAGCTATTCAAGATAGAGTGGATGCCCATTAAGAAAACTAATTTTCAAGGTCTTACAGGTGAAGTGCTTAATTTTTATGGTTTGATTTTCCACATAGTAAAAATGTTGAAAGCTCATGAACCAACTCAATATTAGAATCTCCAATATACCCCACATTAGCCTTCAAGTGTGATAATAATGGCTATTCAAAATTCTAATCCAATCATGTTATAAAACACCTCAAGTCCTTCATACATTCCCCAAAGTTTCCCTTATTATAATTCCATCAAAGAGAGCATCCAAAGGAAGGAGGACACCATTATTGTGCAAGTTGATCCATCTCAAAAACTAATTAGAGAAGATTTTGAGAGAATAAAGTTGATGTTGGAGGCCAATATTGACAAGGAGATTGAGTTGGCAAACCAACACTTGACACAATCCATCATGGTAGTAGAAATTGAGGCTCCTAAGCCTACTTCCCCAAGTTGGAGACAATATGTTAAGCCCAAGGAAATCATAAGTTTCCTAATCCTATCATTTACCCCTCCATTTGTATCTCAACCTCATGAAGAATCCTCCAAAACTATCTTCCCAAGATGGAAAGAAGTAGTGGTAGCTTATGGAAAGAAGGAAAAAGAATGTCTTAGTATTGGCACCACTAAGAAGGAGAAGGAAGTGGAGATTTTAGATTGGATTGATGATGAGGAAGAGCTGAATCCTTATGAATAAACATCAAATGTTAATGATGGGGAAGATGACCTTACTTGTAACAAAGAAGAAGTCTTGGAAGAATTTCTTTTGGATTTCAAAGAAGAAAAAGAAGAGGTTTCTTTTATTTTTATCTTTCATGATGCTAATAAAAAAGAGGATGATGACTTGTGGTAGAGATTTAAAGACATTTGTAATGAAGTTAAAGGTTTCATGGGGCCTACAATTCCCTTGGAGCTGACTATAAGACATGGTAAGTAAGATGATATATTTCAAGAAGAAGACATGTGATCCAAAACTCAAAGGTTTTGGTTGAAAGATAATTCAAGAACACAAAATAACATAATCATATAATTTTATCTCTAGGAAGAGATGTTTTTATTGCTCACAAAATTATAGAAAACCTATACTTATCTATGGGAAGAGATGTCTAATCCCCTTCTTGAGATAAATCTATTTTTATAAAGACTTTGAAGGTAAGAGGAGGATGTGAAAGGTCACAAATATTGAGGGAGATGAAGTGGTTCAGCTTCTATGATTTACAACGACATAGAATTTGAGAAATTATTATTTTTAGAAACTATCTATTTTAGACGACACTATTAAAATTGAAATTATGAGCACTTCCATTGGGTTTTATGGGGTCAAAAACCACTAAGCATACATTTGTGCTATCTCATCAAGTTCTCATCATTCTTAGATTTCCAACAGTTTGAATAGGGAGTAAAATAGAGATATGGTTCATAATTTATGGCTCCTAGAAAATTTTACCACCAATTGGGGTAGAACCATCACCCAAATTTTCATCTGAAGTGTTTCCTAGATCATTCGTCCATCCTTGAGAATCAATGGTCCCCATTGCATCAAGATTCATCATCAAGTGTGGTATTTGTGTCTTGATTTGTTTCTCTATGAGCCACTCACCTTGGTGGCTAAGCTTGCCCCTTTTAACCACCTAGTAAAGTAGAATAGATCACCCTCTTGTTGTCTTCATCTAAGTGTCCACAATCTGATCTTCCTCAACTAGAGCAAAAATCTACAAATCAAGCTCATCAATGTCTAATTGTTTTGCTATGATTAAAGTGTCCCATAGAGGTGGATGATATGCTTTGAGGAGCTTAACATTGAATATTAGATATAGACCAAGGTAGGCTGGCAGGTTTAACTCAAAAGCATTTTCTCCAACTTATCTGATGATGGTTAGGGACCATACCGTAGAGGCTAAATTTTTATGAAATAGTCAAAGAAGATAAAATGGCCATTCAAGATCTTGAGGATAAATTAAGGGTTACAAAGACAAATATAAGTTCAAATGAGGAAGAATGAATACATCTCAAGATTTAGTTAGAAGAGACAAATGCCAAGTTGAGTTCAAAGCAAGGCAAGTAGATGAGTTGAAATCCAATCTTGATTCTATAAATACTATTGAAGAGCAAACATGTATATTGAAGGATGACATGGATAAATAATATATGAGGGACAAGGAGACCATACAAGATCTTATAATTTAGTTATAAGCTACAAGTTCAAGTATAAGATCTAAAGTGGATGGTAACATGAAAGACAACAAGTTAAATCAAGTGAAAGGTAAAGTAAATAAACCAATCAGACAACCAAATGCTTCAATGTACGCAAAATATTTTATGGCATATTTTTTTGTTTGTCATGTTTTTGGTGTTATCAATTGAGCTTAAACCCCTTAAGGGGATATTTTAACTCTCCTTGTTCAAGTGGCACAATGGAAACACCTTAGGGCTATGGGTGACCCAAATTTGAGGTGAGTCTCTAGATTAGGGCTAGTTCCCTTGATGTGCCACTTAAGATTGAACCTAATACAAACTTTTGGAGATTAAAAGGGAGAGATATAACTAAAAAAATATAATATAGGGGAGGTGATACACCAAATAGATGGTCTAATCACACCACTTACAATGCACTTGGAACTAAAGAGAATCTCACACATACACTTCATCCAATCAAATACTCCTCTTCTACATCAATGTTTCAAGCATGGGGTCATGAAGATATCTTAGGATATGAGGACGTAGATAATAGTTCTTATATAAATAATAATGAATAAGCTACTCACTATACCTGCAATCCACATTAAACACTTCTTGTTGACCTACAAAAGAGAGCTTTCAAACTACACAAGGAACTAATAAGGATAACATGTCAAGATAATTAAAATACACTTGTAAAATACTAACAACCATAACATTCACTTCATGAAGTCATGACTTAGGTAAAACAAAATTATTTATTAATTCAAGGAAAAAATTGAGTAGGGCTTCACCATACTCAAGTGGAGAGATCCATACAACAACTAAAAAGGCAAAGCTCAAGAGTCACTAAGACACTTTTCAAGTAAGGAAAAAGAGTTAAAATAGCATGACATCAAGAATTAAATAGGTAATACAAGGAAAATAATCACAAATCTCCCTCCAACTTGTCTAACTCCTACATATGTGGCATAGATGATCTTTGCTTACACAAGAAACTCTCTTCATGTTTTGCCCTCATTAGACTACCTCATTATTGAGTAGGGTTAGGTTTGATGATTGGTCTAAAGGGGAGGGGTTACTAAAAATCCTCTACATGTATTGGAATGGTCTAAAACCATTCATATCCTTTTGTACATAAGCAATCATCTCTAACAATTATAAATGGCTCTCTCACATGCACCTCTCACACTTGGCACACAAAATGCTTCCAATTTTGCAATATAGTTTATGCACAAAGACTAATGACACATGTTAAGATTTTACAAGTCATAAAATTCATGAATCAATCCTTAAAAGGCTTCCTAACTAGAGTTTCATGATTTTTACTAAGTGTTCACTATGATTTGTTGAGATCAAAAAGGTAGCAGACACACTTAGGAGTTTAGATAGCTCCATATATGGAAATAAAGACTTAGAACAAGTCCCAATATCTCTCCTAAAAGTGGTTTCATCTTTTGAAACTTATCCATACCTACAAAACACATAAATATGTCAAAATAAGCCTTGTTTTACCTCTTCCATATAAGTAGGGTACAACATAATCACATGGGGTAGGTCTTTGGAGAGTCCTCTTCAGATTTAAGTCAGTTCCTTAGCCTTTACACTCCATTTGGATTCTCTATTTGACTTATGTTACCAATCAGGTCTTAATTGGGGTTTGTGAGGGCTTTAAGGAGATATCTAGTCTTAGCCATTTATTCATAAAGGATATACATTATAATTCTATCACAATGCCACTTATGGCTTGTTGAGGACCCTCTCTAACATCCTTGAACACTTGGGTCACTATGAAAAGTGTCATGGGAGTTCTAAGCATTTTAGGATGGCCACTCATGTCTTTTCTATATTTTGCATAGGCCACAATGCACTTTAATCCAAGAAATGGCTTTTTATTAGACTTATCTACAAAGTGAAGGATTTATCATACCTATAATAATCTCAAAATCATGTTTCAATTAGATTTTGTATAGATTTAATGCCAAAAATTGAATTTCACCTCTCTTAGGTGTTAGGCCTTGTATTAGCTCTATAGCCTATTTGTAAATTTTGGTGGTTTAAAACCCCCAAAATTGAGATTATTTGCATTATATCAGCCCAAAAACATCTTATGATGTCCCTAAATCATGATCAAACAAGTTAGAGTGCCTCACCAAGGCTATATATGTAAATGACCTCCTTACCTAACAATATACTTTACCATCCTTCATGGTGCTAACTATAATCCTCATTGCCCAAACTACCTAATTTATTTCAAACCTTCTAGCAAGGTTATCTATGTTTTATTATGCATGATCTAGCTTCACCAATCATCTTGAAGGTTTTATACTTGTTCTAGTTCACTCTATTTCCTGCTTTTCTCAAAACTATCTTCTAATGCACAAAAAGGTACCCCTATCTAAGACAAAACAAGGGGTACTTAACCTATTTTTATCAAAAAAAACCATTGTGTAGGCTAATACAAGTATAAATGGTGATATATACCAATTTTGATCTCCTAACTCAATCATTTGACCCTTGAAAGATCCTAAAAACCAAGACTGAGTTTTCTAAGGTAGATTGTATGTAGGCATAAGGGTTGTGTTTACTTGCTTTTGGGCTCCTTTTCTTGGTGAATTTCAATTGGTGAGAGTGATTTCAAGGTGAAATCATAATTTTTTAGTTTTTTATAAATAATTCACCACTTTTTATTACTATAAACCCTCTCTAATGTTCCCTCAGCTTGTAAAATAAGTCCTCCTTACCTGACCGTGACAATCTTGTAGATTCCTACTTGTAGGTTTCTTTGCTCATTGGGAAATTTTTATGATATGTGAAGGTTTTATTAAATCCAATTTATGACACAATAAATTCTAAACTAATTCATGTTCATGTACTCACTTTACACTAAATTCCCCTTTTGACATCACTAAGCATCAAAACTAGCTCACTTTCTTACCACCCAATTGATTGTGTTGCTCTTCTTGGATACCCTATCTGTAGGTGTCTTTATAGGTGTGTAAAAGCTATGAAGGTAATAAAATATTAATTTAAACCTTTAAATAATCCTTTCATCATTTAAAAACATCAAATATCTCAAAACATTCATGTATTTGCAAGGAAAAGGCCACTTTTTTCAAGCTTGAACTTATGTTGGCTATAGGTACACATTGTAAGGCTTGTGTACATACTGATAGGTATATATGAGTTTGAAACATTGAATATAAAATTTTATGATGGTTCCCTCTAGTTCATGAATATTATCTTCATCATTGAAGGCACCTACCCTATTTATCAAAGTCTAATGTCATTTTGGGTGAAAAGGTCTCATTTACTTTTTAGGCCTGTAGACATCATTGCAAGAATTTAGTGGATTTATGGGCATGTTGGGAGCCTTTAAGAACTTACCTTATTTTACCTTTTTACCTCCATATTTTTCATGGGTTTTTACCTATAATATATCTATAAGGTTCATCAAATTACATGTCTTAAGATATTTACCATTAGGTTATATGATATCTTCAAAAAGCTTATAAACCTCTATTTAGCATTTTTAGGGAGAGAGACCAAAATACAATCTTCATCCCCTTAGAGTGACCTTCAAATCAAATTAGTTATATTAAACCTTGGATGGGTCTATCATGGATCATCTCAACATTCAAGGGTTCCAAGTGAGGTCCAACCTCACTTCCATACTCAAATAACTATCTCAACCCTCTGTTTAGGCCACTTTTAGGTGGATACCTGATACACCACAATGAGATATAATATGAATAATATGGAAGATTCTCATAAACATGAGTTTTGATGCTTCCATATAACATATTAATTCATTTCTAGTAAAACTAAGAGGTTGAAAGGCACATTCATTTTTCCATACATTAGTATGATGTCAACAAGGGCCCTGTAGAGGCCAATTATGAGTTATAAGGTAGTAAGAGTAATCAACAAACAATAAAAAGCTTAGAAGAGGATTTATTAAGAATTTGAAACACTTATAATCATACTATGATGGATAAACCTATGGAGAGGCTCTGAGAAACACATAAAATAACAAACAATGTTAAACCAAAATAATATATTCTAAAACAAGCTCAAACAGGGACCCCTCATGAATGCAAGAGCATAAAAAGCTACCTAGATTCATATAAATGGTTCATAAAGGAGGATCCATGAAAAACATACTTCTTTCCATGTATTTTAAGTAAAATAAGTCCCCTATCAACCCCGAAGAGCATTCCTCCCAACTCCATCTGTACAGATTGTATCAAGTATTTAAATTTGACCCTTCTTAGCTTGTGAAGGCAAGAAAGAAGGAGAAAAATCAAAATTTTATTTTCATAGCTAAAACTCTACACACCAGGCATGGTAAAGATATTAGGGAGTTGAAGAGACACTTTATCCATGGTTTTAGCTAAAGGTGAACTCACCAAGTCCATACAAGTGTCATTAATGGCATATTTTCAAGGAGATCTCCCTATTTTCATGAATTAAACTACTTATTGACTACCAATAACTGATTATTGACATTTTCTTACCTCTTAAACATTATAAACTTAGTGACAAATATTCTTCTTTGTAAAATTTGTATAAATCATTTAATGAGACAAAAATATGACTAAATGGCATTTTTTGCATATGAAACATGGTAAAGGACAAATTTATGACCTAAGAACACCTTAAAATTTTTGAATTACCACATTAGGAAATTTATAGTATAATTTGAGCCTTTGACCATGTTTGACTAGAGTTGACCAGAGTTAACTTTAGTTGACTAGATAAGTACAAGGAAGCCAAGCTTAAACCAAGGCTAGAGTAGGGATGGGTGAGGTGTTTAGACACACATGAGACACTTTTAGATATATAGGAACATTTTAAAAAGTTTCAATATGTAGGGGTTGACCAAATTTGACTAAAAGTCAAATTTGGTTAATAGTTTTATTAATTACTAGGGATAACATGCTTGCATATGTTAAGGACTAGTAGCCTTATCACATCCATTAGGAAAAGGGAGTCAAATGCACTCTAAAATAGTAATATAAGACCTTGAATTGACTAAAAAGACTAATTATTGACCTCAAAACACACAAATGAAGGATAAACACTTAGTAAAACTAAACAAACACATAAAGTAAAGGCACATTTATGCTACTAACCACTTAGGGAACACAAGACACAATAGAACACAAATTAATTATGTACATTTAACCAAACATACCTCCCTTATTAGATCAAAAATAAATTATCTTGAATCTCCTTCCTCATGAGATGAATGAGGGTACCAAGCATGCTTCTTTTTGGATGTAGTACTAGATGACTCATGCTTCTCTCTTGTTCCTTGGCTTGACATGTCTTATGATGGATTCATCTCAAACAATTCTCCAAGGTAGATGAACTCTTCTTGACCTTGGAAAGATACCTCATATTTTTTCTCCTTTGTCTCATCATATTAGAGTTTCATTCCGTGGAATGGAATAACCTATTGAATGTCCTTATCTTCTTTAAAGGCTTCATTATTCTTTTTTTATTGTTATAACTTCTTCAAACCCTTCAATAAGTCTTATATCATGGAATTATAGGATTTTTTCTTGTTAAAACTTATTATTGATGTTTATATGAGAAGTTTCACAAGTGGTTCTAGAATCAACCTTCAAACCTTCTTCAAAAGATTCATAGTCATCATGGATTATTCCATCATGATTTAGGGCCTCTTGATGATGATACCTCTCAACACATTAATGCTCCTTAATAGCTTCGGGTTGTGTTATTAGTAGTATTTAATTATCACTATCTTAATATTCTTTGAAAATTTTCATATATGTATGCAATATGTTGATCTGAGTAACACTGCAGGTGATAATTCAGGTGACGGCTTTACCCCAATTGGTGGTAAAACATTCAAGAGCCATAACTTTTGAACCATGTCTTCATTTTACTCCCTATTTAAACCATTGGAAAGATAATAATGATGATAATGTTTTGAAAATAAAAAATCTATGAAAAGTTTCTTTTTACCCCTAAAAACCCAATGGAAGTGCCCACAATTTCAGTTTTAATAGTGTTGTCTAAAAATAGAAAGTTCTTAAAAATAGCAATTTCTTGAATTTTGTGTTGTTGTAAATCATAGAAGCTAAACCACTTAATATACCTTGACATTGGTGACTTTACACATCCTCTTCCTATCTTAAAATTATGTATAAAAATATATGTATCCCGTGAAGGGGATTAGACATCTCTTCCCAAAGATAAGCATATGTTTTCTCCAATTTTGTGAGCAATAAAAACATCTCTTCCTAGAGATAGCATTATATGATTGTATTATTTTGAGTTCTTGAATTATATTTCAAATAAAACATCTGATTTTCATGAATTACTTAGATTTTTCTTTAAGATCATTGACCAATGATCTTAACTCCAAATTTCCTTTCCTCAACTTCTTAGCCTTATTGTACCTTAGATCACCTTAAAGTGGTTAAAATATTATAGAAGGTCCTACTCTGATACCAATTTTTAGAGGTTCAATCACTAAGATTAGGCATGAATTATTGATGCTAAATAATCCAATTCTATTCTCAACTCTTAATCATTCAACATACATCAACTTGATCAAGCATTACAAACATGAAAGCATATACATCCAAAGCATACATCACATGAACACATCATATATGTGCGAAGACCTCTTAGGGATTAAAACCCATTAAACCCTATAATATGGAATAAAATCCTATAAAATAAGATCCAACATTTATACTATCACCAACTGATCAAGGAACACCCATCCCTTAGTTTAGTGAGATACCAATCCCACATGGAGATACTACCTTTGTCTAGCTGAGCATCCATTACAACTAGAAATTTACAAAGCTTTACCTTGCAAGGAAGAACTAACCCCATAAGAAACTAAAAAATAACCAAGATAACTTGAACAAATCACCTAGAACACCTATTATTACTCTTTAACTTATGATGACCACCTTTGTTTGCTCTCTTCTCTCTCAAACTGCCTCTAGGGCTAACTCACTCAAACCACCTCTTCTAGGTTGATTAGGTCCAATGACTTATGTGTCCTCTTAAATAAACTTAATTAGACAAGCATGACTAATCATCTTCACTCTTTGATTGTTTTGAATGGCCTATACCTTTTTATAAAAGTCTCTCTCCTTTGATTTAATCTTCACTCTCATAACCAACAAAATTTGTCTAATTAAATCATATACTTATACCACTCTAGTATTTTTTAACCCATCTTATTTGGCCAAGATGATTTACATATTTAAAATACACTTAACATAGGTCCATACACACATAACATGTGAGAACCACACTCTTCATAGGTCAATCATTACCTCATTAACTTGGAACCACCATTAGGTCTAGGTGACTTAAAATAATTAGGTTTTCATACTCACACATTACATGTGAGACTACTTAGACCACCTTCATCCTTTACCAATGATTCAAACACATCAAACATATTTCCAATATCCCCTTTCTTAATCCCATATTTTTATATGCCACTTATAATACCAAATCAATACTCAAACCTCTAATTAGGTCTCCTTGCTTTTCAAGTCTTCATATATAGAAAATACAGTCTCAAACTTCTAAAGCAACTACTCAAATGTTTCACATATAAATATTATTATATCACATGGTTAAAACCTTAAATATGTCATCTAAACCTCCAATTTCTTTAGAAACTTCAACATAAGCTCTAAGCACTCAATTCAACTCTCTCAAAATGACCACCCAGACTAGGCACACATAATCAAAATATAGTTATACTATTTTGAATCTCCATATCTGATCAAATGTAAACTATGATAACCAATGCCTTATCATAAGAATTATAGACTTATATAACATCTCCATTCTCATTTTATTCTTCAATTCTACTCATAACACATTCAACTTATTTCTTCAAGATTGTCACTCATTATGTCAGTGTATTTAAAAAACATAGTTAACTTATAAGCCTTTGTTAATATTGAATATGGATTGGTAAAACCTCAAAAATCCATAAAAATAATCTTCATGGAGTATAAAACACTATAAAATATTTATTTCATCTTGAAACATCAAAATACTATCAATAATAACTCAATTATCTTTATTAGGTCACTTACAAAACATGGTCAAACATATAGTTAACTTTGGAGCTTAATATCTTTGACTATACAAACATTCAATTTTTCAAAATAAATTATATATATGCACCTTGAAGTCCTCTTAAAATTTTATTTCTTACATCACCTTCAAAATTTTCATATATTAAAATATATAAGAAAAATATTCAAATGCCAATGGTCACTACTGAACTTCAGACACTTTGACCTCATCTCTTGCTTCCTAACAACTTTGAACAAATATGCACCATCAATCTCCTCATAAGTATTTTTGTCTTTATATTTCAATGGTCACCATCAATATTATATTATATCTCCCATTATTATGCCACTTGGTATTTCTGTGTGCCTTCTACACATTTAACTCTTTGACTTAACTTGCAACATCGATCTCTATCTGTATAAACACCTGCATGCCATTGATCTTCTGTCAAGACTTCCAAGATTGTGAACTTATCACCAGCACGTGCCTTATAATCATACTTTGATAATTTGACTTAATACACACCATTATATCATTAATAACAAGATCATGTTCCCTATCAGATCATTATCCATTTAGATTAAATGCTTACTATTAGATCTATGATTTGATTAAACACTGATCATAGATCATTGATAATATAAATTTGGCTAAGTATAGAAACTTAGTGAACTCTATTTGAGAATCCAAATTTACATCTTAATAAATTTTACTATGCTCTATATCTAGATCTCAAATTTGATCCATATGATTTCTTCACATAGGGGAATCTATCCATGTATCAAACTTCTCCTTAAACCTTCAAATGTGTGAAATATGACATCATCAAACTAATTAGCTTTATCTATCAAGATGACTACTTGAACTTAAACACTCAATTTATTACTCTAATGAATTTAATTTACTTTCATAATCACTCTAATCACTCATAACATCCCATAGGGTCTTTACAACATTTCCACATCATCAATATCATCCATAAATTGTCTCACTAAATCAAACACTCTCCAAACCATCAATCTGATCTCTTTGCCATTAATGCACTAAGATCTCATGACATTAATTATAACCTAACATCAATGATCATTAATAACATTTAAAACATCCTTAAATAGTTAGATTTGTTTATGGATGAATTTCACTTTCTAAGATGGTCATTTTGGCACAAATGAGAGCTCTAACGGAGTTACGGATCGAAACATATGGCTTAAGAAAGTTTGGACTCCATATCATTTATTTTTTAGAATAATTTAGAGGCCATATATGACCATATGAGGTTTTTTAAATTTTTTAAAAAACACCTAAATGGATAGTTCTATTTATGGTTGAATTATACTTTCAAAGATAGTCGTTGTTTGGTAAATGAGATCTCAAATGGAGTTATAGATCAAAAGTTATGGCTTCCAAAAAATTAGACTTTATATCATTTGTTTTTAGAATTTTTTAGAGCCCATGCATGACTATATAAGGTTCTAGTAAGTTATAAAATATCCCTAAACTGATATATCTATTTATGTTTGAATTTCACTTTTTGAGATGATCATTTTGGTACAAACAAGAGTACAAATGGAGTAACGAATAAAAAAATATGGCCTCCAGAAGTTTGGACTTGACAAAATTTATTTTTATAACTCTTTAGAGGCCATATGTGACCATACAAAGTTATTAAAAATTATTATAATCCCTATATGGGTATATATATTTATGGTTGAATTGTACTTTTTGAGATGGTCATTTTGATATAAATGAAATATTAAATGGAGTTATGGATTATAAGTTATGACCTCTAGAAGTTTAGTCCCCACATAATTTGTTTTTAGAACTTTATAGGGACCATAAGACCATCTAAGGGTCTAATTTTTTTTAAAAACATATATAAATGGATAGTGTTGTTTACGTCTGAATTATACTTTTTGAGACAATTATGCTAATATGGAAAAGAGTCCAAATGAAGTTATGGATCAAAATTTATGGCCACTAGAATTTTGGACACTACATCATTAATTTTCATAATTTTTTAGAGCCCATACATGACCATATAAGGTTTTGAAAAGTTTTTAAAGCATCTAAACATATAGATCTATTTAAGGCTGAATTTTACATTCCAAGACAATCATTATAGTATAAATTAGAGATAAAAAAATCACATATAAAAAGTTATGGCCTCTAAAAGTTTAGACTTTGCATCATTTTCTTTAAGAACTTTTTTGAGGCCATACATGACCATCTAATCATCTAATAAGTTCTTAAAACATCCCTAAATGGATAGATATATTTATGACTAAATTTTACTTTCTGAGATGGTTATTTTGGTGTACATCAGAGATATCAAATGGAATTACAAAAAAAAATTATGGCCTTCCAAAGTTTAGACTCTACATCATTTCTTTTCAAAACTCTTTAGAGACCATATGTGCCATATGAGTATCTAAAAAGTTATAAAAAATATCTATGTAGATATAGTTATTTATGGTTGAATTATACTTTTTAATATGGTCATATTTATGCAAATTATATCTCAAATGGATTTATGCATCAAAAGGGATGGCCTCTATAAGTTTGAACTCCACATTATGTATTTTTAGAACTTTTCAAGGGACATACTTGACCATATAAGGGTCTAAAAAAATGTATAAAAAATACACAAAGGGATAGAGCTATTTGTATTGAATTTTAATTTCTAAGAAGGTTATTTTGGTATAAATGTGAGCTCAAACAGAGTTACAAATCAAAATTTATGGCCTCCAAAACTTTGGATTCTATATCTTTTATTTTCAAAACTTTTTAGAGGCCATACATGACCATATAAGGGTATTTAAATTTATATACCAATACTTAAATGGATAGAGTTATTTATGGATGAATTTTACCCTCTAAGATGGTCATTTTGGCATGAACCAAACCTCAAATGGAGTTACAGATAAAAAAATATGGCCTTAGAAAATTTAGACTACATATCATTTATTTTTACAATTTTTTATAGGTAATAAATGACCATACAAGGGTTTAAAAGGTTCTTAAAACATCCCTAAATGGATATATTTATTTATGGTTGAATTTTACTTTCTAAGATGATCATTTTCACATAAATGAGAGCTTAAATGGAGTTATAGATTAGAAGTTATGACCTCAAGAATTTTAGACTTTGCATCATTTATTTTCACAAAATTTTGGAGGCCATATGTAACCATCTAAGTGTCCAAAATTTTCTCAAAACATCCCTAAATGGATAAATTTATTTATTTATAAATTATACTTTCTAAGACGATCATTTTGGCATAAATGAGAGCTCAAACAGAGTTAGGGATCAGAAGTTATGGCCTCTACAATTTTGGACTCCACATCATTTATTTTTATGAATTTTTATAATCCATACATGACCATATAGGCATTTAAAATTTTGTAAAAACATCCCTAAATGGAAATATTTATTTATGGCTAAGTTTACTTTATGAGGCAACTGTTTTGGTATAAATGATAGCTCAAACAAAGTTACAAATCAAAATTATGGCCTCCATAAATTTTTACTCCACATCATTTATATTAAAAAAAATTTGGGGGCCACAAATGACAATGTGTGGTTTTAATTTATTTTTTAAACATCCTTAAAGGGATATATTTTTTATGGCTGAATTTTTATTTTTGAGATGGTCATCTTGGCATCAAAAATACCTCAAATGGAGTTATGGATCAAAAGTTATGGCCTCTAGAAGTTTGGAATCTTCATAATTTATATTTTAAACTTCTTAGAGCCATAAGTGACCATATAACGGTCTTCAAAGTTTAAAAACATCACTAAATGGATAGAGCTATTTATATTTGAATTTTACTTTCTAAGATAGACATTTTGGTATAAATGATATCTCAAATGGAGTTATGGATCAAAAGTTATGGCCTCTAGAAGTTTGGACTTGCATCATTTGTTTTCAAAACTTTTCAAAGGCCACACATGATCATATAAGGGATTAAAAAGTTTTTAAAACATCCCTAAGTAGATATATCTATTTATAACACAATTGTAATTTCTAAGATGGTCATTTTGGCTCAAATAAAGTTACATATCAAAAGTTATGACCTCTGAAAGTTTGAAATCCATAATATTTATTTTCAAAAAAATTTAGAGGCCATCTATGACCATATGAGGGTATTAAAATTTATAAAAACATCCTGAAATTCATATATTTTTATATAGATAAATTATACTTTTTGAGATGATCATTTTGGCACAAATAAGATCTCAAGCAGAGTTATAAATCAAAAGTTATAACCTTCAAAAATTTGGATGTTGCATCATTTGTTTTTAGAACTTTTTAGAGAACATAAATAACAATATAAAGATATAATAAGTTTTAAAAACATCCCCAAAGAGATAAATAAATTTATGGCTCAATTTTAATTTCTAGGATTGTCATTTTAGTACAAATGAGAGTTCAAATAGATTTACAAATCAAAAGTTATGGACATTAGAATTTTTTACTGTACTTTATTTATTTTCATAATTTTTTTAGAGGTCATACATGACCATTTGAGGGTATAAAAAATAATGAAAATATCTCTATATGGATAAAGTTATTTATGATTGAATTATGCTTTTTAATATGATTATTTTGGTGTAAATGAGAGATCAAAAAAAGTTATAGATCAAACGTTATGACTTACAGAGATTTGAAATCTACATAATTTGTTTTAATTTTTTTAAAAGGACATACATGACCATTTTATGGTATGACATGTTTTAAAAAATCCTTAAATGGATATATTTTTTATGGTTAAATTGTAATTTCTAAGATAGTCATTTTGGCACAAATGAGAGCTCAAACGAATTTATAGATCATAAGTTTTAGCCTTCAGAAGATTAGACTCTACATCATTTATTCTTAGAACTTTTTAAAAGGCCATATGTGACCATATGAGGGTCCAAAAAGTTATGAAAATATTCCTAAATGGATATATATATTTATTGGATAATTGTACATTTTAGGATGGTTATTTTGGCATAAATGAGATCTCATGTTAAGTTATAGATCAAAATTTATGGCCTCTAAAAGTTTGGACTCCACATCATTTATTTTAAAAACTTTTTTCAGTCCATACATGACCATATGAGGGTCCTAAAAGTTTTGAAAACATACTTAAATATATATCTCTATTTATGGATGAATTGTAATTGTTGAGATGGTTGTTTTGGTGCAAATGAGATCTCAAAAGGAATTATGAATAAAATGTTATGGCCTATAGAAGTTTAAACTACATCATTTATTTTCAAAACATTTTAGAGGTCATACTTAACCATTTGAGGGTCTAAAAAAGTTCTAAAAGCATTCATAAATGGATAACTTTATTTATTTATAAATTTTAATTTTTGAGACGGTCATTTTAGTGCAAATGAGAACTCAAATAGAGTTACAGATAAAAAGTTATAGCCTCTAGATATTTGGACTTTGCATAATTTATTTTGATAAATTTTAGGAATCCATGCATGACCATATAATTATATATAAAGATTTTAAAAACATTATTAAGAAGATAGATATATTTATGGTCAGATTGTAATTTTTGAGATGATCATTTTAGCACAAATGAGAGCTCAAATGGAATTATTGATAAAAAATTATGTCCTTTATAAGTTTGAACTCTAAATAATTTATTTTCATAAAATTTTAGAGGCCATACATGACCATATAATGCCCTAAAATTGATAAAAAAACATCCCTAAATAGATAGAGATATCTATGGCTAAATTGTAGTTTTTGAGATGGTATTTTTGGCATAGACGAGACCTCAAAGGGAGTTATAATTTAGAAGTCACGGCCTTCAAAAGTTTAGAATATACATCATTTATTTTTAAAACATTTTGAAGGCCATAAGTGACCATATAAGGGTAAAAAAAGTTATGAAAATATCCATTAATGGATAGATATATTTATGGATAAATTTTATTTTTTGAGATGGTTATTTTGGTGTTAATGATAACTCAAACAATGTTATGTATCAAAAGTTATGGCCTCTAAAAGTTTATAATCCACATAATTTATTTTCAAAACCCTTATGAGGCCATACATAACCATATGAGAGTTTAAAATTTTATAAAAACATCCCTAAAAGAATATTATTTATTTATGAATTGTACTTTTGGAGATGGTGGTATTGGAAAAAATGAGAGTTCAAACAAAGTTTTTAGAACCTTTTAGAGGCCATATATGACCATGTGATGGTTTTAAAAAGTTATAAAATGTCCCTAAATGTATAGAGTTATTTATAACTAAATTTTAATTTTTGATATGGTCATTTTGGCATAAACTATAGCTCAAATAGAGTTAAAAATCAAAATTTATGGCCTCCAAAAATTTGAACTTTGTATCATTTTATTTTATAGATTTTCAAAGGCTATACATGACCATTTAATGGTCTAAAAAGTTTTATAAACATATATAAATTAATAGATATATTTATGGCTAAATTATACTTTAGGAGATGGTAGTTTTGGCACAAATGAGAGATCAAATAGAGTTACATATCAAAATTTATGGCCTCTAGAAAATTTGACACTACATTTATTTTTATAACTTTTTAGAGGCCATATATGACCATATGAATGTAAATTTTTTTTACAACATCCCTATATATATATATATATATATATATATATATATATATATATAGTTAAATTTTACTTTCCTAGATGGTAATTTTGGCAAAAATGAGAGCTTAAATAGAGTTATGGATCATAAGTTATGGCCTTTAGAAGTTTGGACTTTGCATCATTTATTTTATGAACTTTTTAGATACTATATGCAATATATGAGGTTATAAAAAATTCTAAAATCATATCTAAATAGATAGAGGTATTTATGAAAAATATTTACTTTTTGATATGGTCATCTTGGCATAAACAAGATCTTAAATAGTGTTACAGATCAAAATTTATGGCCTCCATAAATCTAGACTTTGAATCATTTATTTTTATAAATTTTAATGGGCCATACATGACCATGTGAGGGTTCAAAAAAGTTATGAAAACATCACTAAAGGGATAGATCTATTAGATGAATTTAAATTTTGGAGATAGTAATTTTGGCATAAACAAGAGCTTAAATAAAGTTATGAATAAAAATTTATGGCCTCCAAAAGTTTGGGCTCCACATCATTTAGTTTCAAAACTTTTTAGAGGCTATACATGACCATATAAGATTCTATTTTTTTAAAACATTACTGAAATGATAGAGCTATTTATAGCTAAATTTTAATTTTTGAGACCGTCATTTTGGTACAAATGATTTCCCAAATATATTTAGAGATTAAAATTTATGGCCTTGAAAAATTTAGACTCCACATCATTTATTTTAATAACTTTTCAAAGGCTATACATGACCATATAATTTACTAAAAATTTATAAAGAAATTATTTAAATGGATAGATCCATTTATGGCTGAATTTTACTTTTTGAGACCATCATTTTGGTACAAATGAAAGCTCAAATAGATCTATGAATCAAAAGGTATGGCATTTATAAGTTTGGACTCCACATCATTTATTTTAAAAATATTTTGGAGGTCATAAATGACCATATGAGGGTCTTAAAAGTTATGTAAACATCCCTAAATGTATAGAGATATTTATGGATAAATTTTACTTTCTAAAATGCTCATTTTAGTATTGATTAGAGCTCAAATAGAGTTATAGATCAAAATTTATGGCCTTTAGATGTTTGGACTCCACATTATTTGTTTTTAAAACTTTTAAAACACTATACATGACCATGTAAGGGTCCAAAATGTTATGAAAACATCCCATATATATATATATATATATATATATATATATATATATATATATATATATATATATATATATATTAGTTTTAGAGATGGTCATTTTGGCATAAAATAGAGCTTAAATAGAGTTAAAGATCAAAAGTTTGGACTCTACATCATTTATGTTAAATTTTTTTCAAAGGCCACAAATGACCATCTAAGGGTCTAACAAGTGAAATACACACACACACACACACACACACACACGTGTGTGTGTGTGTGTGTGTGTGTGTGTGTGTGTGTGTCTATATATATATATATATATATATATATATATATATATATATATATATATATATATATATATATATATATATATATATATATATATATTATTTTGAAGATTGGACTCTACATCATTTGTTTTCAAAAATAAATGATGTAGAGTCCAATCTTCAAAATAATATATGTGTGTGTGTGTGTGTGTGTGTGTGTGTGTAGTCTAACAAGTTAAAAACAATACTAAATATATAAATCTTTTTATTTATAAATTTTACTTTTTGAGATGGTCATTTTAGTACAAATAAAAGCTCAAATAGAGTTAGATCAAATGTTATGTTTTCCAGACATTTAGACTCAACATTATTTATTTTCAAATTTTTTTGAAGGATATATATGAGAATTTAAGGGTCTAAAAATTCAATAAAACATCCTAAAATAAAATATATTTTTATGCCTAAATTTTAATTTCATATATGGTCATTTTTTCATAAATGAGAGATCAAATAGAGATATAGATCAAAAGTTAAGTCCTCTAATAGTTTGGACTCTACATCATTTGTTTTAAAATATTTCAAAAGTTATATGTGATCATTTGAGGGTCTAAATGTTATAAAAACATCCCTAAATGGATAGATATGTATATAGATGAATTTTACTTTCCAAGATGGTCATTTTTGGATAAATGAGAGCTCAAATAAAGTTACAAATCAAAATCCATGGCCTCTAAAATTTTAGACTATGCATCATTTAATTTTACAACATTTTAGAGGCTAAAGATGACCATCTAAAGATATATAAAGTTTTTAAAATAAGCCTAAATAGATATAGAAATTTATAGTTAAATTTTATTTTTTGATATGGTCTATTTAGCATAAATGAAATCTCAAATAGAGTTATGGATCAAAATTTATGGCCTCTAGAATATTTGACTCCAATCATTTATTTTTATAACTTTTCTTAAGCCATGTATGACAATTTGGTTATCCAAAATGTTATGAAAAAATATTTAACTATATAGATATATTTATGATTGTATTTTACTTTCTAATATGGTCATTCTGGTATAAATGAGAATTCAAACAAAGTTACATATCGAAACTTATGGCCTCCATAAGTTTGAACTCTGTATTATTTATTTTTAGAACATTTCAAAGGCCATGCATGACCATATGAGAGTCTAAAAAGTTATGAAATACCTAAATAGATAGAGATATTTATGTCTAAATTATAATTTTTGAGAAATTTATTTTGGTGGAAATGAGAGCTTAAATGGAGTTATGAATAAAAAATTATGGCTTCTAGAATTTTGGACTCCATATCATTTGTTTTTAGAACTTTTTAGAGGCTATACATGACCATATGAGGGTAATAAAAACTATAAAAACATAAGATCTATTTATCCCTAAATTTTACTTTCTAAGAAGGTAATTTTGGTGTAAATGAGAGATAAAATGGAGTTATAGATCAAAATTTATAGCCTCCAAAATTTTGGACTCCATATAATTTGTTTTTAGAACTTTTCAAAGGTCGTATATCACCATCTAAAAGTCTAATAAGTTATAAAAACTTCCCTAAATGAATATAACTATTTATGGGTAAATTTTAATTTTTGAGATGGTCATTTTGACATAAATTAGATAGAGTTATGGATCATAAGTTATGGCTTCCAAAATTTTGGCAAAAATGAGAGCTCAAATAGAGCTATGAATCAAAAGTTATGGCCTCCAAAAGTTTGGATTCCATATCATTTTTTTAGAACATTTTTGTAACTTATGTTGGAATCGTAATTTTTAATATGGTCATTTTGGTGCAAAAAAGGGCTCAAATTGAGTTACAAAACAAAATTTATGTCCTCTAGAAGTTTAGACTTCACATCATTTGTTTTCATAACTCTTTGGAGGATAAATGTGACCATTCGAGGATCTAAAAAGTTCTGAAAACATACCTAAATCTACATAACTATTTATGGTTGAATTATAAATCTTGAGATAGTTGTTTTAGAGTAAATGAGAGCTCAAATAGAGTTATGGATCAAAATTTATATCCTCTATAAGTTTAGAATTGGCATCATTTATTTTCAAAACCTTTTGGATCAAAACTTATAGCCTTTAAAAGTCATAAAAACATACCTAAATAGATATAATTATTTATGTATAAAATGTACTCTTTGAGATGGTGATTTTGACACAAATGGTAGATAAGACATAGTTTTTAGATAAAAAATTTTATCCTTCGAAAGTTTAGACTTCAAATCATTTATTTTTCAAAACATTTTAGAGGATATACATGACCATCTAAGGATTTTAAAAGTTATAAAGCATCCCTAAATAGATAGTTTTATTTATGATTGAATTTTAATTTCTA
Organism: Torreya grandis; assembly: GCA_037957365.1. Taxonomy (NCBI): domain Eukaryota; kingdom Viridiplantae; phylum Streptophyta; class Pinopsida; order Cupressales; family Taxaceae; genus Torreya; species Torreya grandis. The sequence goes on from JARHVA010000191.1 coordinate 4,459,029, forward strand.
AAATATTCATTTTAACAAAAAAAAAGAGTTCAGATATATTTATAGATCAAAATTTATGGCCTACATAAGTTTAGACTCCACATCATTTATTTTCTAGACTTTTTAAAAGCCCTATGTGACCATCTTAAGGTCTGATTTTTTAAAAAATTATCTCTAAACAAATAGATCTATTTATGGCTAAGTTTTAATTTTTGAGATGGAAATTTAACCATAAATGAGATCTCAAATTGAGTTACAAATCAAATGTTATGGCCTCCAAAAGTTTTTAAAACTCATTTGTTTATAGAACTTTTTGGAGGCCATACATGACCATTTGAGAGTCCTAATTTTTTTGAAAACATCCATAGATACATAGATCTATTTATGGTTGAATTGCACTTTCTATGATGGTTGTTTTATTTTAAATGATAGATAAAATAGAGTTACATATCAAAAGTTATGTCCTCTGGAAGTTTAAACTCTGAATCATTTATTTTGAAATTTTTTTTGAAGCCATAAATGACCATATTAGGGTCTAAAAAGTTATAAAAGCATCCTTAAATGGATAGTTTGTTTAAAACTGAATTGTACATTTTGAGATAATTATTTTGTCACAAGTGAGAACCCAAATACATTTATAAATCAAAATTTATGGCCTTTAGAATTTTGGACTCCACAGTATTTATTTTTAGAACTTTTTAGAGGCCATACATAACCATCTCAGGGCCTAAAAATATTTTAAAACATTTCTAAATGAATAGTTCTATTTATGGCTGAGTTTTACTTGTTAAGAAAGTCATTTTGGCAGAAATAAGAGCTCAAATGGAGTTACACATCAAAATCTATGGCCTCTAGAAGTTTAGACTCTACATAATTTATTTTTAGAACTTTTTAGAGGTATACATGACCATCTAAGGATATGAACATTAAAGGTTAGAAAAAATTATTGCCTTGATAAGTTTTGACTTAACATCATTTATTTCCTTAACTTTTTAGATGCCATAAATGACCAACCAAGAGTCTAAATAAAAACATTTATAAATGTATAGATCTCTTTATATTTGAATTTTACTTTCTGATACAGTCGTTTTGGTGTAAATGAGATTTTAAAATAGAGTTATGAATAAAAATTTATGGCCTCTATAGTCATATAAAATGTCCAAACTGATAGCTTGATTGTGGCTTATGACACCCAATCTATAAGACCTTCTTGCATTCTCTCATAACCCTTCTAAACATCTTTTTGTTTATAATCAATCATCTATAGACTTCTAAATCCTAATTATAACTCAGCTAGGATGCATTTCCTAGGCCAATTCTATCTCCTTAGGTCTTGAGCTTGTAGGACATGAGTGTCAGACCTAGACTATATTGCCATACCCTAAGGTGTCTCATTTTCAATGCTCCTATCTAATCATATTTTGAGCCCAAATGACCATTTCCATCTAATTCCTTTTTTTCATTATGTTAGCTTAGCATGAATATATTTAACCCATGACCAATAGATCCCTATAAAATTCCATTAAAATTTCATTTTAAAGGGAGGTGACAAATCTTAAAAAAAAGCAAGAATACAAACAAACCACTAAGAAAATTTTCCCTATTCTCTATATATAATCACCTAATATAGTTGCAAACACATTCAAACCCTCACACCAGTTCCTAACTACCACAAGCACTCTTAATTTAGAATTTTCACATCATTCTTACACTATTTCATAAATCACATTAAGTGGAAGAACTACATATAACTTGATCCCTCTTCAAAGTATTATTATGTAGGTAGCATGCCCACACAAGGGATGTGGATACACATTCAATGCATCTTACACATACTAAACCTCCCCTCTTTCTCAATATTTATTAAGCATAATGAATTTCTAGGGTTTCAAGATTAAACCATCTCTATAAGGATCTCTATAGATATTTAGGAATCAAAATTTCATAGGTAGGTCACACAAGGACAATAGACAAAACCTAAAAAACTTAGATCTCTGTGACTAGTTTAGACAATAGTTGTAGAACCTAGACTATAACATTAGACCTCAAAGCATCCTATTTTAAGAACTCCTATCCTCTAATTGAATAAAATACAAATCTAGGTTCATGATACTAACCAATCTTGCATAATTAGTTTTAGCCTCTATCTCAATTGTCTTAGTCTAGTTTTAAGCTAAGTTACATTTCCCTTATTTATTGCTATTTTTAGAAAAGGTTTAAAAGAAACAATAAATTATACAAATCAATAATATAATTATTTAAATATTATTTAATAATTTATTTATTACATACCTTTAAATAAATTAGGAATAAGACTCAAATATTCCAAAAATAGTTAAATCATTTGGTGAACTAACTTATTTCATTTTTGCATAAAAACCCTAGAAACCCTAGGGTAAATTTCCTTCTAATTTTTTCTAGAATTTTTTTAATTTTTCCTATATATTTAAATCAAAATTATAAATTTAAATTTTTAAATTTAACATAGTAATTTTAAAAAGCATTTATTCCAAACCCTAGTTGAATTTATTAGGTCTTTTTACACATAAAAACCCTAAAAACCCTAGGAATTTTTTTTGCTAATTTTAGAAATATTTTTCTGATGTTTCTTACATATTTAAATCATAATTTCACATTTAATTTTTAAAATTTACCATATTAAGTTTGAAATTTATTTATTTCAAACTTTAGTTGCATATACTAGGTCCCTAGTTACATGTTTGTGAGCTTTCCATCCTTTTTATGCATATTCTAGTTTGTTATTTTTAGGATTATGAATTTCCTTTATTCACTTATTTCCTTCACCACATTTTGATTATTAAAACTTATTAAAAAAAATTCAATGAATTTTCAATTTGTTTTCCTACTTTAACAATGGCCTAATATACCAGTTTTGATGAAACTAATAAGAGGGAACTTCAAAGCCTTTTAACTAAACACCCTAATATGCAAGATGACATGCTTAAAATACTAAAATAACAAAAACAAAAAGTTAAAAATGGTCAATCCTATCAAACTACATAACAACCAATTTTAAATGACATTACAAGGGTAACATGTCTCAATAACCCCTTATAGCAGCCCAACCTTCCTATGAGGTACCACTAATTATGGCTAGTACATCTCTATCTCCTGATGTGTTTACCATTATACAAGAGATAAAATATATTCAATCTAAGGTTCTACATCTTGAGCAATATGCCTCTAGACCTACATAGGCTTTAGATTCTTTTTCTCTACTTCATACACCATTAGCACATCATATTGCTTCTACACCCTTGTCACAAGGTTTTGTTCAACCCAAGCTCACTCTATATGATGGCAAGGGTGATCTAGAGACACACTTAAGATATTTTCATGTATCATGCTTGGATTATGTGCCAATGACTAGTTAATAACCAAGATATTTCCACAAAGTCTAAAAGATTATGCTTTACAATGATTCTATAGTTTATCAAATCAGTCAATTAATGCATTCAATCCTTTAGCTGACGTTCCTAGCTCATTTTAGAATTAACATAGGTGACAAGATTTATTATGCCCAAGTTGAATAATAGAAACAAAGGTCAAATAAGAATCTTACAAATTATGTTCTTATATATAAGACTATCTTGGATAAAATGACTAGCCCCATGGCCGATCAAGAGTTACAAGATCTCTTCAAATAGAGTCTTCTACTAGTTTTGAATTATTCAATAATGTTCAAAATATTCTCTTCCTTCACTAAGTTATGCCATACACTGAAGGAAAGTAAAGTCAAATTAATTTCAATCAACAAACTCAAGTACACAAGCATATCAGAAATAACAAACAAGCATAACAACAAAGTTCCATGTAAAGTAAAGGTCAATGATAGCAAAATTCAAAATCAACCAATAGTTAATGCATCTTCAGAGCCCCCTCAGTGAGTGGTTTTATGAGCACCTGCTCAATGAACCTTTACCAATCTACTAGTATCTACAGCTGGAGTTTTACAATAGCTTTTGAAATGTAATATCATATTTCTCCTTCCTATTCAAGAAGTTGATCTAAAAAAGCCTCTTTCATGGGGATATAATTAGAATTAATTTTGTAATTTTAATAGGGCACCAAGCCACATAACAAATAAATTCATCAGTTTGAAACATAATATACAAGACTTGATAGACGATAATGTTATTAATCTTGGCACTCTAATTAAGCCTCCTTAGGCAAAGCAAAAATAAGGAAAAGCTTTAAAAATCTTCTTATATCCTTTCCCACAACATTCTAAGAAATAGACAAGGGATAAATTAGGTGTTCACCATGCATATCATGCACATCCTCCACTAGCTACATATCAGCCACCTTCAGTTGAGTCACATCCTTTGAGCAACATGATTGGTGCGTATAACTATAGATCTATATATAGACCTTCCATCTCATTTTCAGAGGAGATAGTTGACGATGATTTATATTACCATGCACTCTTTATCAGAGCTTACATTAATCATCATCCCACTCATAGTGTTCTCATAGATGATAGATATAGTGTGAACATGTGCATTATGACATAACTACAACATTTGGGATATTTAGAGTAGGATATTACCCCAATAGACATAGTTATTAGTAGATTTAGTGGACACATACAAAGTTCATTAGGTGAGATTGTACTTCCTCTATATGTTGGTCCAACACATGTGGCCATGCCATTTACTATTATTCTTAGTACAAGAGTTTTTGATATGTTACTTGGTCACCATGGATTCAAAAACTATGAGAAATACCTTTAATAGTTCATAGATACATAAAATTCATTCACACTAATCAAATTGTTATAGTTGGTGGAGTTCTGTATGAGTTGTCACTCCTCACTTTAGATCCATCTCCTACTTTATATTCACAAGTTTCAACTTCTCCACTAGTTATAGTTCTTCTTCTAGTTTAGATTCAAACATAGTTGAGGCCTTCCTTTCTAGCACAAATAGTTCATACATGTCCATAGAGGCCTCTTTTATAGTACTCATAGTTTCAAGACTCTAAATAGTTTCCATCTTTAGTATTCACACTTAGGGCAATATCATTGAGGCCTCATGCCTCTACTCATGAAACACATGTTGAGCGAGATTATCCTACTACTAGATGGGTCCCTAAGATCACTAAAATTACATCCACTTTTTAGAGTTATATGAGGACCCCACAGTCTATTTACACTATAGAGATTTTAGAGCATTTACAACTTACACATATTTTAGAGCCATAATCTCATCCCTTCCATCATGCTTCATGATCATGTACGATCCCTCTTCTTGATATAGGACACCATGATAGAGAGTTTCTCATAAGACTCATTGGTTCATATTGTTTCTTCTTGATCTTTCTTGTACATAGCTTGTTTTTAATTTCTTATATATAGTCTCCTTATGATTGATTGTACATAGTTTATACCAAAAATACCAAAAATATTCAAATATATTTGAAGTACCAAATAAAGTTTTTTATGTTAAAATACCAAAATCATTAAAATATGTCAAAATACCAAAAATATTTAAATATATTTAAAGTACCAAAAATAGTTAAATATGTCAAAATACCAAAAACATTTAAATATGTCAAAATACCAAAAACAATACAAAATTTAAAAATCCAAAAACATTCAAATAGCTCAAAATACCAAAAACATTTCAATTATATGCATTATTCATGCTTTAAATTTATACTACCATGCTAGACTTACATTTGTTGTTCTATGTTATTATTTATCAATTTATCTACATTACCATACTTTACTTGATCTTATTTAAGTGTGTGCAATGACATCCAGATCCTTGATTGCTTCACTCTACCCATTGATGGGAATCTTACTTCTACATTTAAGACATACATCAATATATCTATCCACTAGGGGCATCTTATACATGACTACAGCATCTAGGTTATGTCATTCCTACACCACACACTCTATTTATCATGTTGATATGCATTACTTACTAGCTTACATAGATTACTCTATCGACACTCACTAGTATATAGCACTTATGTATTTCTTAGCATATACCTAGTTGTGTAATGCATATTTTATATAATTTCACTTCTTACTTTGATTATTTAGATGAGATTGTATTTATAGCATATTACATGCCTTACTTTCTTGCTTTATGTAGCTAGATGTTATTGCATATATTAGTTCCTATTTTGTCTCTTGTATGTGCCTTAAGATAATTGCCAATTTCCTTTGCTTGTACTCTTCTATGTTCTTGTCACCCTCATGCCAACCCTACTATTTTTAAAATGATATGTGTATATGGGAATTTAAACATGCCTTGTATACTTGGTTTCTAGTTTGAGTGACATGTACCCATGTCCCTTATTTTCTTGTCCCCTTGGCTATTCTTGTATGTTTCTTACTTCTTGCCTTGTATGCTTATTATTTGTTTTCTTCTCAATTGTTTTCAATGCCATGATCTACATCATGAATTATCTTACTTTCTTGGATGCCATGATGGAAATCATGCTCCATCCCTACTTGATAAATAAAAACTAACACCTAACAACTAACATTTCTAGTTTTAGTTTAGTATACTACACATGCTATTAAATTGTTATATCTATTTAGGCATACCCCTATTGATCTAATAATCTTCAAAATAAACTATGTAATATTTTGTGACATATTTTTTATTATCATTGTTATATCATGTATTTCATAGTATAAAACACTTGTAGGGCTCTTTCTTCTAAGGGTAGTCATTGCAAGGTGTTCATTCCTACCCTCAAAAGAGGGGGAAATAAATAAGGGTTTTTTTCACAGAGATTAGAGCTCCTATGGGTCAAAAAATTGGTTTTCAAAACACTCAAAATAGTAACTAGAACCTATACTAGGCAAAATAGACCCAAAAAATAGTGATGATTATAGAGCAGTGATTAGATTCAACAAAGAATAATAGCATTGAACCTAGACAATAGTGCCAGATAGTAAGGTGTCCTATTTTTTGTGCTCCTATCTAAACAACAGAAAACTTAGATTTTATAGAAATAGGTAAAAATATAATCTTAGCTACAATTTTATCAGATATAGATCAATTTAAATTTAGTAGTTTCAATATAGTTTTTCTTAGAGAATCTAGATATAGGGGCATCGTGCATGACATGATGGATCTCACTTCTAGTTTTAGATTAGGTAGTTGGTATAACTTTTATATTAGAATCCATGTTATTGAAATCAGTGATTGGGGGTAATTTACATGGCACATTTGAGTTCTTTTCTTTCTAAGCTCAATATATTACCTAGGCATTGTCAGCAGTTGCATGCCTTATTCCATCTACAAGTGGTTGGCATCATTTTGGAGTGGATATCATATAGGCCTAACCTTCACATTTTTGAGTGACTTACACATAATCCTAGTTCCCAATTTTGGAGTGGATTTTATACAAGCCTAATCTCCTCCTTTTAGAGTGGCCAAGATTGGCCTAGTTTTTAGTACACATTTAGCTATCCATGCCACATTATCATATTTTAGTCCTATGTACCTAGGGATATGATATATTATTGTATATGGGTTGATGGAGATGCCGACATGTGGCACACATCCCCTTAGTTAGTTATATGGGTACAATATATTAGGATAATAGAGTAACTTGTGGAAGTAGTACATTGGGTAATGGTCAGCCTACACTAGGATTAGGAGGTTACCCATCCATGGGTTAGATAGATGTCTATATGTAGGAGATGATTATCATGGTAAAGATATGAAGTAAGCATTGAGTCTTCTATTGTAAGAGGATATTGGAGGTTTTCCCCTCGAAGAGACATTATGGAGTTATTCCTTCCTAAAAGAGTATTATATGGTGTTTCCAACCTTAAGGGTATTTTTTCATATATTGAATATCAAGATCTTATCAAGTGGTATCAGAGCTTCGATTTGAGCAATTTGTGTGGAGTGAAAGCCTAATTTCACTATATCTTTTGAAAAATAGGTAATTTTTATTCTAAATTTTTATTTGAGATGTAAGAAGATATAAGAGAATCACAGTAAAAATTTTAGAATTTTTTGAGTTGTTTTGAGTGAATCTTTTCAATTTTATGGTTTTTCATATATTCAATCTATAGGTCAAAATTTGTGATATTTTTTCACAAAATTTTGATTAAGGTTCCAATATCATAAGAGAAATCTACAGTAAAAATTTGGAACTTTTTGGATCATTTTTGTATGAGTTATTGATATTTTAGGGTTTCATGAAACCTAATTTATTTGTGGATCATGGAGTTGCAAAAAATTTTAGGGGAAGATGATGTTGATGCTAGAGAATGGTGGCTCATTTTTAAGGAGAATAATACTAAGGAATTTTTTTGGAAAATATAATTATCTCTTTCTATGTTTGGGCCTGCATGACATTGGTGGTCTAATCAATTGAGCTTTGCACAACAATATTCTTCATGGGAAATAATGGAACAACTCTTCCTAGATCGATGGGATATAAAAGAAAAAGAGGATGTAGAAGAGGAAAAAAATAATGATGATAAAGAAGAAGAAGAAGAAGAAGAAGAAGAAGAAGAAGAAAAAGAAGAAGAAGAAGAGAAGGGTTTAAATAATTTGGCTCCAAAGAAATCTGAGTCGATTTTTCAATTTCATGGATGCATTCAAAAGAAAAAGGTAGTTGTGTCCATAAACCCTACTAGAAAGTCTAACTTCATTAACATGAATGTGGCCAAGCATCTACATGTTCAAGTAAATAATATCAAGGAGGTTCAAGTAGATGGTAATAATATTTCAATGTTTAAATATTTCAAGCTCATTATGGAAAAATATGTTTTGTATTTAGATTTTTATGCTTTGGATATGGATTATATGGATATAGTTCTTGGATATCGATGGTTAGAGACTTTGGGAACAAAGAATATTAATGTTCAAAAAAATTTCATGAAGTTTTGGTATAAGAAAAAGAAGATCACTTTACAAGATATCATAGTGAAAAAGGCACCAGTAATAATCTAGGTAAATCATGAGGATGAGATTGAAATAGGTGATGAAGATCATGATGAAGATTCAAATGACATAGATAAAGACACACTACAAATGAAAACTTCATCTACTCAAGAGACAAAGAAGGAAAAGGTGGAAGAGGTGCAAGGAAAGGTGGATAAGGTCAAGGTATTGAAAAAGGTTGAGGTATATAAACACCCACATCATCATGAGAGGAAACAATCATGGAACTAGGTGAGGAAGTGTCATAACAACAATCATTTTGTCTATATAGGAAATAAAATTTCCAATCATTATGGATATGCATGGAATCCAAAGAAAAAAATACTATGGCACATGGAATGAATAGGGAAATCACTATGAATATGCATGAAAGAATACCTACTATGGTCATGGTCGGAATCAGAGAAGCACAACGGAATATGGTACATGGAATAAAAAGAAGAATAATTATGCTTGGACACCAAAGCAATCTAATTATGATCATGAATGAAATTAGAGGAGCACAATGGATTTTAGACACAAGCTTGGAGAGATATCACCTACCAAGATCACATATAGATGGTTAGATGATCGAGAATGGAGACAAGTGTGCAATGATTTGAAGCACACTCATTATTTGGTTTCTTCCTATGTTTCAGGGATGAAACATGTCAAGGAGGGAAGTAATGCTATGTACCTAGGGATATGGTATATTATTATATATGGGTTGATGGAGATGTTGACATGTGGCACACATCCCCTTATTTATATGGGTACAATATATTAGGATAATAGAGTATCTTGTGGAAGTAGTACATTGGGTAATGGTCAGCCTACATTAGGATTAAGAGGTTACCCATCCATGGGTAGATAGATGTATATATATATATATATATATATATATATATATATATAGGAGATGATTATCATGGTAAAGATATGAAGTAAGCATTGAGTCTTCTATTGTAAGAGGATATTGGAGGTTGTCCCCTCAAAGAGACATTGTGGAGTTATTCCTTCTTAAAGGTGTATTATATGGTGTTTCCCTACCTTAAGGGTATTTATGCATATATTGAATATCAAGATATTATCATTTAGAGCCTTCATGGGCTTTAAGATCCATCTCATATGATGCACATTTATATTAATATCAGTTCATAACTTCACTTAATGGGCAATAATGGAGCTAAAGGACTCACTAGCCTTTGTATTCTTGAGCCACCTACTTAGAGGGATTGGACATACAATCCAAACATTGATTAGCACATGTATGATCAAATATCTTTAATTAGTAGGTGATGATGGAGCCAAATTGTTAGTCTTTGCATTCTTGAGCCACTCTTGAGGAATTAAGTACTCAACTCCATTCATGATATTACTTTTGGTTCAACACATACCCAACATTATCCAACATCAATCAACAACATAACAGGTTTTGTATTGGTCTATGTACCCAATGAGGTCTATTCATTCCTTTCTCTTCCTCTCTATCTTACCTAAATTTTATATGTTCTTATTTTAGATATAGCATATCTAGTAAGAACTAATCTACTCTTTATTACCTCTTGTAGATGTACACTTCACAATGTGTTGTCTCTATGCACAATCAACATCACACAACTTCAAGGGCTTCACCCTTATAGGTAAGTTTAGGTACACTTTCTACTTTCCTTTATCCTAGTATTTTGCTTTGCTACATCACTATAGTAAAGGTGGGGGCAAATATAGACATGTAAATGTCCAAACTAGTAGCTTGAGTGTGGCTTGTGACACCCAATTTATAGGACCTTCTTGCATGCTCTCATAACCCTTTTAGACACCTTTTTACATATAATCAGTCATCCATAGACTTTTGAAACTTTATTCTCACTTAGTCAGACTACATTTCCTAGGCCAATTCTATCCCTCCAAGTCTCAAACCTATAGGATAGGATCACTTGACTTGGACTATAACATCAAACTCTAGGGTGTCTCATTTTTTATGCTCTTATCCAATCACATTTTGAGCCCAAATGACTATTTCCATCTGATTCTTATTCTTCATTATATCAACCTAGTATGAATACATTTAATCCATGACCAATAGATCCTTATAAAAATCCATTCAAAGATCATTTATAAGGGAGGTGATAAATCTTACAAATCAAGCAAGGATACAAATAAACCATTAAGGTAAATTTCTGTATTCTCTACATATAATTACCCAACATAGCTATAAACATATTCAAACCCTCACACCAGTCCCTAACTACCTCAAACACTCTTAATTTAGAATTTTTTCATCCTCATTACACTATTACACAAAGCACATCAAGTGAAATAACTACATATGGTTTGATCCCTCTTTAGAGTATTGGTATGTAGGCATCATGCCCATATAAGGGGTGTGAATATATGTTCAATGCATCTTACGCATACTAACCCCCACTCTTTTTCAAGTTTTATCAAGCATAATGAAGGTCTAGGATTTTGAGATTAAATCAACTCTATAAGGAGCTTTGTCGACATTTAGGACTTGAAATTTCATAAGCAAGCTCACATAGGGACAATAAATAAAACTCAAAAAACTCAAATCTCTGTGACTTATTTGGACAATAGAGATATGACATATATTATAGCATCAAACCCTAAAGTTCCCTATTTTTAGTGATCCTATCCTTTCATTGAATAAAATCTAGATCTAGGTTTATAACACTATCCCAGTCTTGCACAACTAGTTTCAACCTCTATCTCAGTCATCTCAATCTAGTTTTAAGCTAAGTTACATTTTTCCTTATTTATTACTATTTTTAAAAAGGTTTAAAAGACACAATAAATTATACAAATTAGTACTATAATTATTTCAATATTATTTACTAATTTATTTATTCCATACCCTTAAATAAATTAGGAATAAGAGTCAAATATTCTCAAAATAGTTATATTATCCTCTAAAAGTTTGGATTCTACAACATTTATTTTCTAAACATTTTAGAGGCTATATGTGACCATATAAGAGTTTAATTTTTTTTGAAAACATACCCAATTGGATCGAGATAATTATGTATGAATTATACATTATGAGATGATCATTTTGATGTAAACAAGAGCTCAAATGAAGTTATAGATCAAATTTTTTGGCCTCTAAAAATTAAGACTCCATATCATTTATTTTTAGAACTTTTAAAAATCCATACATGACCATTTGAAGGTTTTAAAAGTTATAAAATATATTTTAATTGATATATCTATTTACATCTAAATTATACTTTCTGATATGGTCATTTTTGGTGTAGACAAGAGCTCAAATAGAGTTACAAATCAAAATTTATGGCCTCTAGAAGTTTGGACTCTACATCAGTTATTTTCATAACTTTTTAAAGGACATATATGACCATCTAGGTGTAATAAAATTTATGAAAACATATCTTAATAGATATATGTTTTGTGGGTGAATTTTAATTTATAATATGGTCATTTTGGTATAAACAAGAGCTCAAATATTATTATAGATCAAATGTTATAGCCTTAGGAAGTTTGGACTATGCATCATTTATTTTTAAAAAATTTAGGAGGTCATACATGACCATTTGAGAGTTTTAAAAGTTATGAAAACATCCCTAAATACATATAGATGTTTGTGGTAGAATTTTAATTTTTGAGATGGTTATTTGGGTGCAAGTGAGAGCTCAAATGGAGCTATAAATCAAAAGTTATGGCCTTTGGAAGTTTGGACTCCACATCATTTAATTTTCAAAAAAAAAAAGGAGGCCATATATGACCATCTAAGGGTCTAAAAATTTATGAAAACATAACTAAATAGATATAGTTATTTACAATTGCATTGTAATTTTGGAGATGGTCATTTTCATGCAAATGAAAGGTTAAATAAAGTTACTAATCAAAATTTATAGCCTCTAGATGTTTGGAATCTACATCATTTGTAATCAAAAAATTTAGGAAGCCATACGTGATTATTTAAGGGTCTAAAAAGTTATAAAAAATCCCTAAATGGATTGTCTATCTATATAATAATTTTAATTTTTGATATGGTAATTTTGGCACAATTGAGAGTAAAAATGGAGTTATGGATCAAAAGTTATGGCCTCCAAAAGTTTGGACTCCACATCACTTATTTCAAAACTTTTTAGAGGTCATATGTGATCATATGAGGTGTTGATTTTTTTTGAAAACATTTCTAAATGAATAAATATATTTATTTGAGTTTTAAATTCTAATATGGTCATTTTGGTGTAAATGAGAGCCCAAACACAATTACAGATCAACTTTAGAAGTTTGGACTCTATATCATTTATTTAAAGAAAATAGAGATAATACATGATTACTTAATGGTTTGAAAAGTTATAAAATAATCCCTAAATGGATATATTTATTTATGGTTGAATTTTACTTTTTGAGATATTCATTTTGAAAGAAATGAGAGCTCAAATAGAGTTACAGGTCAAAAGTTATGGCATCTATAAGTTAAGACTTTGCATCATTTATTAAATGAAAATTTTGAAGGTCATACATGACCATTTTAAGATCTAAAATGTTTTTAAAACATATGTCTAATTATGGATAATTATAATTTTTGAGATAGTCATTTTGTCACAAATAAGAGCTCAAATAGAGTTAAGACTCAAAAGTTATGGCCTCCAAAATTTTTGACTCTACATAATTTATTTTTAGAAAATTTCATAGGTTATACATGACTAATTAAATGTTTGATTTTTTTTTAAAGAATACCTTTATGGATAGATCTATTCATGGTTGAATTTTACTTTCTAATATAGTTGTTTTGGCATAAATAAGATCTTAAATAGAGTTATAGATCAAAATTTTTAGCCTCAAAAATTTGAGACTTTATATCATTTATTTAAAAAAAAATTAAAAGGCCTTATATGATAATTTTAGGTCATAAAAGTTTTTAAAACATCCCTAAATGGATAGAGTTAGTTATGGTTAATTTTTAATTTTTGAGATGATCATTTTGGCACAAATGAGAGATCAAACAAAGTTACATATCAAATGTTATGGCCTCAAGAATTTTTCACTCCACATCATTTGTTTCAAAACATTTAGGTATCCATACATAACCATATAAGGGTTTTAAAAGTTATAAAAACATCCCTGTGTGTGTGTGTGTGTGTGTGTGTGTGTGTGTGTGTGTGTGTGTGTGTGTGTGTGTGTGTGTGTGACTAAATTATACTTTTTGATATGGTCATTTGGCCATAAACGAGATCTCAATTGGAGTTATGAATCAAAAGTTATGGCTTATGAAATATGAACTCTACATCATTTATTTTCAAAAAAATTTGAAGTCCATACATGACCATATAAGAGTTACAAATCAAAAGTTATAACCTTTATGAGTTTGGACTCTACATCATTTGTTTTAAAAAAAAATTAGTCTATACATGACCATATAATATTCCAAAACATTTTGAAAACATAATAAAATAGATAGAGTTATTTATATCTAAATTGTACTTTTTTAAAAGGTCATTTTGGCATAAACAAGAGATTAAATGGAGTTATAGATCACCATTTATGGCCTCTAAAGGTTTAAACTTTGCATAATTGTTTTTAGGACCTTTCAAAGGCCATATGATACTATATAAGGATTTGAAATCTTCTAAACATGTTCTTAAAAGGATAGAGCTATATATAGCCAAATTATACTTTTTGAGATGGTCTATTTGGGTCAAGCAGAGTTAAAGATCAAAATTTATAGCCTCTAAAAGTTTGGAATCTAAATCATTTATTTTTAGAAAATTTTAAAGGCCACATAACCATTTATGCATCTAAAATGTTTTTAAAACATCCCTTAGAGGATATATCTATTTGTGTCTAAATTATACTTTCTAAGATGGTCATTTTGGCGTAAATGAGAGTTCAAATGAAGTTACAGATCAAAATTTATGACCTTCAAAATTTTTAACTTTGCATCATTTATTTTTTAAAACTTTTTAGCATGGAATATAAGTTTATAAAAAATCCTAAAAAGATCTCTAAATGGATACAACCTATTTATGGACAAATTGTGCTTTTTGAGATGGTTGTTTTAGATCAAATAGAGTTATAGATTAAAATTTATGGTTTTTTGAAGATTAAACTTTGTATCATTTATTTTTAGAACGTTTTAGATGCCATATGTGACCACATGAGGGTCTAAAATTTTCTTAAAACATCCCTAAAAGGATATTGTTTTTTATGGTTGAATTTTTAAGACAGTTATTTTGGCACAAATGAGAGATCTAATAGAAATATGAATCAAAAGTTATGGCCTCTAAAATTTTGAAATCCAAATTATTTATTTTAATAACTTCATGGAGGCCATACATGACCATATTAGAGTCTAAATGGTCTTTTCAACATCCCTAAAAAATATAGTTGTTTATGACTAAATTTTATTTTCAAGATGGTAATTTTGTTGCAAACAAGAACTCAAATAGAATTACAGATCAAAAGTTATGGCCTTCAAAATTTTGGAATCTACATCATTTGTTTTAAGAACTTTTTGAAGTCCATAATTACCATATAAGGGTCCAAAAGTTATGAAAACATCCCTAAATAGATATATTTATTTATGGTTGAATTTTGCTTTCTAATATGACCATTTTGACACAAACAAGATCTCAAAAGGATTTACAAATCAAAATTTAGGGCCTTCAAAATTTTAGACTTTGCATCATTTATTTTCAAAAAAATTAAAAAGCCACATGTGACCATATGAAGATATAAAATATTCTAAAATATCCCTAAAAGGATAGAGCTATCTATGGCTGAATTTTGCTTTCTAAGATGATCATTTTGGTGTAAATGTGAGCTCAAACAGAGTTATGGATCAAAATTTATGTCCTTCAAAATTTTAGACTTCACATAATTTATTTATTTAGAAATTTTTAGAACCCATACATGAATATATGAAGGTCTTGTTTTTGAAACTATCCCTAAATAGATAGATTTATTTATTGTTGAATTGTACTTTATGAAACTATCATTTTAGTGCAAACAAGAAATCAAATAGAATTATGGATCAAAAGTTATGGCCTCCATAAGTTTAGAATCCACGTTATTTGCTTTTAAAACTTTTCATAGGTAATAAATGGTTAACCATCTAAGGGTATTTGAAGATTTATAAATGTATATAAATAGATATATCTATTTATAGCTAAGTTTTAATTTTTAAGATATATATTTTGGCCCAAACAAGAGCTTAAACAAAGTTACAAATACAAAATTATGACCTCCATACATTTGGACACCACATTATTTATTTTATAAATTTATAGAGGTCATATATGACCATCTAAGTATCTAAAAAGTTTTAAAAATATACCTGAATATATAGAGTTATTTATGAATGAATTATAATTTTTGAGATGGTCATTTTGTTGTAAATGAGAGCTCAAACTGAGTTACAAATCTAAATTTATGGCCTTCAAAAGATTGGATTCTGCATCATTTATTTTTATAACTTTTTAGAGACCATACATGACCATATGAGGGTTTGTAAAGTCTTGAAAACATCCATAAATAAATATATTTATTTATGGCTGAATTTTACTTTCCAAAAAAAAAAAAATTGCTTAAACGAGAGCTCAAATAGAGTTATATATCAAATTTTTGTTAGGAATATAAAATGTAGAGTAATATTAATGAAATAAAGATGGAAATAAAATGTAGAAAACAAAATATAATAGATACACATATATAACATGGATCATATAACATGGGCTACATCCACATAAAAATATTCAATTCTTCTCTTATTCAATCCAATAAATGATGGGAAAAACCTGCAATACATCCATTACAATATCCTCTTCACTCACACACAATGCGTCATCATGATTACAATGCCCTAATATCAAAAGAGGTTTACATATTAGAGAAAAAATGCACCAACATAATTTATACCATTATATTTATGACCTAATAGTGAATTTTCTAGATTTACTATGAAATTACAATAATTTACAATGCATTATAATAAGGTCAGGCTCCACCATCCAACAATGTTATGGCCTCTAGAAGTTTGGATTCCACATAATTTATTTTAATAAAATTTCAAAGGACATGACCAAATAATGGTTTGAAATTTTCAAAAATAATCCCTAAATTATTATATATGTTTAAGGTTGAATTGTACTTTTTGAGATAATTATTTTCATGTAAATGAGAGCTCTAATGGAGTTACATATCAAAGGCCTCTAAAAGTTTGAAATCTATATCATTTATTTTAAAAACTTTTTAGAGGTCATATATGACCATATGATATTCCTAAAAGTTTTTAAAAAAATATTAAATAAATATAACTATTTATGAATAAATTTTACTTAATGATATGATCATTTTGGCACAAATGAGAGCTCAAATAGAGTTATGAATCAAAAGTTATGGCATCTAGTAGTTTGGATTCTACATCATTTGTTTTCTAAATTTTTTTAATATCAAACATGACCATTTGAAATTTTGAAAAGTTCTAAAAACATCCCTAAAATGATAGATATGATTATGTTTGAATTAAACTTTCTAACATAGTAATTTTAATGTAAATGAGAGCTCAAATGGAGTTATAGATCAAAATTTATAGCCTATAAAAGTTTAGAATCCACTTCATTTATTTTTAGAAATTTTTAGAGGCCATACATGAATATCTAAGGGTCTAAAAAGTTTTGAAGATATCACTTTATGGATAGAGGTATATCTGGTGAAATTATACCGTATAAGATAGTCATTTTGGCATAAACAAGAACTCAAATAGAGTTACAAATTAAATGTTATGGCCTTAAAAAGTTAAGAATTCACATAATTTATTTAAAAACCTTTTCAAAGGCTATACATGACCATCTGAGGGTCTAAAAATTTCTTTAAAACATCCCTAAATGTATAGATCTCTAACATAGTTATGGATCAAAAGTTATGGCCTCTGTAAGTTTGGACTTTGCATTGTTATTTTTAAAACTTTTCAGAGGCCATACATGACTATGTAAGGGTATAAAAATATTTTAAAACATGCATAAATGGATAGAGATATTTATGTCTAATTGTAATTTTTGAGACATGACTTTTTTAGGGTCTATTTTTTTTGAAAACATCCTTAAACTAATAAATCTATTTCATATCATTGAATTATACCTTTTGTTTGGTCATTTTAGCATAAATGAGAGCTTAAACAAAGTTATAGATCAAAATTTATGACCTTTGAAAGTTTGGACTCTACATTATTTGTTTTTATAATTTTTTAGAGGTGATACATGACCATATAAAGGGATAATAAATTTTGAAAACATCCCTAAATAGATAGATCAATTTATGGTTGAATTATACTTTTTGAGATAATCATTTTGGCATAAATGAGACCTCAAGCAGAGTTACAGATCAAAAGTTATGGCCTATGTAAGTTTGGAGTCCAAATTATTTATTTTCAAAACTTTTTGAAGGCCATACATGACCATTTGAGGGTCAAAATAGTTCTAAGAACATCCCTAAATTGATAGATCTATTTATGGTTGAATTGTACTTTTTGAGATGGTCATTTTGGTGCAAATGAGAGCTCAAACATAATTATGGATTTTAGAAGTTTGTAATGCAAATAACCTTTTTATAACTTTTTATAGGCCATACGTGACCATCATAGGGTCAGATATAGTTATATATGGATGAATAAAACTTTTTGAGATGATGGTTTTGATGCAAATGAGAGCTCAAATAGGGTTACAAATCAAAATTTATGACCACTAGAAGTTTGGATTCTACATCATTTTTTTTAGAATTTTTTGAAAGCCATATATGACCATCTTAAGGTATGAAAATTTCTAAAGACATCTCTAAATAGATAGATTTGTATATGGTTGAATTGTACATCCTAAGATATAAATCAAAAGTTATGTCATTTCAAAGTTTGGACTCTACATCAATTGTTTTCATTACTTTTTAGAGGCCATACATTACCATATGAGGGTCTAAAAAGTTATGAAAACATCCCTAAATGGATAGAGTTATTGATAAGTGAGTTGAACTTTCTAAGATGGTCATTTTGGTGTAAGAAAGAGCTTAAACAAAATTATAGATCAATAGTTATGGCCTCTAGATGTTTTGATTCCTCATCATTTGTTTTCAAAACTACTTTTTAGAGGTAACACATGACCATCTAAAGAATAGAAAAGTCTTGAATTCATACATAAATGGATAGAGCTATTTATTTATAAATTAAACTTTCTAAGATGATGGTTTTTCTATAAATGAGAGATCAAATAGAGTTATAGACCAAAAGTAGTGAACTCCAAAATTTTGGACTCTACATATTTATTTTAAGAACTTTTTAAAAGCTATGCATAACCATCTGAGGGTCTAAAAATTTCAAAAAATATCTCTGTATGGATATAACTATATATGTCTAAATTATAATTTCTGAGATGATTATTT
Source organism: Torreya grandis (assembly GCA_037957365.1). Lineage (NCBI taxonomy): Eukaryota > Viridiplantae > Streptophyta > Pinopsida > Cupressales > Taxaceae > Torreya > Torreya grandis. The sequence continues at coordinate 4,478,351 of JARHVA010000191.1, forward strand.
TGGAATAATAAATAACTCAAACAGAGTCAAGAATCAAAACTTAAGGCATCCAAAATTTTGGACTCTATATCATTTATTTTCATAACTTTTGTAAGGCTATACATGACCATATGAGGGTCTAAAAAAGTTATGAAAAGATATCTAATTAGATAGATCTTTTTATTATTGAATTAAACTTTTTGATACGATCATTTTGACATAAATGAGAGCTCACATGGAGTTATAGATCAAAAGTTATGGTCTCCAAAAATTTAGAATTTTCATCACTTGTTTTTATAAATTTACAGAAGCCATATGTGATCATATGAGGGTTTGAATTTTTCTAAAAATATCCCTAAATAGATAGAGCTATTTATAGCTAGATTATACATTCCAAAGCAATCATTTTAGTACAAATGATAGCTCAAATAGAGTTATATAAATTGATAATATCTAAGGACCATCAAAGGGACCTAAAAGTTTTAAAAATACCTAAATTGATGGATATTTTTATGGCTGAATTTTACTTTCTAAAATAATCATTTTGATGTAAACGAAATCTCAAATAGAATTATGGTTCAAAACTTATTGCCTCTAAAAATTTGGACTTTGTATCATTTATTTTCAAAAAAAATTATAGGCCATATGTGACCATATAAGGGTATATAAAGTTTTGAAAACATCCCTAAATGTATATATTTATTTATGGATGAATTTTACTTTTTGAGATGGTTGTTTTGACACAAATGAAAGATCAAACAGATTTATAGATCAAAAGTTATGGCCTCCAAAAGTTTTGACTTTGGATCATTTATTTTTATTACTTTTAAAATTCCATACATGACCATATAAGGGTCTAATAAATTATTAAAAACATCCCTAAATGTTGGAGTTATTTATGGTTGAATTATACGTTTTGAGATGATCATTTTTGCATAAACAAGAGCTCAAATGGATTATAGATCAAAATTTATTGGCTCTAAAAGTTTGGTATCCACATCATTTATTTTTAAAACATTTTAGAGGCCACATCTGACCATATTAGGGTCTAAAAATAAAAAATAATTCCTAAAAAGATATATCTATTTATTACAAAATTTTACTTTTTGAGACAATTATTTTGGCATAAATCAGAGATCAAATAGAATTATGAATCAAAATTTATGGCCTCTGGAAGTTTAGACTTATATATATAGTTGAATTTTAATTTTTGAAAGGGTCATTTTTACACAAATGAGAGCTCAAACAGAGTTACGGATCAAAATTTATGACCTCTAAAAGTTTGGACTTCACATAATTTATTTTTAGAACATTTTAAAGGTTATACATGACCATCTGAGTGTCTTAAATTTTCTAAAAACATCACTAAATGGATAGTGTTATTTATGTCTTAATTTTAAATTCTAAGATATTCATTTTGACATAAATGAGAGCATAAATAGAGTTATAGATCAAAAGTTATGGCCTTTGAAATTTTGGACTTTGTATCATTTGTTTTCATAACCTTTTAGAGACCATATGTGACCATATAAGGGTCTATTTTTTTATTTTTTATTTTTAAAAAATATATCTATTTATGGTTGAATTGTAATTTTAAGTATGGCCTTTTTATTATAAATGAGAGTTCAAATGTAGTTACAAATCAAATGTTATGCCCTCTGAAACTTTGGACTTTACATCATTTGTTTTCAAAACCTTTTAAAGTCCACACATGATCATTTGAGGGCTATAAATTTTTTAGAAACATTAATAAATATATAGATATGTTTATGGATGAATTTTACCTTCTAAGACATTTGTTTTACCATAAATGAGAGCTCAAACAGAGTCATGGATCAAAAGTTATGGTCTCCATAATTTTTAACTCTACATCATTTATTTTCATAATTTTTTTGAGACCATACATGACTATATAAGAGTCTATATTTTTTTTTAAACATACCTATATAGATAGAGCTATATATGATTGAATTTTACTTTCTAAGACAATAAGCAAATGAGAGCACAAACAAAGTTACATATTAAAAGATATGGCCTCTGAAAGATTGGATTCCACATCATTTATTTTTTAAAAAATTTAGAGTCCATACATCACCATATAATGGTTCAAAATTTTATAAAAATATTCCTAAAGAGAGATTTATTTATGGTTAAATGGTACTTTATAATATGATTATTTTGGTATAAACAAGATCTCAAATAAAGTTATATATCAGAAGTTATGGCCTCTGAAAATTTAGACTTTACATCATTTGTTTTCAAAAAAATTTAGAGACCATAAATGAACACATAAGGGTATGAAAAGTTATAAAAAAATATAAAAATAGATATAAATTTATATAGTTAAATTATACTTTCCAAGGTGGTCATTTTATTGTAAACAGGAGCTCAAACAAAGTTACAAATCCAAATTTATGCCCATAGAAGTTTTTACTCTACATCATTTATTTTCAAAACTTTCCAAAAAGTTTTAAAAACATTCCTAAAGAAATAGAGGTATTTATGGCTAAATTAAACTATCCAAGATGGCCATTTTGGCACAAATATGATCTCAAATAGAGTTACAAATCAAAATTTATGGCCTTTATAAGATTGGATTGTGCATCATTTATTTTTAGAATTTTTCAAAGGCCATACCTAACCATTTAAGGGTTATAAAAGTTTTGAAAACATCCCTAGATAGATATATTTATTTATGGATAAATTATACTTTTTGAGACAGTCATTTTGGTGCAAATAATCACTTAAATAGAGTCATAAATCAAAAAGTTATGGCCTCCATAATTTGGAATTGGTATCATTTATTTTTAGATCATTTTAAAGGCCATAAATGACCATGTGAGGGTATAAAATTTATAAAAACATCCCTAAATTTATATAACTATTTATGGCTAAATTTTACTTCTTAAGACAGACATTTTGGTACAAATGAGAGCTCAAATAGAGTTTCAGATCAAAATTTATGGCTTTTGAAAGTTATTAACTTTTCAACTCTACATCATTTATTTTAAAAAAGTTTAGAAGGCCATACATGACCATTTGAGATTCATAAAAGTTTTGAAAACATTCTTAGATAAATAGAATTTATGGCTAAATTGTAGTATTTAAGATAGTCCCTTTAGTGAAAATGAGAGCTTGAATAGAGTTAAGGATCAGAAGTTGTGGCCTTTAGAAGTTTAGACTCTACATACTTTGTTTTTAAAACTTTTCAAATTCCATACATGACCATCTAATGGAAAAAAATGTTTTTAAATCATCTTTAAATAGATAGAGTTATTTATGTCTAAATTGTACTTTTTGAGATGATGCTTTAGTGTAAATAAGAGCTCAAACAAAGTTACAAATCAAAATTTATGGCCTCTAAAAGTTTAGAGTCCATGTCATTTATTTTTAAAATATTTTAAAAGCCATATGTGACCACCTAAAGTGTGTGTGTGTGTGTGTGTGTGTGTGTGTGTGTGTGTGTGTGTGTGTGTGTGTGTGTGTGTGTGTGTGTATAAACATATTTAAATGGATAGAGTTCTATATGGCTGAATTATACTTTCTAAAAAAGTCATTTTGGTTCAAACAAGTGCTCGAACAGAGTTATGAATCAAAAGTTATGGCCTCAAGAAGTTTGGACTTTACATCATTTTTTTCATAAATTTTCATAGGACATATATGTGTCTTATAAGTTTTGAAAATATACCTAAAGAGATATATATTTATGGTTGAATTAAATTTTTTGAGACAATCATTTTGGTACAAATGAGAGATCAAATGAAGTTATAGATTAACAAATGATGGCCTCAAAAAATTGGGACTCTGCATCATTTATTTTTAAAAAAAATTAGAGGCCATACATGATAATTTTAGGGTTATAAAATCTCTAAAAATATATATGTTGTTTATGGTTGAATTGTGATTTCTAAGATGATTATTTCGGCACATATAGAATAACAAATCAAAAGTTATGGCCTCTAGAAGTTTAGACTCTACATCAATTAATTTAAAAAAAAAATAGAGACCATATGTGACCATCCAAGGGTCCAAAAGGCTCCCAATAACATATCTAAATGGATAAAAAAATTTATGGATAAACTTTAATTTCTAAAACATTAGTTTTGGTGCAAAAAATATCTCAAACAGAGTTACAAATCAAAATTTATTGCCTTTGAAAGTTTAGACTATGCATAATTTATTTTCAAAAAAAATCATAGGCCATACATGACCATATAATGTTTTAAAAAGTTATAAAAAATTCTTAAATGGATATATCTATTTATGGTTGAATTATACATTTTGAGATGGTCATTCTGGCCCAAATGAGAGCTCAAATGAAGTTATCGATCAAAAGTTATGTCCTCTACACCATTTGTTTTTATAACTTGAAAAAGGTCATACATGAACATTTAATGGTTGGAAAAGTTATAAAAACATCCTTGAATAGATAGAGTTATTTTTTTTTGAATTGTACTTTTTGATATGATTCTTTTATCATAAATGAGAGTTCAAATAGAGTTATAGATTAGAATTTATGGCCTCCAAAAGTTTGGACTCCACATAATTTGTATTCAAAACTTTTTGAAAGCCACACATGATTACTTGAGGGTCTGAAAAGTTTTAAAAATATCTATAAATGGATAAATTTGTATATGGTTGAATATTATTTTTTGAGACTATTATTTTGGTGCAAATGAGAGCTCAAATGGAGTTACGATTCAAAATTTATGGACTCCAAAATTTTAACTCTACATCATTTATTTTTAGAAATTTTTAGAGGCCATACATGACCATATTATGGCCTAAAAGTACTTAAAATATCCCTAAATGGAAAGGTCTATTTATGGCTGAATTTTACTCTCTATGATGGTAGTTTTAATGTAAGTGAGAGCTTAAATGGAGTTTTAAACCAAAAGTTATGGCCTCTGAAAGTTTGGACTCTGCATCATTTATTTTCATAAATCTTCAAAGGCTATATATGACCATATAAGGGTCTAATAATTTCAAAAAATATTCATAAAAGGATAGAAATATATATGTCTAAATTATGCTTTCTAATATGGTTATTTTGAAGCAAACAAGATCTCAAATGGATTTATGAATTAAAATTTATGGCCTTAGAAAGATTATATGATCATAATTTGTTTTCTAAACATTTTAGAGGCCATACATGACCGTCTACTAGTCTAAAAAGTTATAAAATGTCCTTAAATGGATAGGTATATTTATGGTTGAATTTTAATTTTTGAGATAGTCATTTTGGCATAAACTAGAGCTCAAATGGAGTTACTTATCAAAATTTATGGCCTCTATAAGTTTGGACTCCATATCATTTATTCTCAAAAATTTTTAGAGAGCATACATGACCATATAAGGGTATGAAAACTGATCAACATAATCTATAAATAGTAGATTATGGCTAAATTTAACTTTATGAGAGGGTTATTTTATTGTAAATGAGATCTCAAATAGAGTTATAAAACAAAATTTATGGCCTCTAGAAGATTGAAATATGCATCATTTATTTTCAAAATAGTTTGAAGGCCATACATGAACTTTTGAGTTTCCTAAAAGTTATAAAAATATTTCTAAATAGATATAGGTATTCATGATTGAATTTTACTTTCTGAGATGGCCATTTTAGTCAAATGAGATCTCAAATAGAGTTATAGATCAAAAGTTATGGCCTCCTAAAGTTTAGACTCTGTATCCATTATTTTCAAAAAAAATTAGAGGTCTTAAATGACCATTTAAGGGTTTAAATTTTTCTAAAAACATCCCAAAATGGATAATTTATTTATGGATAAATAATACTTTTTGACATAATTGTTTGGTGTAAATGAGATATCAAATAGACTTATGGATCATAAGTTATGGTCTCTAGAAGTTTGGACTACATATCATTTATTTTTAGAATATTTTAAAGGCCATACGTGATCATGTGAGGATTTGAAAATGTATAAAAGAATCCTTAAATAATTAAATCTATCAAGTGATAAATTTGAATTTCTAAGATGGTCATTTTCTTGCAAACAAAAACTCAAATAGAGTTACAAAACAAAATTTATGGCCTCCAAAATTTCTTAACATTTTGACTCCTCATCATTTATTATCAAATTTTTTTAAAGGCCATATATGAACATCTAAGAGTCATAGAAGTTTTTAAAATGTCTCTAAATGGATAGAGTTATTTATGGCTAATTTTTTTTTTCTCAGATAGTTATTTTGGCATAAATGAGAGCTCAAATAGAGTTATAGATAAGAAATTATGGTCTCTGGGAGTTTAGACTCCACTTAGAGGATATACATGACAATCTAAGGGTCAAAATTTTTCTAAAATCATCCTTAAATAGATAGATTTGTTTATATCTAAACTGTACTTTTTAAGACAATGGATTTAGTGTAAATAAGAGCTCAAACATAGTTACAAATCAAAATTTATGGCATCTATAAGTTTAGACTCCACATCATTTATTTTCAAAAAAAATTGGAAGCCATACATGACTGTCTAAGGGTCTAAAAAGTTTTGAAAAAATATATAAATAGATAGAGATCCATTAGTTGAATTTTAATTTCTAAGATAGTCATTTTAGCACAAATGAGAGCTTAAATAGAATTAAAAATTAAAATTTATGATCTCTAAAACTTTGGACTCTGCATCATTTGTTTTCATAACTTTTCAGAGGCCATATATGATCATATGTGTGCCTGCAAATTTATAAAAACATCCCTATATGTATATAGCTATATATGGTTGAATTTACCTTTATAAGATGATCATTTTGGCACAAAAGAGAAATCAAACTAAGTTACAAATTAATAGTTATGGCCTCTAGAAGTTTAAACTTTGTATCATTTATTTTCAAGAAAACTCAGGCCATACATGACTATATAAGTGTCATAAAAGTTTTGAAAACATCCTTAAGTGCATAGATATATTTATTTTTGAGTTTTACTTTCTAAGATAGTCATTTTGGCATAAATGAGAGCTTAAATAGACTTAAAAATCAAAATTTATGGCTTTTAGAAGTTTAGACTTTGCATCATTTTTTTTTGGAACTTTATAAAGGCCACACATGACCATTTGAAGGTCTTAAAAGATATAAAAACATACCTAAATGGACATAGTTGTTTATGGTTAAATTATACATTTTGAGATGATTGTTTTATCATAAATAAGATCTAAAACAAAGTTATATATTGAATGTTATGGCCACCAAAAGTTTGGGCTATGCACCATATGTGACCATTAAAGGGTATAATTTTTTTCAATAACATCCTTAAATGAATAAAGCAATTTATGGCTGAATTGTACTTTTAGAGACAATATTTTTGGAGTAAATGACAAATAAAATGGAGTTATGAATCAAAATTTATGGCCTAAATAAGTTTAGACTCTACATCATTTATTTTAAAAACTTTTCAAAGGCCATATGAGACCTTTTAATATTCTTAAATATTCTGAAAACATTCTAAAATAGATAAAATTATTTATGGTTGGATTGTAATTTTTTATATGATCATTTTGGCATAAATGAGATCTCAAACAAAGATAAGATCAAAATGTATATCCTCTATAAGTTTGGACTCTACATCATTTATTTTTAGAACTTTTAAACATATGTGACCATTTACTGGTCAACAATGTTTTAAAACATTCTTAAATGGATAGAGGTGTTTATGTATTAATTGTACTTTCCTAGATGGTTATTTTGGAAAAAATGAGAGCTCAAACAAAGTTATGGCCTCAAGAAATTTAGAGTCCACATAATTTGTTTTTAAATTTTTTTGAAATTCATATGTGACCATATAAAAGTCTAAAAAGTTTTGAAAATATCTCTAAATGGATAGAGTTGTATATGGATAAATTTTACTTTTTTAGATGGTCATTTTGGTGTAAATGAGAGCCCAAACAGAGTTATGACTCAAATTTTATGTACTATGAAATTTTTTAATATGTATCATTTGTTTTCATAACTTTTTAGAGGTCATACATGTCCATTTGAGGGTCTAAAATGTTCTAAATACATCCCTAAATGGATAGAGATATTTATTGTTAAATTGAACTTTATGAGATGGTCATTTTGGCACAAATGAGAGCTCAAATATAGTTATAAATCAAAATTATGGATTCCATAAGTTTGGACTCTACATCATTTGTTTTCAAAACTTTTCTAAGGATATATGTTAGAATATGAGGATATGAAAAGTTATAAAAACATCCCTAATAGATAGATCAGTTTATGATTGAATTATACTTTTTGAGATGGTTGTTTTGATGCAAATGATAACTCAAATGGAGTTACGAATAAAAATTTATGGCCTCCATAAGTTTGGACTTCCTTTCATTTAGTTTTTAGAACTTTTCAAAGGCCATATGACCATCCAAGGTGCTAAATGTTCTGAAAAAAAATCCCAAAATGGATATAGATGGTTATGGTTGAATTATACTTTTTTAGATAGTTATTTTGGTGTAAACAAGAGCTCAAATGGAGTTACAGATAAAAACATTCAGTGTCTAGAAGTTTAGAATTTATATAATTTATTTTCACAACTTTTTAGAGGTCAAAAGTGACCATCTAAGGGTATAAATAGTTATGAAAACATTCCTAAATGGATAAATATATTTATGGCTGAATTGTACTTTTTGATATAGTCATTTTGTTGTAAATGAGAGCTCAAATAGATTTGAAAATCAAAATTTATGGCTTCCAAATGTTTTAAACCTTTTGAATACACATCATTTATTTTCAAAATATTTTAAAAGATACACATGAAAATTAGAGGGTCATCAAATTTTTAAAAACATTCCTAAATGGATATAGATTATATGAATGAATTTTTGTTTTTAAGATGATAATTTTGGCATAAATGAGAGTTTAAATAGAGTTATAGATCAGATGTTATGGCCTTTAGACATTTTAACTCCACATAATTTGTTTTCAAAACTTTTTAGAGGCCATATATAGGTATATGAGGGTTATAAAAGTTTTGAAAAAATCCCCAAATTGATAGATCTATTTATTACTAAATTGTACTTTCTAAGATGATAGTTTTAGTGAAAATGAGAGTTCAAACAAATTTATGGTTCAAAAGTTATGGCCTCTATAAGTTTGTAATATCGATCATTTGTTTTAATAACTTTTTGGAGGCCATACATGACCATATGAGGGTTTGAAAAAGTTTTAAAAACTTTCATAAATAGATATATCTATTTATGGATGAATTGAACTTTTTGAGATGATCATTTTGGCACAAATGAGAGCTCAAATAGAGTTATATAATAATAGTTATGGCCTATAAAATTTTTAAATTCACATCATTTGTTTTTAGAAAACTTTTGAGGCCCTACAAGACCATATGAGGGTCTTAAAATTTATAAAAATAATATAAATGGATATAGTTATTTATTATTGAATTATAATTTTTGAGACAGTCATTTTGACATAAACAAGATCTCAAACTGAGTTAAATATCAAAATTTATGGCTTCCAAAATTTTGGACTCCACATCATTTCTTTTTAAAACTTTTTAGAGGCCATACATGATATCACTCAAATTAATTTAACCAAACAAAATCACCTAAGGTAAATCTTGTACCCACTGAGTTAGGTTCACAAGTATTTTATTAATCAAAATAAAACAAGTACATGAAAAGGGTTTCTATCCAATTAACCCTTTTACATAGAAAAACATGTATTTATAAGTTTTATGCATGACCGATAAAACCAACCAACCTACTAACTAACTCTCATGGGAATCCCAATCGAAATGTAGTCCTAATTGTTTAACTCAAAAACATAAATGAATATAACTAAAGTTTGTTTAAGGGGGTATCTTTATAAAATATGCATGCCCCTTTATATTTATTATTTTACTTAATATTTATTATCTACCTAATATCTTAACCTAATGTTAAGAATTTGTAATAAGTCCTACCAAACCCCCCCATGATGCAAAGTCAATTCTTTGGATACATGCCAAGCATTTTTTTTAAATTTCTCAAATTTAATTCTATCAAGGGGTTTTTTGAAAATGTTAGTTATTTAATTAGAAGTTGGGTAGTATATTAGATCAAGTGCTTTATTCACCTCCAACATTCATAGATATTGATATTTAACATCCATATCTTTTGTTTTGGCATGAAATACTAAATTTTTAGACATTTTGATTGCACTTTTATTATCAATATACAATTGTGTAGGAGTAATATGATAAATTTAAAGATCTTCAAGAATGTGATGTAAATATACAATTTATCTATAAGCATCCCATGCTATGAAGTATCATGATTCTATTGATGAATTTGCCACTATATCCTAATTATTACAACATCGAGTAATGGTAGTTGATCCCATATGCATAGTGTATCTTGTTGTGGACACTCTGTCATCCAGACATCTGGCAAACTTTGCATCATAATACCTAACAATTTTGAAGTTCTTATTGAGATGGTACTCAAGGCCATATGTTTTCATTCCCTAAAGGTAATTAGGTACTCTCTTTTCTACATGCTAATGAATTTAACTAGGTTCATGCATAAACCTAGAGAAAATTCTAACTTGAAATGATATATCGGGCCTAGTAGTCATAAAATATATCAAACTTCCAATTAACTATCTATAGTTGGTGCCATCAATAAAAGCACTACCATCATCCTTAGATAATTTCAATTTAATTTTTATGGGAATGAGGGAAGGTTTAATAACATAGAAATATACTTAGTTTGTGAAATTAAAATACTTTTCTCTTTCAAAGTGACTTCTATACCAAGGTAATAGTGAAGAAGTCTAAGATTTGTCATTTAAAACCCATTTTTTTCATTCCTTTTAAATAGACTTATTAATAGGCTATCATTATACCTCTCATTTAACCAATCAATGGATTGATGTCATTTTCAACCATAGTAGTATCTAATTACTATTGGTAATGAGACTATTTGATATTAGACTTATATATTTCACTATTTGAGGGGTTTTCTTCTATTATGCTTTCTAAATCCTAAAAATAGTAAATAAAACTCTAACTCTAGTTTACGAAAAAGTAAATCTAAAATATTTTTTAATCATTCACACTATCAACATCTAGAACTCAAACATCTAGAATAAGACATATAATGCCCTCACTTGACTTACCTAACTAGGTAGGATAACATGATATTAAAAATCTGAGAATGTTGTTTATTGTCACTTAAATAGCTACTACTCAATTTTAAATATGAGATGAATTAGCAAACTTAATCTAGTTTGACAAACACACCCTTGCATAAAATAAATCTACTTGTATTGAATAGAAATAACTCTTGCATGTAAATGAAACACTCTTTCATGAAAGGAAATTCACACTTGCTTTTAGAAATGAGATCACTCTTATTTTTGGAAAAGTAAATCACACTTTCTTTTGGAAATGAAATTCACTGTTGTGTTTAAAAACAACCACTCTCTACATTGAAATGAAATCACTTTGCATTTAAAAGAAATTGCTATTATGGTTACAAGTAAATTACAGTCTACAATGATTAAAATATATCTGAAGTAAAAAAATGGTTCTAAATTATTAAACTAAAAATTATTAATTTATCTTGATCATTAGAGAAGTGGGCTCCTTCCTCAGAATAGGAATTACTTTTACTCAAAAATAAAGGAAAATGTTTGTATATCTATCTTATTTAAAAGAACATATACAAATATGAAATGATGAATTTTATTTCCAACTTTTAACTTTTCTTCAACAATCAAAAATTTTGAACTTCCTATAATAAGAAAGAGATGAGTATAAACTCATCTCGACATCTATTCACATGATACAAAATCTTAAAAATATTAAAACCCAAATCTTTTTATTCAAAATATAGATAATATAGGAATTAGATCCCATGCTTATAAGAAGGTGTTGGAACCAACTCAACTAACTATAGATAGAAAATAACTAACCTAAACTAAAAATACTTATCCATTTTACATAATAAAGATACAAATATATCCAAACTACTTTAACCCATTACCATGAATGGTAATGTCTAAAATAAGACATCTAAAAAATAGAAAGTTTATTTATAGATATCTACATAATTACTATCTTAAATAATAAGATCTATCTGGCCTTCAGAGCACATCCAAGTATCTTTAGAGCATCCTATATAGGGCTTCAGAGCACCTTCTATAGGTCCTTAGAGCATACCTAGAATTCTTCAGAGCACCTTGTGTATGTATTCAGAGCACAACTAAAGCATATTCAGAACACTTCTAGAGCATCTTTAGAGTGTTTTAAAAATGTTTAATCTTCAAAGCTCGCTTGTTAAATCCTTAAAATTATCACCAAATAGAGTTATCAAATTTATGTGTTTCCTTCTCAAAATTACCCCATCATTGGGATGTGTTGTTGTACTCAAAACTATGTTATTCATCCAAGCTAGACACAATAACAAATTACATACAAATAAATAACAAATTGAATTCATTTCCTACTTAGACAAGACTTTAAATATTAAATGCAAAGTAATATATAACCTAAGGAAACACTTTATGGATAGTTTATATAGTTATGATGAGCTATATGAAATGATCATCATTTCTCCTCCACACTTTACCTTTTATAAGTCCTCTTACAAATAAATGGGATGATTAATCTCTAATTCAAAAATATTGACTCAAATCTCTGACTTGAATCATAAAATTGAAAATGATGGCCCCAACAATGGTGGTCCCTTGGTAAAAATCCAAAATAGTTGATAGTTATATGCAACCATGCTTAAAATTCAACTTCTCCTTGAGAAATCCAACCCTACCATGGAGATAGAGGACACAAAATGATAGGAGGCCTAAACCTCATACCAATCCATACATATAAACCTCTTTCCTCTAAGATCCAAGTGATTATTTGGGCAATTGATTTGGCTTTTCTTTGACTCCATCTAATGTCGATGGGGTTGAGGGCATCCCTATGCATCAACTCAATAGGTAATGTCTCCCACATGGAAAAACTAACATTGATAATATTGGTAGAATGGTGGTTTAGAAAATCTCTAAAATAAAAAATATTAAATCTCAATAGCACATGAGAGTTATTCTTCATATGCATATGATACAATGGTTGTAAATCATAAATAAGTTTTTTTGCTTCTAGAAATTATGGTCTCATACATAACCCAATGGTGATTTTTGATCCCAAAAATTTATTATTATCTTCATACCAAGTTATTTGGTTCCTTAGAGTGGAGATAAATGCATGTGAATGTGTCTCTCCAACAAATAAATTTATAAAAAATCTAGATTGATAACCTAACAACAAATTGAAATTAAAAGATTGACAAATGGCATTCTACCTTTCTTCATTACTCTTGAAAAAAATTTCCATAAATACATGATCATATTCAATGATATGTGAAAAATCAAGGGAAATTAATTGAATTTGTCATTTATAAAACTACTCATGTAGAAAAAGAACATAAACTAATAAAGGCTAACTACATGCTAATAGTTTCTTAAAAATAGAATAAATGTGTTGGATAGAAGCTTGTGCTTTCTAAAATTATTATTGGGATTCTTCCAATTTATTTTGAGATTCCTCCTTAAGCTTATCATTTTCATCTTTCAACTTCTTAAAATTCTTCTAGGCGTTATAACATATAGAGATCATTTCATGTAATGGAATAGTGAAAGAGGGAACAACTCTTGTTGGTCCCTCTATTTGAACTACAATTTCTCTTCTTTCTCTTTACATTGCCTAAATAAAGTCTTGTAACATATAATTATGAGTGGTAAATGCTCTTATTCTATCATTTAGTTGGGATATCAATGCATTTATATCATCAATACTTTCTCTTAGATTATTAATCTGATTATGCTTATCAACATTGGCATTTTGTAAATCAGTAATCTGAGTGTCCTTAATAGTAAGACAATTTTACATATTACTCAATTATTGAGTCTATGAAAACATTATATTATGGACCCTAGTCTGTTCAACTTGTATTCCTTGAATAATTATTTATTGTTCATTAACTCTAATAATAGATTATTCCCACCTTTGTTTCAAATTAGAAATCATCAAGTTCTTACCTTTCAAAGTTGAATGGATAAAATCATACTCTACTTGTTATTGCCTAATTTTTTCCTTATAGCATGAAAGACCCATGACATGCTATAATTATTTATCTTCATTAATATAATAAGGAGAATATGGACATGTTTCAATTAAGGGTGCCTTACCCTTATCAGCAATAGAGAGCATAGGATGCTCTACTTCTTGTCCTATAACTTCTTCTACTAGGGTTCCTTCTACAAATACAATTTCTTATTGTCGGGGTTCTTCTACAATAATTACTTCAACATTTGTAATATCAATAGGGGAGATTATTCTTCCTAAAGTATATATGTGGCATGCACATCTTCTTCTTTTTATTCCTATAAGATAAGTTAGTAACTGCATCAGAGTTTAGTTTGAGGAAGATGAGGGGTATTTGAAGAAACTCCCATCTGTCACTTTGATCTTTAGCATAGTATATTTGAAACCATACTTGATGAATATGGTAGTTCTATAATGTAAATTAGGGATTATTGAATCTATATAGAGGTAGGGTGTGGTGTTTACTTGATAGAAATTGGAGATAACTTTCAAAGGAAAGAGAACTAATCTTTCTAACCTCTTGGTTTACTTAGAAAATAATGGCAACAAATAAGTTTAATCATTCCATGATGGTAGGTAGACTAAGTACCTCTTCTTATCTTCTAAGAAACATTAATCAAAGAATTATGAAAGAAAGATGGAAGATTGATATTATATTCTTCTCAAAAATCTCCTTTCTTCAAGTGAAGAAAGAGTCTCATAACATCTCCACCCACTACTGTAAACTGACCATCATAAGTGATAAGTTTTATTATCTAGAAAATAACACTTTTCCAAGGTTGAGGAAGACTTGATCTCATAATTACCTTAGCACTTCTTATGGTAAATTGGAAAATTTAGGGTAGGGCTCATTTTATTCAACAATCATGTAAATCAAGTCATAAAAACTGATCTTTTCAATAGTAATGACCCCCTCCTTAGGAATCCTAGATAGTACACTACTTACAGAGGGATTCACTAGAGTGTTCTTCCCTTTGATGATAGCATGATCGTAATCAAAATTCTCATAGAATTCTTGCATAATTTATTCATATAATCCTTAAAACATTTTAAAAAAATTTAAACAACCTACAAATTCAAAAACATCTTTGGCTACTTCATCTTATAGCAATGCATCAAAGTATTCTAGTTCACTCTTTTTCTTTCTCCTACCCATCTTCAAAGCAAGCCCTATTTAATTGGAAATTTGACTATACTATAAAAACACAAAGCTCAAATTTTCATAGGAAGTAAGGGAAGTAAGAGGTTAGGGATACGACACAGTGATTTATGGCAATGGAAATACAACAATGAATAATAAAACAAGGTATTTTAGGGATTATGACAAGAATTATGGTGGTAGTTATGGCTATCTCTTCAGAGCATGTGAGATATAATGGAAAGGTGATTTATCTGATAGTATAATGATGTGGCATAAAGGTTTTTATTATAAGTACTTAGAGTAATAATCATAATAAATTGTGCATCGTATGAAATGTTTTTGAAAAACCCTCTATTTAAAAACATAGTCACATCAATCCTATTTGAAAAGACCATTTAAAAACATCATTACATTAAATCTATTGGAGAAGATATTTTAAAAATACTATCACACCAATTTTATGGTGATGATGCTGTTGACTCTTCATACCCATGTGAATTTATAAAAATGTGTCCATGTGAAAAGTGTTGATTGCCTAATGATTACACACAGATGCATAAAATAGAAAAATGCCTTATCCTTTACAAAAATAAATACAATTATACCTTGTCATCTAAATCCATGAATATCTTCAAAAGATGCCATGTGTCTTTCAAGGATAAACAAATCTAAAAGATAGGTTAGTTGAAAATAATTTTATTTTATTATATAAATTTTTGTTTTGAAAGGTAACATTTACTAGTTTTCGCCTTTCAATATTTTTATTTTTTATTTTTATTATTTTCTCTTTTTATAGTTTTATATTTTTTTTGAATTTTGAAGGGAGGAGAACTATCATTTAATATTTTTTATCACTCTTTATTTATTATATGTCTATTACAAAGATCATTTATCCTTAATGGAAGAACCAAGTTCTTCCATAAGGTCAAATTGATCTTGTTTTTTTCTCAATAAACTCTTCCTTATTGAGAGGTCTTCTATACACCTTAAGCCTATGACCATTGACCAAAAGTGTCCCTTGGTCACCATCAATAGGTTGAAGCTAGATAGATCCATTACTGAAAGTGGTTTTGATTAGGTATAGTTCCAACAATCTTATCATTAGCTTACCCTTGAAGTTT
The DNA here is from genome assembly GCA_037957365.1 of Torreya grandis. Lineage (NCBI taxonomy): Eukaryota > Viridiplantae > Streptophyta > Pinopsida > Cupressales > Taxaceae > Torreya > Torreya grandis. The sequence continues at coordinate 4,494,701 of JARHVA010000191.1, forward strand.
TAGAATTTATAATTAAATAGAAGTGCCCAATCACCGTCTTAAAACTAGGTTTTTCTAATGTGTGTGTCATGTCACTACTTTCTCTATTTTTGGATCATGTTTTTATAAGTGGGTGTATTCATTCTCAATTCATATATTCCATTTAGTTACATTATTCTTTCTTTTTATACTTCATCAAGATCTATTCCCATGTCAGTTGTTGTCTCCAATGTCTGTAATTCAAATTATATAGGTAACAAAGGTTTATTTCCATAAACAAGTTCATATGGAAAGAATCCTATAGTTTTCTTCCATTTTGTAATGTATACCAACACTACTTCAAGTACTTTTTCTACCCAATCTTTTCTACTATTATTCATAATCTTGGTCAAAATATTTTCTAGCTCTTTGTTGGTGACTTCCACTTGCCCATTGATTTGGGAGTGATATGGTGAAGATTTACTATTATTGATATAGTAAAACTCTATAAAGGATTTGATCATGTTGGACATGAATTGGGGTCTTTCATTTGAAACAATATATCTAGGAGATCTAAATCTCAACATGATCTTAAGGTATATAAAATCAATAACCATTTCTTCCCTAGAAAATGTGAGTGCCTCCACTTCAACCCACTTGGTAACATAATCGATGCATATTAATAGATATTATTTTCTTTGAGATGGTAGGTTTATTGATCCAAAAAAGTTTAAATGCCATTTTTAAAATTTTTCTAAACTTATTTGAGGATGAAGAGACATTTCAGAAGATAAGATATGCTTACCATACATACCTTTTGACATAATTGTGAAGAGATGGCCATTAGTAACCTACACCAAGGACATTATGAATGTTCCTCTTTACTAAAAAGTATCCTATTATTATTTAAATATGGTATGATCTAATTATGTCATACACCTCATCTTCTCTAACACATATGCAAAGTATATTATCAAATCTAGTTTTCAACATCATGTCTTTAAACCATTTGAAATGAGAATTATCTCTAAACAAACATTTTATTTTTTTAGAGGTAAAAAAATGAGGGAAATTTCCTAATTACAATTAATTTTCCATATTTTCAAACCATAGGGAGTATGTGGATATGGAAAATAGTTGTTCATATAGAAAAGAGTCTTCCATGGGTTTATTTTCTCTTGTAGTGATCAATCTAGATAAAAAGTTAGAAATAATATTATACTTCCCTAGTTTATCTATGATAGTTATGTTAAATCTTGTAAAAATAGGAGATATCTAATTATTATTCCACCTGCTACTAGTTTATTCATTAAATACTTAATTACTGAATGATATGTATAAATGAATACTTGATAACCATTAATGTAATGTCTAAATTTATTTCTAGCATATATAACAACATGAAACTCTTTTTCTATGGTAGTATAGTTATTCTCTATTGAGGTAAGATTCTTGTTGATATAATAAATTGCATACATCTTTCCATCCTCATCTCTTTGACCTAAGGCTTCTCCTATTGTAGTATTGGACACATCAATATAAACATGAAAAAGTTTTTCCCAATTAGGTCCTTTCAATACTAGATCAATCATTAATTTATTATTTAATGTTTCAAAGGCTTCTTAACATTTATTAGTTTATACAAATTCACTATCCTTTTCTAACAAAGAAAACATAGGGGTAACTATCTTACTGAAATCTTTAATAAATCTTCTGTAATATCCTACATGACCAAGAAAAATTTTAACATTAGTTTTTGTTTATGGAATTGGGAGGTTATAAATTACCTCAATATTTTTTTGATCTATCTTTATTCCTTGAAAAGATATATGATGTCCTAAAATTATCTTTTCATCAGCCATTATAATGTATTTTTCATGACTCAAAGATACCTGGTGATCTTCACATCTAGTCAACACTTTATCCAAGTTATTTAAAGCTTCATTACATGTAGTACCATGGATAGTGAAATCATCCATGTACACTTCCACACAATTTTTTTTAAGATTAGAAAAGATTACTAACATTGCTCTTTGAAAGGTATTGGGTACATTGCATAATCTAAAACAAAGGACTATATAAGCATATGTTCCTCAAGGGTAGGTAAATGTTATTTTGTATTGATATTTAGGTGTTATTATGATTTGGTTATATCTATTGAATCCATCTAAGAAATAAAATTACAATTTTCCTACCAAATTTTTGTCCAAAATTTGATCAATGAAAGGTAAGGGAAAATAGTCTCTCATGGTGGCTTTGTTCCATTCTCTATAGTCTACAAAAACTCTCTATTTCCAATTATTTTTAGGCATAATAATAAGGTTTGAAACTCATTGACTATAATATATAGGATATATAAAACCAACATCTAATATTTTTCTATTTCTTTCTTAATAATTTCCTTCAAAGTTGGGTTAATCCTTCATTGTTGTTGTCTGACTGGTCTAACATTTTCAGTATATTTATGATGCTTACAAACATTGGGATGCATTCCTTTCATGTCACTATAATCCTAAATAAAATATTTTATGTGTTTTACCATAACATCAAAAAAATTCTTTTCTTATTGGTTAGTTAACTAACTATTAATAGTTAATAATTTGCCTGGTTGAACTACAATTTATTTAGTGTCTAGAACATTAGAATTCAATAGTTTGTATTCAATCAAAAAATAATTCAATGAACATGTGGGTGGTAGTAACATGTGAAATTTGGCTACATATTTGTTAAAATTTTCACTTTTGGAAAGCATATTGGTCAATGGACAATGAAAATAATGTAAAAAATTTTTTTTCCCATTTTGAGCCCAATTAACTATGGCTTGTTGAATGTCTTGTGGATTGGTTAATATATTTGGTGTGATTAAGACATTGATTTTATTTTCAATAGTGGAGGTGGATTCTTACCATTTATGATATTTCATCTTTGAAGTATAACTTTCAATCTTTGGATCATAGCTTTCAATCTTTGAAGCATAACTTTTGATCTTTGGATCATAGCTTTCAATCTTCAAAGCATAGATTCTAGTCTTTATAAATAAGCCACTAATCTTCATAAATAAGTCACTAGTCTTTAGAGCTAAGTCACTAGTCTTGAGATCTAAACCTTTAGACTTCAGAGCAAAACTATCAAACTTTAGATCAAAATCATTAAACTTTGGAGTTAAACTATCAAACTTCAAATCAAAATCATCATACTTTAGAGCTAAGATCTCTTGGTCTAAATCTTCTAATATTTATTCTTCAAACTCTTGGGCATGTTATTTGATGATAACCATGGCTAAGGAAGACAAACTAGTCTAGTTTTATTTTAGTTGATCCACCCATATTTATTTATAAAGACCCATGGAATGTTTAGCATATGGATATAAATATATCTATTTAGTGTGAATTCCTTTAGAAATGGTCATGTTTCTAGATCTATAATCAATTTTTGTTGTAACTATAGCTAACCAAGGCTGATTGGATACCCTACCCTCTTTCATTTAGGTTGAAAGATAATGAAATCAATAGGGTATTCTCAATAATTCATTATGATTGGTACATTCTCTATGGTTCCTTTAGGGGTAATAGTCAATTGATCTACCATTTTTAAGATTATTGTGGTAGGTTGAAACCCTATGAGAGATAAATACTCTACTACGTTGATAATATTATGTTTATAATAGCTCCTAGATCTACTATCACATTTAGAATGGACTCATTCAAAAATGTCATAGTCATCACAATATTGCCAAGATATCTATATTTAGGAACAAGTATGTTTCTTAATAGTATATCAATAATCTTCTCATTTACATAAATTATTTTGGGATACTACTTCTTTCTTATTGGTGCTTTGATGCATAATCCCTTAATGATTTGATTTAGATCAAGAATGCCTTTAATATTTATTAACATTAAAATTTCAATCTTCATTTCTTTGTGGTTGGTTGACCTATTTCTCAATTGATGGTGGTTGAGGTTATGGAGGCATCCATGCCTACTATGGAGTAAATCTTCTTTGTGGTTGATACTATGGATTTGACCATTGAGGTTATGGTTATTATACCCAATGTGATTGTTGATTTTGTGGTTATGCCCAAGGTTGACTTTGGAGCATTCCCCACATATATGGCATCCACTCTTGATAACCCCATATTTGTGGTTATGGTGGTCCCCATGTTAGTGGTGTGACTTGTCCAACCCATAGTGCCATCCATGTATTGGGATGAAATCTTGTATCAAACTAATTTTAAGGTTGGTTGTATTGGTTACCTTGTTTTTGAATGAATTTTACTTCTTCAATGGTATGTGATTATTATTTCACTTGGTTTCTTATATTAAAAAGGTGTTTTTAATTCTTGGTATCATGATCTAGATCACAAATACCATATACCTCTATTTTGTATAAGGGATAATCTTTAACTACATGTTTGAGTCTGCATTTAGGACAATAGATTGATAATTATTTAGAATTATTAGCATTGGATTTTGCTTTGAGGCCATCTAAATTAGATGTTAATTTCACTAGAATGTTTACCTTGAAATTGGTAAATTCTTCCATTGATTTACCAACTTCAAGTGATTTTACTAACCTTGATTCCTTATACTAGGTCTTATTCTAGAGTAATTAGTACACAATGCTAAAATTTGATGGAATATTAACTTGTCAATTAACCTTTTACCATTAGATTTAAGTCATCATCTAACCTTTTTATAAATACTATTTTAACAAACTCCTTAGTGAGTTCATAACCACTCCTTTTATGACTAAATATAAACCTATCAAGGTAATATTTTAAGGTTTCGTATTCATTTTGTTTGATCTTAAAAAAATCTTCCTTTTATTCTCTAACTCTACAATAATCTTGATATTTGTCCAGAAATGCAATTTCCATTTCATCCCAAGTGGCTATATAATTAACCACAAGGCCCATTAACTATCTCATGGATGCATACTTGATTGTATATGGGAATAATTTTAACTTTCAATTGTCTATGACATAATCATACGTTTGACAGAGAACTTGATACTCAAAGAGGAACTGATCTAGATCCTCTAAAGATTTACCTCTAAAAGTGGGTAAAATGGATGGTGAAATGTTTTTCATATAATTTATGTCATCAAGACCAAGATTGATTGGATAAGAGAAAGGTTTGTCCTATTAAGGTTGACAATTAGGGTTTTCCAAATGTGCATGTTCATCCCCCATGTCTTCTTCCCAACTTTGGTTATCAATCAAATTTAAATTTTTCTTCTTGGGTGTTTGGTCTATGGTCTATATTAAGAGGAGAATATTTGGTCAACTCTTCTACTTATATGGATGGCAGATAAACTATTCTAGAAAGAGGATTTTTAGAATCAATTATACCTATAAGATAAGATTTTTGGAATAAGATCCTTCTTGTAGGATCTATTTGTGAGGCAAACCCTATTCAAGAGAGGAATAAAAAAATGGCTATCAAGTGCCATTGTTTCACTTTCTAATCTTTCCTACAAGGCTTTGACCCTCTCTTCTTCTTTATTTATTTGGGATCGCTTAGAGATAAACCATTCTTGAGAATCTTTTGGCCAGTTCATTAATCTAAAGAATCTTAAATTACTTATATGTTTTTGAATTTTATGAATGATTTTATACTTCCTTATATAAGTCTAATGTAGGATATCACTGACACTTATTGATGAATTTAAGTCCCTAGAAATGGTGCTAAAAATGATAGGTTATTGTTATACCTATAATTTATCTAATCAATGGATTGGTGTCATTTTAAACCAAAGCATTGTTTAATGGATATTTGCAATGAGATTATTTGATATTGGAGTTATATAGTTCATTATTTGGGGGGGTGTGTGTGTGTGGGTGGGGGGGTTTACTTCTAATGTGCCTTCTAAATCCTAAAAGTAGTAAATGAAACTCTAACTCTAGTTTACAAGAAAGTAAACTTAAACTTGCTTTTGGAAATTAAATAGCACTTGCTTTTGGAAATGAAATTCACCCTTGTATTTAAAAACAATCACTCTTTACTTTGATAGAAAATCACTCTGCATTTAAAAGAAATTACTATTGTGGTTAAAAGGAAATTATAATTTATAGTGAATAACATATATTTGATGTAAAAAAATAATTCTAAACTATTAAACTAAAAAATACCAATTTATCTTGATCTTTAGAGAGAAGTGGGCCCTTGCTCCTTCCTTATAATAGGAATTAATTTTACTTTCTAGAATTCTAAACTTTTATTCAACAATTAAGAATTCTAAACTTCCTAAAATGAGAAGGAGATGTGTATTTAAACTCATCTTAGCATCTATTCATAAGATATAAAATCTTGGAGATCTTAACATGCAAATCTATTTATTCAAAATATAAACAATTTAGGAGTGAAATCTTACACTTTTAGGAAGGCATTGGAACTGACTCAACTAACTATAGACAAAAATAACTAACCTAAATTGAAAATACTTATTTGGTTTACAAAATAAAGATCCAAATGTATCTATAATACTTTAAGCCATTACCATGAATGGTAATGTCTAAAATAAGACATCTAAATATTAAAAGTCTATTTATATATATCCATAAAATTACTATCCTAAATAATAGGATCCAGATGGTCTTTAAAGCATATCCACGTATCTTTAGAGCATCTTATATAGGTCTTTAGAGTAACTTGTATAGGTCTTTAGAACATACATAGACTTATTCAAAGCATCATATGTATGTCTTCGAAGCACACGTAGAGCATCTTTAGAGCACTTATGGAATGTCTTTAGAGTGTCTTCAAAGATTTCAATCTTTGGATCTTGCTCACTGAATCCTCAAAATTGTCACCAAAAAGAGTTTTCAAAAATGTGTGTCGCCTTCTCAAAATTACCCCATCATTGGGATGTGTTACTATACTCAAATTTTTGTTATTCATCCAAGTTGGACACAATAACAAGGTAAATAATTAGTAATAAATTACATATAAATAAAGATTAAATTGCATTTATTTCCTACTTAGACAAGACTTTAACTATTAAATACAATACAATATATAACCAAAGGTAACACTTTATGGATAGTTTATATAGTTATGATGAGTTATATTAAATTCTCATCACTTGTTATGGTTTCCATCATTGCCTATGATACACAAGTAATCAATATAGAGAATAAGAATTACTAATTTCTTACCTTGCATTTTAATATAGAGAGTGTCATTAGATTCACTATGTTGAAAGCTAATTTTCTTCAAGTATGAATCCATTTTTTCATACCAAGCCCATAAAGAGCTTTGATCAATTTACATACTTTGTTATCTACACCCACTTTCTCAAAACCTTGAGGTTGATTCATAAATAATTATTGTAAATAAATATTCAAAAAAGCACTTTTAACATCCATTTGATGTACTTTATTACCATTCTATGCTGCTAAGGAAAGTACCATACTAATTATGTTCCATTTGAAAGTTGGTACAAATGTTTCCTCATAGTCAATACCTTTTTATTGCACATAGGATTTCAAAATAATTCTTGCCTTATGTTTATCAATGGATCCATCTAATTTATACTTAGTCTTATAAACCTATTTTCATCTAATGGGTTGAACATGTGGAGGAGGATCAACTAAAACCTAGGTACTATTGTTAAGAATTTCATCATACTAACTTTTCATTGCATGTCACCAAACCTATTTAGTAGAAGCCTCATCAAAATTAGATGGCTCAGTGGAAAGAGTGGTAACAACCATTGCATAGTTAACCTATTTAAGAGAACTCCTAGAAACCTATGAGACCAATTTCATATGTTGTCATGTCAAAAAAATTACTTTGTGCCCATTTTGTATATTTTTTCAAATTATTTAGATCAAAAACACTAGAATTATCATCATGTACACCAGTTGAAGGAATACTTGGAGAATTTTCAACATTATCTAAGTCAGGTACTTATGAAGTACTAGATGAAATAGATGGAATACTAGTCTCATACCATAACCTATGAGAGTTGGCCTCATTATTCAATCCCTTTTCACTTTTTTAAATCTTCCTCTCTAACCTATCAAATTGAGAAACAATATTTGTTATAATGCCATTAAAAAAATTAGAAGCAACCAAGAAGAATTTTGGGTTTAGAAATATGATAAAAATTTAAAGTGGACATATATGTTTGAAATACACCATCTATTATAATGTGTATGCCTACTATTATACCACCACCACTTTTTTCTCATAGTAATTAATATTATTGTTACATCTTCAAAAAATGTGGATGAAACTCCACTTATTATGCAAGAGCCTAATAATTATTTCTAAATCATTACCATTGATTTGAAAGTTCTATGATGATAATTTTACTTCTATTTCCATAGTTGAACTTCTATAATTATCATTGTACTATGGTCTTGTATTGTATTATTAAACATTTTATAATTTTGATGATCCCTTGGATATGATCCAAAAACCCATGGTGGGAGACCCATCAAGTCTAATTTGTTATGATGAGCTTGTTGCTATTTTATAGTTTAGATAAGCACACAAAAGCCTTTCCCAAGAGGTCTTTGAGTTACCTGGTATGATTTTGTGTCACTTATTTTAATTACTATTATGGGGTCGAATTCATCTCCAAATATTAAATTGTAAGTTCAAGAAAGGTGACTCACACTCAAAGGTATTTGAATTGGTGAATTAAATCATCAAAAAGGTATAATTTTAGGGGGGGATAAATATTAAGGAGACAAATCCCTATTAGAAAATTTGCTTATATTACATATTCAAAAAATTTGGATGAATCTCCCTTTATTATGCAAGAGCCTATTATTTTTAAATCATTAACACAATCTATACATCAAAATTACAACTCCTTTGGTTTCAATCAGGGGGCATCTGTATTCACTAAATAAATAGCACAATTGTGGGTTATCAAGTTTTATCCTGGTGATTGCAATGGAGAAATTGATTTTGTTAAAATGGCACTAAAAAAATTAGAAGCGACCAAGAAGAATTTTGGGTTTAGAAATATGATAAAAATTTAATGTGGACATATATGTTTGAAAGACACCATCTATTACAATGTGTATGTATACTATTTACCACCACCAATTATTTATCCTAATAATTAATATTAATGTTACATCTTCAAAAAATGTGGATGAAACTCCAATTATTATACAATAGCCTAATAATTATTTCTAAATCATTACCATTGGTTCCAAAGTTCCATGACAAAAATTTTACTTCTATTTCCATATTTGAACTTCTATAATTTTCATTGTACTATGGTTTTGTAGTGGATTATTGAAAATTTTCTTATTCTAATGATCCCCTAGATGTGATTGAAAACCCCATTGTAGGAAACCCATCAAGTGTAATTTATTGTGATGAGTTTGTTGTTATTTTATTAGAATAAAATTCCCTAAATTATAAAAATATACATTTAAAGACAATCTATAAATGGATTCAAAGTCTATATATAGTAAGTGTTATGAGGCAGACTAGTTAATATGCCCTCACATAACCATAATTTAGATAAGTACACAAAATCCTTTCCCAAGAGGTCTTTGAGTTACTAGGTATGATTTTGTGTCACTTATTTTAATTACCATTTTAGGGTTAAATTCATCTCTAAATACTAGTTTGTAAGTTCAACAAAGGTGACTCATCCTTAGAGATATTTGAATTGGTGAAATAAATTATATCAAAGGTATAATTTCAAGGAGGGATAAAAATGAATGAATCAAATCTCTATTAGATAATTTTCTTATGTTACATCTTCAAAAAATGTGGATTAAACTCCATTGATTATGTAATAGCCTATTATTTCTAAATCATTGCCACAATCTCTATGCCAAAACTGTAACTCCCTTGGTTTCAATCAAGGGGCATCTATATTCACTAGATAAGGATCATAGTTATGGGTGATCAGGTTTTATCTTGGTGAGTGCAATGGATAAATTGATTTTATTACAATGGTGTTATTAGAAATGACCAAGAAGAATTTTGGGTTTAAAAATATGATAAAAATTTAAAGTGGACATATATGTTCAAAAGACATCATCTATTCTAATATGTATGCCTACTATTATATCACCACCACTTGTTTCTCCTAATAATTAATAATGTTACATATTCAAAAAATGTGGATGAAACTCCACTTATTATGCAAGAGCCTAATAATTATTTTTAAATCATTACTATTGGTTCTAAAGCTCCATGACAATAATTTTATTTCTATTTCCATATTTGAACTTCTATAATTTTCATTGTACTATGGTATTATAGTATATTATTAAACATTTTATAATTCTTATGATCCCTTGGATGTGATCCAAAAACCCATGGTAGGAGACCTATCAATTTTAATTTATTACGATGAGTCTAATGCTATTTTATTGGAATGAAATTACCTAAATTATACAAATCTATATTTAGATACAATCTATAAATGGATTCAATAGAAATAATATATATAGTAAGTGTTCTAAAGTGAACTACTTAATATACCCTCACATAACCATAATTTATATAAGCACATAAAATCCTTTTCCAAGAGGTCTTTGAGTTACTAGGTATGATTTTGTGTCACTTATTTTAATTACCATTATGAGGTTGAATTCATCTCCAAATATTAGTTTCTAAGTTCAAGAAAGGTGACTCACCCTTAAAGGTATTTGAAATAGTGAATTAAATTATTTCAAAGGTATAATTCTTAGGGGGGATAAAAATTATGGAGTCAAATCTCTATTAGACAATTTGCTTATGTCACATCTTCAAAAAATTTGGATGAAACTCCACTTATTATACAAGAGCATATTATTTTATAAATCATTAGCACAATCCCTACATCAAAATTATAACTCCCTTAGTTCAGACCCCAATATTAAGATTCAAAGTTGAAGTACTCAATCTGTTGTTGGCTAAAATATTTAACCATGACTCTCCGTTGAAATATCACACAACTTGTTGTCATGAATAAAAAATTTATGTATATAGATTGGTATGGTGTAGACTGCTTATGCCCTCACATAACCATAATTTAAATAAACTCATAAAATCCTTTCTCAAGTCTAGGTTTTGAGTTACTAGGTATGATTTTGCATCATTTATTTTAATTACCATTTTGATGTTGAATTCATCTCCAAATATTAGTTTGTTAATTCAAGAAAGGTGACTTGATCTCATAGGTATTTGAATTGGTAAATTAAATTATCTCAATAGTATTTTATGGTGGCTAAAAATTAAGTAGTCAAATCCATATTACACAATTTAATCATGTAATTTAATGAACAAATATGAATAAACTTATTTAATTAGAATAATTATAATAAACATTAAAAATTTGTAAATATTTTTTATATTAAAAGACTATTTGAGTTTATTATTAATTTTTATTTATGTTTAAATCATTAAATGTTTTTATTAAATAATTTACATAATTTTTTAAATGTTTAATATGTTTAAATATATAAATATTTTTTTTTTAAAAATTCCTACGTGCTTCAAAATTAGGGAAAGATTTCTCTTTCCATTATTTTGTCTCAGGTTTTCTCTCCCTTTTGAAGGCTGATTTTTTTTTTATTGACTGTTAGGTTAACTATGGCATTAGTGGTGGAATCATTGACCCCATTTTTCACTATCATTTCTGAAGGTGTGGCATTAGTGGTGGAAGCTTTGACCCCATTTTCACTATTGTTTCTATAGGTGCTTCTTGTCAGGTATTTAATCTATGTAATGTATTGTTTTACTGTATCTAAAATGTATGATTTGTTTGGCTTGACATGAATCTTTTATTCATTATTTACTACTTTAAGTTATAACATCACTGAGATTCAGATAGACATAGATTTTTGTTATGAAATGGCCAAGATAATGAAATGGTAGAGATTAGGATTGTTTAGCACTTGTATTCAATAGGGACCCAAATGATGAATGTGAGAGAAAATCATATATTTTTTATTAACTGTAAGCAAATAATGAAATGACCAAGATAATGAAATGGACTAGATAATGAAATGGCAAAGATTAGGATTATTTAGCATGCACTTGTATTCAATAGGGACCCAAATAGTGAATGTGAGGGGAAAGCCAACATTTTTTTATTAACTATAAGTAAATAATGAAATGGTTGAGATAATGAAATTTCAAAGATTAGGATTGTTTAGGGCTTACTTATATTCAATAGGGACCCAAATGGTGAATGTGAGGGGAAAGTAGACATTTTTTATTAACTGTAAGCAAATAATAAAATGGGAGATAATGAAATAGTAGAGATTAGTATTGGTTTGTGCTTACTTGTATTCAATAGGGACCCAAATGGTGAATGTGATGGAAAATAAGAATTTTTATTAACTATAAGCAAATAATGAAATGGTCAAGATAATGAAATGATGGAGATTAGGATTATTTAGCACTTCAATAGGGACCAAAATGGTGAATGTGAGGGAAAAACAAACATTTTTTATTAACTTTAAGAAAATAATCATAGTAAAAAAGTGATGTGATGTGAGAGGGTTTCAATGGTTCCATTATTTCTATCCCATTGCATCATTCATCCATTAGCTCTATTAAGATACTATGAGTTGAAAAGTCATTTTTTGGCCTATTCTAGGTTATTATTATTTGAGTTGAATTTTTTCCATTTTATACTAAGTTTAAAAGTCATTTTTTGGGGTGGTGAACTTTTTCTTCATACTACATCATAAAATTTAATGAATGATTGATTTAATAACACCTAGCATTTTTATTTTAGGTGGTAAAGTTTTCCCTTATGCATTGATATTCTTGGATAGAAGGGTCCCATGCATCAATATATATTAAAAATTTCTTATAAAATATTTTCACATATTATATAGGAGTAACTATTATTTATGGAGAAGTTTTTGAGGGGTGAGAAGCAGTAGGGGGCTGAAGATTTATATGGATGCTCCTTTTTTTGGGGTTGCTATCTATCATTTGCATCTAATCATTTTTTTATTTTTTATTTTTTAAAAATTTGTAGTAAAATGCTCATAATTTCTCTTAGCAGAATATTACACATAATTTTTGTATTCTTCAGAGCATATCTAGATATCTTTGGAGCATCTAATACAGGGCTTTTGATCACCTTGTATAAATCTTTAGAGCATTCTTAGACTTATTTAGATCATCCTGTGTATGTCTTTAGAGCACACCCAAATAGTATTCAAAGCAATTTTGGAGAATATTTGGAGTGTCCTTTAAGCATTTAATCATCGAAGATCTCTTGCTAAATCCTCAAAATTATAGCCAAAAGAGTTGTAAAAACTGTGTTGCTTTCTCAAAATAAACCCTCTTTGGGATATTTTACTATACTCAAAATTACCCCATCCTTGGCATATGTTCCTCTAATCAAAATTATTCCATCTTTGGGATGTGTTTTTGTACTCAAAATTGTGCTATTCATCTAAAACATAATAAGAATGTAAATAATTAGCAATAAATTACATGCAAACAATGAACAAATTGCATTCATATCCTACTTCGGCAGACTTTAACTATTAAATTCAATATAATATATAACCAAATGCAACACTTTAGGGATAATTTATATAACTATGATGATCTATATGAAATTTTCATAATTTTTCCCCCACACTTTAACTTTTGTAAGTCCTCTCATAAATAAGTAGGATGATTGATCCTTAATCCAAATTTCTTGATTCAAACATTTGACTCAGATCATAAACTACAAAATGATGGCCCCAATCATAATGGGCCCTTTGTAAGAATCTAAGATCTTTGATAACTGTATGCACCTAGGTTTCAAATTCAAATTTTTCTTGATAATTCCAACATTTCTATGGAGATAGAGGACATAAAATGATAGGAGGCCTAAACCTCATCCGAATCTAGACATCTAAACCTCTTTCCTCTAAGCATTGAGTGATTATCTGACAAACTACTTGGGCTCTTCTTAGACTCCATTTAATATTGATGGGGCTAAGGAATTCCATGTGCTTCAACTCAATAGGTAATGTCTCCCACCTGGTAAGACTTGTATTGAAACCATTAGCATAATGGTGGCTTATAAAATCTCTAAAAGTAGCAATATTAGATCTCAATAGCTCATGCTACTTGTTTGTCATATGCATATGATATAGTGGTTAAAAATAAGAAATAAGTTTATTTGATTCTATAAATTATGGTCTCATGCATAACCTAATGGTGCTTTATAATTCCAAAAATATATTTTTGGCATGTTACTATGCCATTTGGTTCCTTAGAGTGGAGAGAAAGGCATGCAATTTGTCTCTCCAACAAATAAATTTATCAAAAAACTAGATTGATATCCTAACAATAAATTGAAAGTATAGAACTCTCAAATGATATCCTACCTTTCTTCAATGCTCTTTAGAAAAATGTCTATAAATACATGCTCATTTTAAATGATATGTGAGATACCAAGAGAAATTAACTAAATGTGTCATTTATAAAACTACTCATGTAAGAAAAGAACATAAACTGATGAAAGTTGCCTGTATGCTAATAGTTTCTTAGAAATAGCACAAATGTGTTGGATAGAAGCCTATACTTTCTAAAATTATTGTTGGGATTATACCAATTGCCTCTGAGATTCTTCTTTAAGTTTGGCATTTTTATCCTTCAATTTTTGAATTTTCTTCTAGGTGATATAGGAAGTAGAGATTATTTCTTGTAATGGAATATGGAAAGAGGGAACAACTCTTGTTGGACCCTTTATCTAAACTATAATCTCTCATGTTTCTATTTACATAGAATGAATAGAGGCTTGTAACTTAGAATTATAAGTGGAAATCTCTATTATTCTAATAGTATGTCAAGCAATCATTGTATTTTTATCATAAATACTTTTTCTTAGATTATTAATCAGATTATGGTAATCAATATTGAAATTTTAAAAATTAGCAATCTTAGTGTCCTTGATAGCAAGATAATTATGAAAATTAGTAATTTGAATGTCCTTAATATCAAGATAATCTTTCAAATTACTCAATTTTTGGGTCTATGTAAACATTACATTGTGGACTACAGTCTGTTAAGCTTGTATTCCCTGAAGAATTATTTCTTGGTCACTAACTCTAGTAACAGATTCTTCCCACCTTTGTTTCAAATTATAAATCATCAAGTCCTTACCTTTAAAAGTTGATTGGAAAACATCTAACTCTATTTTTTATAGTCTAGTTGTTTCCTCATGGAATGATAAGGCAATGGCATGCTATAATTATTTTTATTTATTGATATAATGTGGAGAAGATGGATCTTCTTCAATCAAGGGTGCATTATCCTTATCAACAATAGAGGGCACAAGATGCTCTACTTCATTAGGTACAAATTCTTATGTTAGGGTTATCTCTACAAATACAACTTCTTTTATAGCCTTCACATCTTCTTCTTTCTCTTCTTCATGTAAGGTAAGTTAGTCAATGCATTAGAGTTTAGTTGGTGGAGGATGAGGGGTGTTTGAATAAAGTCCCATTTGTTACTTTGATCTTTGGTGCAGTATCTTTAGAAACAATGGTGGTAGAGATGGTTATTCTATAGTTTCAATTGTGGGTTATTTAATATGGATTGTAGTGGAAGGAGGAGAGGTAGAGCATGGTGTCTTTTTGGCAAGAACTGGAGAAAACTTTTAGAGGAAAGAGGACCAAGTCTTTTCACCCCTTGCTTTACTAATAAAATAATGGCAACAAATGAGTGTAACCAACCCATGATGGTGGGTAGAAATAGTACCTCATCTTATTTTCCAAGAAACATTAATTAGAACATTGTGAAGGAAAGAGGGAAGATTGATATTATATTCTTCTCAAATAACTCCTTTCCTCAAATGAAGGAGTCTCATAACAATTCCACCCACTACTATAAACTAACCATCACAAGGGATATATTTTATTATCCAAAAAATAATATTTTTCCAAGGTTGAGGAAGAATTTCTCTCAAAATTACCTTGGCTACTCCTTGGAGGGATTTTTCCAGTCTGGGGTGTGACTCATTTCCTTCAAAAAACATATAAATTTAGTCAGAAAAACTAATCTTTTCAATGTCAACTACTATGTCCTTAAGAATCCCAAATAGAGCACTAGTTATAAAGGGATTCACTAGAATGTTCTTCCCTTTGATAATAGCATGATCTTTATCAAAATTCTCATATAATTCTTGCATAATTAATTCATGGAATCCTTGAAACATATTAATAAATTCAACCAAATTTTTAATTCAAAGATGTCTCTGGTTGCTTCATCTTGTAGTAATGCATTAGAGGATTTTCATTCAATTTTTTTCTTTCTCCCACCCATTTTTAGATCAAGCACCATTTAATTACAAATATAGCTATACAATAAAAACATAGAGCTCAAATTTTCATAGGGAATAGGGGAAGCAAGGTTAGAGATACGACACAATAATTGTTGGCAGTGACAATGAAAAAATGAATAGAAAAGTAGGTTATATGATGTTATTATGATAATAATGATGGTTGTAGCTATGGTTATCTCTTTGAATCATGCAAGATATAATCGGAAGGTGTTTTATCTAGTCAAGTGGTAATATGTGTCATAAAGGTCATTATTGGTAGTACTAGGAACAATAATCATAATTAATTATGCATCATACCAAATCTTTTTGAAAAGACCCTATATTTAAAATATAGTTACATAAATCTTTTTTGAAAAGATCATTTTGAAACATCATCACAAAATACCGTCACATCAATTCTTTTAGAGATATTTTGAAAACACTGTTATATCAAATTATGGATTATAGCATTATTGGTCTAATGGAATTGTTTTGATTCTTAATGATGGAGGTGGATTATTCCCATTCATGATTTTTCATCTTTAGAGCATAGATATCATTCTTTGGAGCTAAACATTTAGACTTTAGAATAAAATTATAGTCCATTTAGACTTTGTCTATATATAAAAGTATAAAGCACCTAATTTATAACAAAAACTTTACATAAAAAAACACCATATATATATATATATATATATATATATATATATATATATATATATATGGTGTTTTTTATATGTATTTATATCCAATTACATCTACTTAATCCTTGTCTTGTCTAAAGAACCACTTGGGGGTTCTATTGATGGAGGAAATGGTTGAGCTAGAGTTTGTCCCATATGAATAGAGAAATGAGACCTATTCTAACTTGGTGGTTGTATACATTCCTACTTGGACCATGGATTTAAAATTTTAATTGATGAGATCATATAGTCTTAATGTGGGATGAATTCACAAAAGACCTTTTTGGCAAACTTGATTAATGGAATGCTGATGACGATCCTAGTTCATGCCCTATTAATGGGAAAGCTTGTCAAACTTTGAAATATTGATTTTAGAAATTAATCACTTCATAATTCAATTTATCTTTAATTTGAATTTGATTTTCCATCAATTTAAATATCACCCAATAGTGCTATTGGGTGGTATCACTTCATAGAAAGAGATACCTTGAATGGGAAATGCAATATTGTGCATGTTTGAAATATTTTGAAGGCCTTCATATTTTCACTTCATAATTTAATTTATTACAAAGGCCTTCAAAATATCACCCAATAGTGCTTTCTATGTAAAGGAAAATTCTACTTGTTCCTTGAAGGAGAAATCAACTCTTGTGTCTATTTGAAAGGTATCTCCTATGAGAAAAATTGAAGGGTAAATCCAATTTTGTGAATTTTTGAAAGGTATATCCAAAGAGATACCTTGAAGGTATTACAAAATATTTCAAATTATCACTCAATAGTTCCTTTCATGCAAAGGAAAATTCCACTTGTTCCTTATAGGAGATATCCACTATTATGCCTACTTTAAAGGTAACTCTTAGGAGATAACTTGAAGGAGAAATGTATTCTTGTGCATATTTGAATTTTATTTCCTATGAGATACCTTAAGGTATTAAAAAGGCCTTCAAAATATCACCTGATAGTGCCTTCTATGAAAATTCCACTTGTTCCTTGAAGGAGAAATCCACTATCGTGCCTATTTGAAAGGTATATCCTATGAGATATCTTGAAGGGGAAATCCACTCTTGTGCATGTTTGAAAGGTATTTATTAGGAGATACCTCAAAATATCACCTAGTAATGCCTTTCATGTAAAGGAAAATTGCACTTATTTTTTGAAGGAAAAATCCACTTTTGTCTTTGTTTGAAATGTATCTCCTTGGAGATATCTTGAAGGGTAAATCCAATATTTCACATGTTTTAAAGGTATATCCTAAGAGATACCTTGAAGGTATTATAAAATATTTAAAAATATCACTCAGTAGTGCCTTCCATGCAAAGGAAAATTCCACTTGTTCCTTGTAGGAGAAATCTACTCTTGTGGCTGTTTGAAAGGTTTCTCATAAGAGATACCTTGAAGGGGAAATATAATATTGTACATGTTTTAAAGGTATTTCATAAGAGATAACTTGAAGGTATTATAAAGGCCTTAAAAATATCACTCAATAGTACATTACATGTAAATTTAAATTCCACTTGTTCCTTGAAGGAGAAATTCACTCTTGTACCTATTTGAAATGTATCTCCTA
The DNA here is from genome assembly GCA_037957365.1 of Torreya grandis. Taxonomy (NCBI): domain Eukaryota; kingdom Viridiplantae; phylum Streptophyta; class Pinopsida; order Cupressales; family Taxaceae; genus Torreya; species Torreya grandis. Next base: position 4,513,160 of record JARHVA010000191.1, read on the forward strand.
GGAGATACCTTGAAAAGGGAAATACACTCTTATGAATGTATTACAAGGGACTTAAAAATATCACCCAGTAGTTCCTTTTCCATGTAAAGGAAAATTTCACTTGTTCCTTAAAGGAGAAATCTACTCTTATCATTATTTGAAATGTATCTCCTAGGAGGTTTAGCTTGCTAAATTGCTTAAACTCCAGGAGGTAAGGTAATAGGCAAGCAATGTGAAGCTCATCCAAAAAAAAGTGGTTAAGATATGGTTTGACAATAGGCAGTTAGATCCAAGATTTAAACCTAGAGATTTAGTTCTCAAATATGATCAATGGGTTACAAAGCCAGGAAAGAATTTGAAGTTTGATTATCTTTGGAGAGGACCATTTTACATCATCAATGATAGGTAGGGGAATTATTTTGAATTATAATTTAAAGAGGCCAATGAATTAGAGATCCTCATTAATGGGATCAATCTAAATCATTTCAACTAACCTACCCATCTATCCCTTTTGTACATAATTATCTAGTTTCTCTTTTTACTGTGTTTCCCTTTTCTTGTTGTTTGTTTCCTTTCTAGAACAAATTTCATTGGAATGGGTGGTCAATATAATTGCCATGTGTCCATTCCCTAATCTTCTAAAATCATCAAAACATTCTATTAAATATGGTTAGTTACCCACCTCACCTATCATTAATTTTAGACACTCCATCATGCATGATTTACCATAATAATCACCATAAATATATTACAAATGGCCCTTCACGTGTGTGTGTCATGCTTAACATTAATGGGGACACTCATTTTTGAAATTTCCATAATGAGCTTGATAAGTGACACTAGTGCATAAATACTAAGCACTTTGAGATTTTATTAAGAGAATTGACAAATTAAGATAAATAGAGAAAGAGTGTCTACAGGTGAATGAGGTAGTGAAGAAACATCAATCTAGTTTTATGGTATAAATAGAGAGTTATTTTGAAGAAACTATCTTATCATGGGAGCTTCTACATTTTCATCTGGAAGTGTCAAGCATCCCTCAAAATAGAGAACCCACAGAATGAGTAGTGGTGAAAATCCTCCCAATAAGTATGTCATGAGCAAATCCTATGCTTCATCCCCTATGCAAGTGAATGAAAAAAGTGTCAAATACAAATAAGGAAACCAAGGGACCTTATAAGGATAATACTTTGGTAACTAATTTTGAAGACAATATATTTGACCTGGAGTTAGCCCAAAATCTAAATAATTTGAGAGAGGGTGCCCACACCTAGATGTTTGAGATGATTAATAGGAAAGAGTATAACTCTTTCAAATGTAGACTATGGGAGAACACTAACAAAACACATGGTGAAATATATACACCCATGCCTCAAGGTTATCACTCTCTACATAGAGAGATAAGATGTTAGCATTGGCATTATCACTAGTAATGTTTGTCTAAAGGTTAAGACTGATGTAGACAACATCAAGGCAATGCTTTAGCTTCCATAAAATCCCAAGGCTACTATCTATAACATCAAGAGCCTTTAGAGCATTTGGGATTCCTTGAGATATAAGGCATGATTCTTTAATCTCTCCTTAAGGAAGAGGTCACAAACATGCCTCTGTTATCCATGTCCTTGTTAACTTTTCCCATGTAACACTTAAAAGACACCCTATCTATGAATACCTTTGATGATAATCACCATTCACCCTACCTCATAGAATTCCACATTTCTCCCATTTAACCCTCACCATCTATTCATTTAGTTCTATGGGAGTAGGATCTACTACTTTGTAACAACAATTAGCTATTCCATTTATGCTACCATAAGGGATCCCTTTTACAAGAGAGATCATCCAAGTGTTGGACTACTACCAGTAGTAGGTGGATACAACATATGGTTCTTGGTCATGCCCTTAATGTCTCTAAGGTGGAGAATATATTTCACCCACTCATCTAGCTAGAGTTTTAGATGTTGGTAGTGGTTAACAGCTTGGGAAAAATCTCCTTCATGGAGATAATAGATCTAGATCGAGCCTTCAAGGATCTCAAAAAGAAGACCGCACCAAAGGAGAAGAGTGGGAAACCTTTCAAGTGGCCCTTTAAAAATTGTAGGTTTATGCACCTTTCTCCCAATTTTGTAGTTTTCCTTCGACTGGTCCAAGTGTTAGAGTTTTTTGTGTTCTCCCATCTACAAGCAGATGCCCCTATGAGTTAATAATAATTATAGATAAAAAAATACACATTTTTTTATTTTGGAGTAGTTTGTTTCTATATTTAGACTTGCTCAATAGTTAGTAGTTCCTCATCACCTTCTAATGACACCCCTTTTAGCCTCTTTCTTCTTTGGGCCCATATTAAAATTTTGTCCAAATGCTAGTCCTCATCTGCTTATGAGGCATGGTAGCCCAATACTCATCTAGCTCAAAGAGACTTCCATATCACTTTAAACAAGCATTAGTTTGACACATGGTGACCCCATAATTGATCTTACCAAGGAGTCCTTAGTCTATCTAGAGAAGTGCAACTTGATGCATGTCATCTATGTGCTTGGCCAGAAGTAGTGTTAGGTTACTAGAGCTTAGAAGAGCACCATTTGATGAAGGTGTGGGTCCCTCTTCATGAGAAAAGATTCTAAAATATTTTAAGTTTAGCATAAAGTGTAACTAATAATTTTTAGTATGATCAAGGCTATTAGATGTAGCATAGTAGGCATAGTTCTAGAAAAGAACATGTACGATCACCTCACTTATCCCAAGCATAGTGGCCATAATAGAATGGTGTAGTTGTGTCATATCTAGGATCTAAAGGCTATCTACACATAGTTTTATCTATAATGGTGTTATTATGGGCATGAGTGCTAGGATATCCTAGTGTCACTTTCTCTATGAAGCCACCTCACCTATATATTTTAGGCTCTTCCCATTTAAAAGGGCTTGGATATCATTTTTGCAAGTTTTCATATATTTATTCGCCATTGTAATAGACTAAAAATAGCAAAAATTAGAAAATTTTCTATTCTAAGATCTTAATAGGTACATCTCATGGGTGTGAAAGGATGATTTATATGTGCCCCCTTGTGACCTTATATATTTAGTCTCCATCTACAATGAAGAGGATGTAATGTTCTATGTTATTTGGAGTGGGAAATCGTCTCTATCTGGTATTTCTTTGTTCTTGCTTCTATAGGAGGGGAATCCACTCTTACACATGTTTGAAAGGTATCTCCTAGGAGATAACTTGTAAGTATTACAAGGGCCTTCAAAACATCACCCAGTAGTGCCTTCCATGTAAAGGAAAATTCCACTTGTTCCTTGAAGGAGAAATCTACTCTTACACCTATTTGAAAGGTATCTCCTTAAAAGGGAAATCCACTTTGTGCATTTTTTAAAGGTATCTCCTAAGAGATACTTTGAAGTTATTAGAGGGGCCTTCAAAATATAACATAGTAGTGCCTTCCATGTAAAGGAAAATTCCACTTATTCCTTGAAGGAAAAATCGATAAAATGGACTTTAGGCTAAACAAATTAGGCTAAGATTTAATCATGATTTGACCAACCAAAAGATAATAAAATATCAATTTAACATTGAAGCACAAAGACTCTAAGCATATTTATTTTCAAATAAAATTCCATTGAACATACAATATAGAAACACAAGCAACATTGGAATGGGTAAAACCATGAACATCTAAAAACATGTCTATTGAGAGTTGAGATAAATGTACAACCAAAATAGGCATGAATGATTTATAAACTGGAAAATGTCAATTGGTAGTGAGTGAGATTGATTTCTATAGACAATAATAAATATTAAAGTTATGGATAAAAAACATATAAAATCTTAAACCAAGTGACATAGATTAAATTTTTCAACACACTAAAATGACCATGGCACAAAAATAGTCTGAGAAAACTAATATCTCAAGGAAATTTTCTCAGGTGAATTATTTTGTAGGCCAAAGAAGCAATGACAAATAACCCAAAAGGTCTTTGAAAAAAAGGTTGAAGGGAACTTTTAGAATGTCTAAAGGGCACTTCTCATTGGGGAAAGGTCTAAGATAAAATTCTCAAAGGGAAAAGGGCCATTCCAAAAAGGTTGAAGGGTACTTTAAAAAAACTTAAAGGTTACATTCAGAAAGCCTGATGGGTAATTTCAAAGAACTTGAAGGGTACTTAAAAAAATTCTAAAGGGTACTTTTAGAAGGCCCAAAGGGCACTTCTCATCAAGGAAATGGCTTCAAAGGGTATTTTCATCATCAACCATATTTATTTTTTTCCCTTCCCCTTGTTATTTAATATTACAAATAAGTGTTATTGGCACAAGTGGTTGATCTATTCATCATGTGTCCTTTCCCCTAGTTCTCTCAAAACCCCAAAAACAATATCTAAAAGATAATTATCTATGTACCTTACTTGACATTAATGTCATACACTCCATCATGTGTAATTACCATGATGATTATTGTAAATCTCTAGCATATGGCTCTCTTGGATTATGTGCCACCCTCATTATTTATGAGGATGCCTCTTTCCAAAAAATTCCCATGATGGACATACCTAATAGTGGTAATAACACATAAATATCTCTTTTATCCTTTTGAGCCAAACACTTGAAAGTTTGTGATTTTAGATTAAGCATTGATTAAATGGGAAGGAAAGAAAGAGAGTTTTTAGGATGAACGAGGTAATAACTATCAATCTAGTCTAACAGGCAAGAGCAAAAAAGGGTCATTTAAATAAATACAAATATGGAGGCCTTTAAGTCCTCATTCGGTAGTGGAAATCATCCTTGAAAGCCAATAACCCATAGTTTAAATAATAGAGGAGATCCTACATTTAAACACATAATGGATAAAACCTATGATTTAAACCTTCCTCAAGCAAAGGAGAAGGTGTCATATACTAGACTAATGACTAGGCAACCCTATAGAGATTGAGCATTGGTAACTAATTTCATGGATAATATATTCTACCTAAAATTGAACTAAAACCCCAAGAATTTGAGAGGGAATTTATGCCTGAATGCTTGATAGGGTAAGCAAGAAAGATTATAACAAATTTAGATGCAAATTATGGGAAAGTATGCTACCACAATACATAATACCTCAGGTACACCCATTCCTTGAGATTATTACCCTATTCTTAGGAATATACAACATCGACACTAGAGTGATCATTGGTAATACCCAATTAAGGGTAAAAATTAGTGTAGATGATATTAGAGAGATGCTTTCACTTATGGCCCCAAAGCCATTATTTGTAGCATCAAGGGTCTCTAACTTATCTGGTATTCCCAAGTTAAGGATAATGTGGGTTTCTTTAAGACTCTACTCAATTATGAGGTTACCAGGATGCCTCCTCTACCTATGCCCTAGTTTATCTTCCCATGCAACATCTAAAAGACACTATGCATATGCTATATTTCATCCTATGCATGGATGAAGATGTCAACATCTATGACTTTTAGCTAGGGGTGATCTTCCTATTGATAGCAAAAGAAAAAGGGGTGGGAATTGAGAATGGACTTTACTAAATCCATTGATTCCAACATGAGGAATGAAATAGAAAATTTATTAGCATTGAGTACCTTTCAATACTCATCCTTCCTCATGCACCTAGTTCTACACTAACATTTCCATTTCTTTTCCAAGTATCTCTAACTTAACACCTCTGATACTAAGAATTTTCCCCATGTAGTGGCCCTTATCATAGTATAGACTAAGGTATTATAAAATATTAGGGACTATTATGAGTTCTTAGATCAGTTCATGGCTCCAATTCTCATAGATATCAACCAAACAATTGACACTTTTAGGATGACAAATTATCAACAAGCTTGGTTCTCAACCAACAAATTCCCAACTAGTTGGTTCTAGGGAGCCCACTTCTCTTTCATATGAGTACATGGTTTCAAAAGAGATCCCTTATAGCATCCCTACACATTGATAGACAAAATCTTATCCCTTTATTTGGCTCACCAACTTGATGTGATAGACCTTGTCTATGGGGCTGGGAAAAAGAAAAAGGGTGTATATGATGTCCCCTTCTCAAGGAATGGCATCACAATGCAAACAAGGCATCAAGGGCACGTCTTCATGGCCAAGTTAGTAGAACTTGGCCTTGATTTGATATATGACTAATGGGACTCTGATCCAAAAGGATACATAGCCAAATTGAAGACTACTAGTGTTCCTAAGCATCAAGCTCAACCCTACTTAGAGCAAAGGAAGTCACTGACAAAGGATGTCCCTAAAAATCATGTGGACCTAGTTCATATGTCAAAAGATACCCTTAAACCATGGGAGTTTTTTTATTACAAGGTCTAGAAATATGACCCAACCTAAAAGTTATCAAAGAGAATAAAGGGCTTGTTCACCTAATTAACTTAGAACATAGAGAAGAAATATGCATTCATCAAATATATGTTTGGAACTGACTATCCATCCAAAGGATTATATGATGATGACCAAGATGATAAGTTCAAGAAGCTCTAGGATGAGTTTCACCTAGAAGAGGTCATGTATGAGGAATAATATACTCCCAAGGTTGAGATGGGTGGGATGAAGAAGAAGAAGACACTCTCATAGAAGAAGCATAGGACACACCCCTAGAAGAGGAAGCAAAAGAAGTAGAGGTAGTGGCCACCCAAGACCCTTCAACATGGCCAACTCCCATGCCTTTAAATCCCTTAACCCCATAATAATAATGATATCCCTCTGAGTACTTCATGACTAGGTCATGTTAGCTTAAGCACATCAAGGCACCCATTTCTAGCCCTCTACTAACTTCCCCCCAGAAGAAGATCCATTTCATAGATCCATTACTTTTCATCTCTACATCTTTCTCCACTACCCCCATCCCCCTCTATAGCTCTACAATAGGTTGTGAAATCATCTATTTCCTAAACAAGCACTTTAACTCCCCTTATCACTTCATCATCTACCCTAGTAGCCCCACTATAGGTTATAATACATTTTATTGCTCAACCTTGTACCACTTTAGCCCTAGTCTCCTCCTCATCCAATAAACCTATCACCAAGCCCAACCCCTTCTCTTTTGTTATACCTATCTCCTCCCACATCCTTTTCATCACTCCCCTACCTTTATCTTCCACCTCATCCCCCTTCATGACACAATCTTGATTTACCTCACCCCATATACTCCCATCTTTTTCCCTTTCAACCCTTCACTTTTTTTTCACTCACCTCCATAGGTATAGAGCCCACTACTTCACAATAGTAATTGGATATCCCATTTGTGCTTCCACAAAGGACCCCCTTTGTGGGAGAGACCATTTAAGCACTAGACTGATTCCTATAATAGGTGTATGCAATAAAAATAGCCCAAAAGGCTCAAATGTAAAATAAAAAGGGAAAGCTAAAGTTTATACCCAAGCTCACATACAATCATTTTATGACCCAATGTAGTAATATCTTATGGTCACTCACTTGAATCTATAAGTAGTCAAACACCTTAAACATATATAATTGGGGTGCTACACTATCCAAGATGTTGGCCTTTACTTTAGTCAAGCCTGACCTACTAACAGAGTCAAGCTTATGGAGGAGACATAAAATTCCATGACAATAAACTATGTTAAGGTGGCCCATAAGCTAGAGAAGACTAAGCTAGAGATCTCAAGAGTAAAATATATGGTCAACCACCTTAATATTGAGGCTAATGCTAAATATATTAACCTCAATAAGGCAGGGCTAGAGCTATAAGGAATTATCTTAAATTAAAGTTGATTCATGTAGAGCCATCAAGACCAAGTTATAAGAGTAGGAGATAGAGATGGATGAGATCCACCAGAAGCTCCATGATTCAAATTAGTCCTATCAACTATTACAAAACCAAGCATATTAGGACTCCTTAGTTAAGGACTAGGAGATTGAAAAGTTGAAAAATGACCTTGTAGCTTAGCCCTAGGCTACCAATATCCTTCCCATAGTCTAGTAGCTATACAGATCCTATTGGGAATAGATCAAAGCCATAGTAGCAAACATGAAGATAACACTAACCTTTATCATAGATGCACATAAGATATCTTCATAGGTAATCTCATATATTGATCAAATGATTGATTTCATCTCTTTAGAGGTCCTGAAGTCATAGAGCCTTGTTCAAAATCTATAAAATGATTCTCTTAAAGCATTAATGATAGCAAGGGTGACTCACCAAAGGTAGTTATCATCAAATTTAAATGATTTTTTAAGCTACAACAAAGTAGAAAATAAGTGTAAGGCAATGCTTAAATGCCTTGGATCAAGTGGCTTGAGAAAGGTGGGTATATATAGAATAATTGATCCAACTAAGAATTTCCTCCCTTTTCTCTACAAATAATAGTGTCCTCCTTAAGGATTGGATCAAGGAACTAATTAAACAAAAGTAGGATGACCAGACCATCTTTTTATCTCTCATTCAAATGCTCGATGCCTCCAAGGTGGAAAAATTATTGCACCCACTCACCTAGTTGGAGTTTAGGACATTGGCAATGGTTTAGGGCTTAGGAAGCATATCCTTTAAGGAAATGATAAATTTAGATAGATCCTTTTAGGATATTAATAAAAATACCTAGAAAAAAGAGGAGGAGAGGGTACCCTTATAGGTATCCCTTCAAAAGTTATAGATTTTACACTTTTCTCTTTTTTGTAGTTTTGTTTCATTTGGTCTGAGCACCAGAGTTTTGGGTTTTTCCACCCATAGATAGATGCCCCTATGAGTCACCAAGAACTATGGATTATAAATCCACATTTTTTCAATTTTGGAGTAGTTCATTTCTTTCTTTGAGCTTTCTCAACATTGGCATGGTTCTTTGGCACCTTCTGGTGGATCCCCTTTCAGTGTTTCTTCTTCAATCCCCCTTTCATAATTTTGACAAGGTCTTAGCCTTCATCTTCCTTTAACACATGTAACTTCCATTATTAACCTCACCAAAGAAGTCCCCAACTACTCCAAATAATTGCTCACATGACATGTGTCATCTTCACACTTACCTAGGAGCTATGTTGGTTTGTCAGTATTTAAAGAAGCACCAATGGATGATAGTGTGGGTCTCCTTTCAAGCAAAAATTTTGAAACATTTTAGGCTTGTCCTAAGGTGTAATCCTTCCATTTTTTGAGGCCAAAACCATTGATCATAGTATAATTGGGATGTTTCTAGGAGTAGACATGTGGTACCACATCACTTCTCCCAAGCTTAGTGGTCTTAACAGAATAATGCAATTGCCCCATATCTAGGATTTGGAGGCCAATTGCACTTATGACCTTGAGACCTCATTTCAATTGTAATAACATCATCATGTTTTTAGGGAGAGAATTTATAGGTGTCTCTTCTTTTAATTTTTACCTCACCTATTTATTTAGAGCTCATTTCTTTTATAAGGGGTGGCTGGTGATCATTTTGTTTCTTCACATTCTCATTTTTATAGACAACCATTGTAATAGACTAGGATAGTAATAATTAGAATTTTTTTATTATGTAACCTTAGAAAACATAATTTCATCATGCATATGTAAGCCTTTCCATAGGAAATTATTCACTGATAGCAAGAGTTTTAAGTATCAATAGTATTAAATAACAGATTCCCTCATGGGTAACTTGAAGTATCTCCTAGAGATACCTTGAATAAATTATAAACCTCAATAAATCTAGACAAGTTCATACTCAAGCTATCCAATAGGGTATTCCTTTGAAGGCCTTCTAATACCTTCATGATTAACTTGAAGGTATCTCCTAAGAGATGCTTTGAATATATTAAAAGGACCATTAAGGGAAAAATTGTTAAATTAGATTGGGTGGAAAGAGCATGTGCACAAGAGGACCTAAAATGTGTGCTCTCCCAAGTATTGGAAGGCCCTTCAATTTATCAAGTTATCAACCAATAGTGATTTCAAGTTAAAGGGAAGTTCTACTAGGAGATACATTCAATTTCCCTTTGAATGTATGACAACACCCTTCAAAGTTTCCACTAGGAGATTCCTTTAAGGGCTTTGAAACACACTTATAATACCATCATGCTTAAATTAAAGGTATCTCCTATGAGATGTCTTGTAATAAAAATTCACTCTTGTGAATAATTTAAAGGTATCTCCTAAGAGATACCTTGAAGGTACCTATTTATGGGTGTTTTGACACATATTAGAAACATACTTCCCCTCATCTTTCTCCTTTGAAACAAATGTTTGTAGATTCCTTTGCCCATCAGATGATATTCACTGGTGCACATAATTTATTTTTGATTTGGTCATACCTTATTAGTTAAAGTGTGATTTAATGTATATATTATGAATATCAAATATGTATTTTATATTGTAGTTTAGAATTAACATTTATTGATATACATTTAATCATTGCTCAAACACAAAAAAATCATGAACTGATGTAATATGCAACTTTCCTTTTACAAAAGATCAATATTTAAATCAGTTCAATTACTTTAAAAAATATCTTTGGGTGAAAAAATAATTACCACACTTAAAAGGTAGAAAGTGGCCTGACTCGAAGATAATTTGGATAAAAGGTAGAAAAAGGCGTCACTCCAAGAGAATTTGGATATAGTACTATGTAAAATACCAAAACTAAAATTAAATCTACATAAACATCTTCCATTTTATGGTGATGACAAAATTCCTCTTGTTGATTGGTATTTTTAATTATTTAGTCCACCAAACATTCATCTAGATATATACTTGTTTAGCACTACATTGGGAAAAGAATCTTCTCCAATTAGAATAATCCTAGCCTATGATATAGATGAAATTGAATATGCCCTTAAATTCCAATTGGAAGTATGGAATAGAGAAGAGGGAATTATCTATTGAGCTATAACTAATTTTAATAAATTTACACCCAGTAAAATAGAGTTGACAAAAATTAATTTTTTTCCTTCTTGTGAAACATTTGGGTTTCATTTGAATAGGTATGACAATTCCAAATGTTTGGGTTGATAGACATAGATAATTTGGTCATTCGAATAAAAAAATATGTTGAAATAAAAACATGGGCAACAACTTCTTCTACTTGCCACCATGAAAACATGTATTTAAGATACCCTACAGATGAGAGAAAAAAACATTGAAGAAAGTAAGACAAGCAAGGGCAACATATTTGTATGAAACTTTTAAAGAGACCATACAAGTTCTCACATCAGTGGAGAAAAATAGGATCAAATAAAAGGTTGGAACACTTTTGTTGACATAAACTTTTGATGAGACACATAGTGAATTCTCTACATGGTATATTTCCTCTAAAAATTATGCCTTAAACATTCCTATAGGGCTCTATGAATTGGGGGATGAAAATATAAAAATAATAAATCTCAATAACAGAGGGGTGAATGATATAATTCATTCATTTTTTAAACATAATGAGGTTATAATGAAGGATGCTTTGTTAATTCCTTTTAATCTAAGCAACCTTTGACTATTTTATTGAATCAAAGGAAATCCTAAAAGATATGATGGAGAAAAAAACCATAAGGTTTAAAATTGTAGATGGTCAACACATAATTACAACACAACAGAGAATTATTTTAGAGAAGGAATACAATTCACAATCATTGAGAAATAAATGTTGTGTTAGAAGGGCAAGATTTTTGAAAAATTATACTCCATTTCATATTGTGCATAAAATATGTAATCAATATAATGAATCCAATGAAATAATTTATAAAGATTCATTTGTAGAAATATTTTGATCTACACGTGATCTTATCAAACTAAGAGTTTAGAAGAATCTTGAAATAGGGAAGAAAAAGATGGAATAAATACATGAATAAGATAAACACTTATTCACACAAATGAACTATTTAGCACAACAATTGTAGGAGATAAAATGCATTTTTTCATGGAAAAAATCATTTTGGATTATTTTGATTTATTTGTTTTAAAATGGTACTTTACTTGGTTTAGATAAACAAGATTTAAATCTGATTGGTATAATAGTACTTAGAAATATTTAAGGGCTTTCATACAAACAAAAATTAGAACTAGAAAATCTATTGGAAAAATGATCTATTTCCTTCTTAAAACCCCATGGATATAACAACATAGAAAATTAGTGTAAAAAAGTGAAGCTGTAAAGTAACATATTATCAAAAATTATAGATTATTTCAATAACCATGATATGACACTACCACAGACCAAATAATCACACCTAAAGAGGAAATGGAGCATTATAAAAATTTTGTGAAAAGTTTTGATGATTTGTGTGTCCTAAATGAAGGTATTTCAAAAATAAAAAGGCTAGGAAGCATCATCTCAAGATTCATTAAGCATATTGAAAATTTATCTACATAATGATGGAGGTCAGATTTTTAAGACAAATATAGAAAGATTCATCTACCATTATGGGCCCCCTTATGTTTGGCCATCTATTTTAGAAGATTTTAGTGAAACATCATTCTTGGTTTGAATGTCAATTTGATAATTATTGATCTTATGAATCTCACTAAAGTTTTTAAGGAAGAAAATCTTCACCTATTTATTTAGGAATTGATTGAGAAATTTATTATCATGGCATTCAATGTATTTATCATCCACAAATTAGAACATTATCTTATCATTTATACCATTCTCAAGAATCTACATGTTGGTGATTTCCATTACATGCAAGATATGGGTGTCATACTATGTGGTCCAGATAGTTATGTATTCGATTGGACACATATTATAGGTATCAATTTTTTTCAAGATCTAGCTCATTTTTAGCTACAAGGTTTCCACCTCCATTCATAACAAAGTATATTAGAGGAAGGTTTTGACATCTACAAAGACGTACCAAAATTTCAAATGATTGGTTTACACTAAACAAAAATTCCATTTAAAAATGAACTAGATACCATATTTTGGGAGACATTATCTCTAATTTCAATGACTTAGATGTATGTGACATGCTAGGGGTATATAAAAGAGATGGATTGGTTCATGCTTGTATAAAATTTATCTTAGATTATAAAAACTAAAGAATAAATAATTTTAAATGTTCAATTTCAAATTTGTTTGACAAATTTAGAGTAACTAATACAAGAATAACCACTTTGATCAGTACCAAGTGCATAACATTTTTAATTTATTTTATAATCATTCTTCATTTTCTAAATATAACATCTAAACAATATTTTGTTATGTCCACTTTATTTTTTAAACCTAATAGCTTAACAATATTTTGGTGTGTAGCATCAATGGCATTGCATACAAGTAAAGAGATAATAATAACAAAAAATCATATCAATGAACATGACACATTGCAAGTTAAATAAGGTAACATAATATCATTCATATTTTTTCAATTATATATATTTATAATACTAACATAATATTTATTCATATGTTTATGTCTCAATTAAAATAGTTCACAATGCAGCTCTAGCACTTTGTGTCTACAACACAACAACCCATGACACAGCTCTACAGGTTGGTGCCTCCACAAAAATAACACAAGATAAAAATTTACAATAAGACATATTTTTAAAATACAAATATCAAATCAATTGATAATGAGAATTTTTAGTTACTACATTATATAATACCTTGCAAGGAATAAAGAACCAAAGTTTCAATGAAAGAGTACACCCATACAAACTATAAAAAAGTAAAAAAAAAGTGAAAAACCCTTTCAATAAATGCATAATTATACAATTTCATACAAGTATAAAATATATTGATTATATTTATTTATTTAAACACATTACAATTGAATTTTTCTTCATGGATAGGAGTTTGTAGAAGATAATAAAATATAGACTTGCATCAGCTTGGGATTTGGAAGTGTGATTCATTTTATTGTTGTGTAGATTGAATGTGGTTGTATTTACCCATTAAAACGTTTTTTACAAGTTTAATTTAACCATTACAATGTTTTTTACATGTTTAATTTACCTATTTTAAAATAACACAATATGTGTTATAATATATCTTTAATATAATAAATTTTGATGCAGAGTATCCATGTATTCTTTATCAATAAAAAATAATAAAGTATATTTTGGTAGAAACAATTATATTGCTATTGATTCAAATATTTTTTAATTTGATGTGTCTTATTATAATTATATGAAGGGGGTTCAACTATTAAGGTATATTATATTCATTTGAATTTAGTGATAATGAACTATGGCTTAGAAGAGTAAATCCTATTTTGTTTGTTATGATGGGCTGCATAAACATATAAATATGTATTGGTATATATAAGAATAGCTCATACTTTCATTACTATAAGAATATAGATGTTTGTTGATCAATGCTAAATTATTATCAACATCTATGAGAAATGATTTATGGCAAAACTATATTAATAACCATACTTGAGCACATCCATAGGTTATACTATGAGATGAAGATAAGGAGAAAGGGCCCCAACATCAAGCAGACTAATCACCTCCCCATCAAGATAGATGATGAAGGAATGTCAGTGTTGATTGAAAAGAAAAACCCTCCCAAGAAGAAGAAAGGGGAGACACTTGAGAAGATAAAGGAGTGCATCATGTTTAAAATCACCTCAGGTAATGAAGCCTCTCCATTGGCCCCTACAAATAATCATATGAAGTTCATGCCAAAGACTTCTCTTATCTCAAAGGAGAAGAAAAAGAATCCAAAGTTTTTATCTACAATTCCCACCATCACCCTGGTGGACATAAAGGTGCAAGAAGAGATGGAGAAGGAGGTAGAGTTGGGAAGGGTGTGTAAATTGTGCCCAAACAAGATGACTCCTCATCTAGCAACGAAACTCCCCCACCACCCCAAAGTGAAGAGACAAGGTAGGAATAAGCATGGAAGAAGTTTGTCCTTAGCAATGTGGATTTTTAAAAGGCATGGGAGGTATAAACGAAAAAATAAGAAATGAGGAAGATTGGCATGGTGGAGGAAAGGATTGAGAGAGATGAGGTTTAAAAGTGCAAGGAAAAAAGAGAAATGGAGGAAGATCCCATCATAGTGAAAATACATGAGGCTCTCTAAGGTGGAGCTTCTATCATACTTGGAGAAGTAAGACCATCAAGTATACCAACTAAAGAACTTATAACATAGCCTGTGTAAGATGAAGAGGAGTTGATGTGTAAATGAAAGAAGATGGGACTTGATCAAGATCATATTGAAGTGGCATTGGAGTTATATGAAAAAAGAGAGGCCATGAAGGCCAAGGGCATGATCTAAGTAGAAATAGATAAGATTAAGGCCAAGAAGATAAGGGTCGAGGAAGAAAGAACCATCATGATAGAAAAGAAGAGGAAGGTATAAATAAAGAAGGCCTAGGAGGAGAAGACCATAAAAGTGAGAGAAGAGAAGAGGGCTGTTATAAGCATGGAAAACATAAAAGATAAAGAAGTAGAGGCATCTAGTGCCCACACCAGCCTAAAAGAGGAAGCTATAGAATAGGCATGCCCTAGTACTAAAGGGGAACTTGAAGATAAGGAAGGTGATGCTATCACCTTAAAAGAACAAATAGAGACTTTACATAAGAAAAGAGTAGGGTGGCACTGAGAAGGAACCTAAGGAGGTTCACACCAAGGATCCAAGAGAAGAGGGAATAGAAGAATGGGAAAAGTTTGAAGAAGAATAACCCCTATAGGAAAGAGAAGAAGAAGAAGAAGAAGAATAAGAAGAAGGCACCAAATAAGGTAGTAGCACTAGTGGAGAGGAGTAAGAGTAGATGGATTTGGTTATTGAAAAAGAGGAATTTGAGCCAAGCTATAGGGAGTAGGCATAAAGGGGGTATACTTAAGATGAGGACTTTTACATGTTGAAATATATTCCCCCCAGTGCTTATATGACATTGATGCACCACCAAGTGTCCTTTACACTTGATTACTACATGAATGATCCTCACTTCGAGGTGCTAGTGAAATCAATCCAAAACACTAACAAACTAGAGGAGGGGCATGACTACCAGCTTGTCAACCCTTTGGGATATGAATCTAGTAAGGTCAGCTAATGCCCTCCTTAAGATTGCCTTTGAGGTAGTGTGTAAGATAATTATTAATGATGTTTATGCCACAAAATATAAAAATATAGCATTAAAGGTAGAGGAAGAAATCAACACTATAAATCTAAAACTCAAGCAATTGGCTAAGAGCATTCAAGAATTAGAGCCATCCCTTTTAGATGGTATTGACACTTCTAAACTTTAAAAAGTGGATAACATATGTGCACTAGTAGAATAGATGCTGCTGTGGATAAGGCTAGCATCACAAAAGGAAAAAAACCCTTGCAAATCCATCAAAAAATAGCTCAATAAAAAACTTGATGAGGTATAATACCTCTTTCTAAGATTGGAAGAGTGCATAGATGATGCTGATGTTATCTTTTGCAACTTCTCCACCTAGGCATCAATCGTCAATGTGCACCTCTAAAATTTGAAAGGGGAGAAGGATGAATTGATGAAGTAAGCATTCACTATTAGTAGGGCCAAGCACATGTAAATTATGTCACATGTTAACACTTTGAGTGCCCAATTGAAGACCTAAGAGCAAGACCTAGAAGAACTCTTCCACACCTTTCAAACAAAGGTGAGTGAATAAGGACCCATCCTAAATGGTAGGGTCTAAAAAGTAAAGGAAAGGCTAGATGCCTTCAAGAAATAAGTAGAAAAAATTGATGTACTCACACTCAAGGCTACCTTTATAAAGATTGATAACACCATTGTAGAAATCAAGCTTGCAATCTAGGGCTTAAAAAACTTCAAAGCAGAACTATAGTAGAGCATGCCCAAATTTTGTGTAGCTAAGACACTGGAAGGATAGTCTAAGGGTGGAATAACATTTTTTTATGGGGTAATATTGGGCCCCTTTTCATGCTAAATAATGGATCTACACCAACTCAGTGAACACCTAGATATAAGGTAATCATAGAGGATGATTGTTATTTTATCTTTTAGTGGTGCCATCTAGCTGGTGACTAATAAATCCATTTTAAATCAATCAACATTAGTAAGTGGGTGCACAAGATAGTGATGGGCCATTAAAGATAAGTGGCTCCTTTTGAATCAAATAACATTGGGAAGTAGGTGCATAGGATAGTGACTACACAATAAATATAAGGCATAGTGGAGATGATGGGATGTGTACCTCTAGCACTAGCTCAATGATCAGTGTGCTCCATTCCCCATGATCCTAGGATGCTCTAAAACCCTATAAAAGGAAGACAAGTTCTGTTGGAGAAGAGATATGAACTAGAGTAATGAAGCTCTAGTGAATTGTTACTAGATGGTTTCCACTTACATTAGAACTTAGCTCAGGATGCCATTTGATGCTCCCCTTTGTAATACCTAAGCTTGCATACAAGTTTGGGCCTTTAGTAGCTCATGTCAAGCATTATATTAATTTATTTTTATTATACATATATTGTTATTGAACTCTATTAATGAAGAACACTTTGTGAATGTTTATTGGATTGTATGCTTTAGTATATAGAATGTATTTTAGCCCTCATGAGTTTCTAACCGAAATTATCCATAGAGGTATTATAGCTATCAATGAAAACTACACCTATGATAGGAAATGCATTAAGTATGATTAAGACCTTATACCCTAAATTTATACCTACACCTAAGCATAATTATATGCCTAAACCCCTCAACTAGATACCTAATTGCCCCTCAAATGCCTGAGTGCCATTGAGCCACTGAAACCCAAGGCTTGTGACAATGAATTCACAACCATCATTGCACTAACCCAAGTCCTTAAAGAATAGAGTTTCACCATGGCACAACTAGCCCAACATAGACCCTGGTCCCTTCTCTACCTTCTCTAATGTGCTTTAGGTAAGAACATAAGGATTGCACATTATATATATATATATATATATATATATATATATATATATATATATATATATATATATATATATATATATATTGATTCTAGCATAGTCGAGTGATAAATGTTGAGCACTATAGGATTATTCAAGGCTTGAGCCCTATTGGAAAAAGCCTAAATCTAAGTTGGATATCTAGGTGAGATGTGATAGAAACAATTTATATATCTCTTATGAATAAGCCAACTAGTGGATTTAAAAGAGGACATGAGTCTGAGAAATTAGATTTAGAAAAGGATTTTCTTAAAGATATAATATTAGAATTTTAACATCTAGATAAACAATTAGTTCTAGTAAATGTTAGGCATGAAATATGGTACAAGGTTAAAAATAAAAAGGGTAAAAAAGACAATATAGCTAATATTTTGGATTATTATCCTATGAATTGATGTTTAATATTGGATTTGGGGTAGTTCATTATATTTGGCTATCTTGTTTGTTATCTTTTAGCCTTATAGTTGTTTATTGTATTTGGCTATCTTAGACCATGGTGCTTTTATCCTAGTTCTGTTAAGGTTTTTTAGTATTAATAAAAGGTTGTGATTCCTTCCAAATCCATATTTATATAAGAAATTACAAATCTAAAATCTAAAAAAATAAATTTTGCAAATAAAATAAGAAAAAATGCATAATTAATTCTTTGAATATTAAAAAAGGAGACAACAGGTCTATCAAAAAATTTAATGGATATGTTCATTTATATCCAGGATGTTTTAGAAAATAGTTTCCTAAAAGTTAAAAAAATTTAAAAAATGTGGAAACTAAAGAAATTGTCAATTTTATAGATAAAAGACTAAAAATCTACATATCTAATATTTAAATATTCATAAACAAGCTAGAAAATTTATCATAAAACCTTTTGGTATTTACAGTCAATTTTTATGTTTTTAGACCTTTGAAGACAATGGAGATTTTCAATTTTATCTAGGAAGCTAAATAAAATAATTTACAAAAACTTCCAAAGCTAATAAAATAAAAAAAATTATATATATAACCTAAAAAATGTTGAATATGCAAAAAAATGAAAAATTAAATATATGAAAATCAAAAATTATCAATTTTACAGATAAAAGAATGAAAAATTACATATCTAAGCTTTAAAAAACTTTATCATGTTTACAATTGATTATTATACTTTTGGCTTTTGAATGCAATGGAGATGTATGTATTGTTTCAAGATGTTAAAAAAATAGTTTCCTAAAAAATTTCAAAGCCCCCCAAAAAAGAAATAAAAAATCATATCTAAAAATTGAAATAAATGTCAAATATGTATTAAAAAAAAATTACATATCTTAAAACTAAAAAAAATTGCAGATAAAAAGAACAAAATGTGTATCTAATCTTTAAATCTCTTAAAATGATCCTAGATGTCTATATTAAATTCTTATATTATTTAGAGTCAATTTTTATGTTTTTCAACATTTGAATGCAATGGAGATGTCTAGTTTGCTCCAATATGTTGAATAAAATAGTTTCTTAAAACTTTCTAAATCCAATTAAAAGAAAATCCCCTCATATGGTTATGTATGGCCTCCAAAAAATTCTAAAAATAAATGATGCAAAGTTAAAAATTTTAGAGACCATAACTTTTGGTTCATATTACCATTTGAGCTCTTGTGTGTGCTAAAATGACTATATCAGAATGTACAACTTAGCCATAAATAGATATATATATTTATGGATGTTCCTATAACTTCTCTAATCCTCATATGATCATGTATGGCCTCCAATTTTTTTTGAAAATAAATGATGTGGAGTCCAAAATTTTTGAGGCCATAACTGTTGATTTGTAACTCTATTTGAGCTCTCATTTATACCAAAATGACTATCTATAAAATTTAGATTCATCTGTAAATAGATATATTAATTTATGTATGTTTTAAAAACTTTTTAGACCCTCATATGGTCATGTATGGCCTCCAAAAATTTATGAAAATAAATAATGTGGCATAAAATTTTTTGGAGGGCATAACTTTTGATTCAAAATTTTATTTGAGATCTCATTTATTCTAAAACAACTAATTCAAAAACTAAAATTCATCCATAAAAAAATAAAATTATTTTAAAATGTTTTGAAAATTTTACATAAACTCAAATGGTCATGTATGGCTTCCAAAAAGTTTTGAAAATACATGATGCAGAGTCCAAACTTCTAAAGGCCATAACTTTTGATCAATAACTCTATTTGAGTTCTAATTTATACCAAAACAATTATCTCTTAAAGCACAATTCATATATATACATCATTAACTTAACTCTACATCATTTTTTTTCAAAACATTTTGGAGGCCATCATAAAATCTCTAAAAACATCATTATATATATTATGATGTTTTTAGAGATTTTATGACCCTAATATCATCATGTATGGCCTCTAAAATGTTTTGAAAACAAATGATGTAGAGTTAAGTTAATAATTTTTAGATGTCATAACTTTTGATTTGTAACTCTATTTGAGCTCTCATTTGCACCAAAATGACTATCTCAAAATGTATAATTCATCCATAATAGATATATTCTATTGTCATACTATATTGGATAACATAATAAATACTCACCATATCTAGATAGAATAGACTCTAGCATGGACTAGCATACCCAATTGGGCAACATGAGGATAGACACTTCCCAATCTAGAGCCCTGTAGATGGATATGGGATCTTAAAACCTTCTAGTAATTTTTTTAAATCTAAGACATAAATAAAGACAATGATAATCCTTCTCTATATCAAGAAATACATTTATAAAAAAGATCAATTCTCAATGAAAGTTATTACTCATCTTAGTCATTTAACTTCTCAAAGATAATAAAAATAAAAATTATACTCATAGCTATCCATTTAAGGATGTTTTTCATAACTTTTTGGACCCTCATATGGTAATGTATGGCCTCTAAAAATTTATAAAAATATATTATAGAGAATCCAAACTTTTAATTTGTAACTCCATTTGAGCTCTCATTTACATCAAAACAATCATCTTGAAAAATATAATTCATCTATAAAACACTCTATCCATTTAGAGAATTTATTAAAAAATTTAATACCCTCATATGGTTATGTATGGTCTCAAAAAAATTCTAAAAATAAATGGTCCAGAGTCCAAAATTTTATAGGCAATAAATTTTGATCCGTAACTCTGTTTGAACTCTCATTTGCACCAAAATGACCATCAAAAAGTATAATTTAGTAATAAATAACTCTATCCATTCAAATATGTTTTTATAAAATTTTGTACCCTTATATGGTCATGCATTACCTCTAAAAAGCTATAAAATAAATGATGTGGAGTCCAAATTTTTGGAGGCCATAACTTTTGATCTGTAACTCCATTTGAGCTCTTGTTTACATTGAAATGACCATCAAAAAGTACAATTTAACAATAATTAGATATATCAATTTAGGGATGTTATTATAAATTTTTGGACCCTCAAATGATCATATATTACATCTTAATTTTTTTTTTAAATAAATAATGTGGAGTCCAAACTTATGGAGGCCATAATTTTTTATCATTAACTCCATTTGAGCTCTCATTTACCCAAAAATGACCATCTCAAATGATAACATATTATCTCCATCAATTTAGGGATTTTTTTAGAAAATTTTAGACCTTCATATGGTCACCAATGGCATATAAAAGTTTTTAAAAATAAATGATGTAGAGTCTAAACTTTTGAGACCATAACTTTTGATTTGCAATTCTATTTGAGCTCTCATTTACACCAAAATGAGAAATCTCAAAAAGTACAATTCAGCCATAAATAGATATATCAATTTGGGAATATTTTAAAAAAAAATACTCTTATATTATGTCCTCTTAATTTTTTAATCAAAATAAATGATGTGGAGTCCATACTTTTGAAATCCATAACTTTTTCTCTATAACTCTATTTGAGTTCTCATTTATGCCAAAATGACTATCTAGGGAAGTACAATTCAAACATAAATAACTCTATCTATTTAGTTATATGTTTATAAATTTTCAAACCCTCATGGTCATGTATGGTATTCAAAAAGTTTATAAAATAAATGATACAAAGTGTAAACTTTTGGAGGCCATAACTTTTGATTTGTAACTCTGTTTGAGTACTTATTTACACCAAAATGATTGTCTTATCAGTCATAAATAGATCCATTCATTTAGGAATGTTTTCATAACTTTTCAAACCATTAAATGATCAATATGGCCTCTTAAAATTTCTAAAAATAAATGATGCAAAGTCCAAACTTTTGGAGGCCATAACTTTTAATTCATAACTCTGTTTGAGCTCTCATTTATGCTAAAATAACTATCTCAGAAATTATAATTTAGACATAAATAGTTTTATCCATTTAGATGTGTTTTTAGAAACTTTAAAATATCTAATTATCACATAAGAACTCTGAAAAGTTATAAAAATAAATGATTTAGAGTCTAAATATCTATAGGTCATAAATTTTGATTCGTAACTTTGTTTGAGATTTCATTTATACCAAAATGATCATATCAAAAAGCACAATTCAGATATAAATAGATCTATGATTTTTGGGATGTTTGAAAAAAAAATATAAATAAATAAATGATGTGGAGTCTAAATTTTTGGAGGATGTAACTCTTGATTTTTAACTCTATTTGAGATCTTGTTTACACCAAAATGACCATCTCAAAAAGTAAAATTCAGTTATAAATAGATTTATCTATTTTAGAATGTTTTCAAAAAATTTAAAACTCTTAGATAGTCATATATGACCTCTAAAAAGTTATGAAAATAAATGATATATATTCCAAACTTACAAAGGCCATAAATTTGATCTATAACTCCGTTTGAGCTCTCATTTGTGCCAAAATGACCGTCTTGATAAGTATAATATAATTGACATCAATGATTGGAGTTTGTATGATTGAATTCATTTTATTTTCAACTGTAATTGGCTCTATCCATCTAAAAATATTTTTAAAACTTTTAATACCCTAATATGGTCACATATGGCCTCTAAAAACTTTTGAAAATAAATTATGCAGAGTCTAAACTTCCAGAGGCCATAACTTTTGATCTGTAACTATGTTTGAGCTATTGCTTGCACCATAATAACCATCTAAGAAAGTATAATTCATACATATATATTTATATCTATTTAAAAATTTATTTTAATTTTTTCATCTTTATATGGTCATGTATAACCTCTAAAAAGTTATGAAAATAAATAATATGGAGTCTAAACTTATGGAGGCCATAAATTTTGATCTATAAGACCATTTGAACTCTCATTTCTACTAAAATGACCATTTTAAAAATAAAAATTAAACCATAAATAAATCCATCCATTTATGTATATTTTTAAAAGTTTTTAGACCATTATATTGTCATGTATGGATTTTAAAAAGTTTTGAAAATAAATGATGCAAAGTCCAAACTTTTGGAGGCCATTACTTTTAATCTATAACACTATTTGAACTCTCATTTACACCAGAATACTAGTCACAAAAATTAAAATTTATCCATAAAGAGATTTATCTATTTATTTATATTTTAGAAATTTTAGGACCCTTAGATGGTCATGTATGGCCTTTAAAAAGTTATGAAAATAAATGATGTAAAGTTCAAAACTTTGGAGGCCATAAGTTTCGATCTGTAACTCCATTTGAACTCTTATTTATGTCAAAATAATACTCTACAAAATTACAATTTATCCCTAAATAACTCTATCCATTGAGATATGCTTTCAAAAAAAATTATACACTTATAACATGTATGGCCTCTGAAAAGTTTTGAAAACAAATGATGCAGAGTCTAAACTTATTGAGGCCATAACTTTTGTTATGTAACTCTAGAGTTTTGAGATCTTGTTTGCACCAAAATGACCATAATAGAAATTAAAATTATATAATATACATCTTTATCAATTTAAGTATGTTTTCAAAACTTTTTATACCCTTCAATGGTCATGTATAACCTCTTAAAAGTTATGAGAAAAATGATAGAGACTAAACATCTTGTGGCCATAAATTTTGATCTATAACTCTATTTAAGCTCTCATTTTCACCAAAATAACCATCTAAAAAAGTAAAATTTGTAAATAAATAGATACAATCATTTTGGTGTAAATAAAAATTTAAATGGAGTTATAAATCAAAATTAATGGCCTACATAAGTTTGGAATCCACATCATTTATTTTTCACAAGTTTTTAGAGGCCATACATGACCATCCAAGGATCGAAAAAGTTTTGAAAAAATCATTAAATGGATAGAGATATTTATGGATCAATTATAATTTTTGAGATGTGCATTTTATTGTAAATTAGATTTTAAATAGAGATACAAATCAAAAGTTATGGCCTCTAAAAGTTTGTAATCTACATCATTTATTTTTAAAACATTTTAAACCCTTGAATGGTCATGTATGGCTTCTAAAATTTTTTAAAAACAAATGATGCAAAATTAAGCTTTTAAAGGCCATAAATTTTGATTGTAACTCTATTTGAGCTCTTATTTATGCCAAAATGACGATCTCAAAAAGTAAAATTCAGCCATAAAGCAATATATCCATTTAGGGATGTTTTCAAAACTTTTTTAACCCTATAATGGTCATGTATGGCCTTTAAAAAGTTTTGAAAATAAATGATGTAGATTCTAAACTTTTAGAGGCTATAAATTTTGATTTGTAGCATAGTCTAAACTCTTATTTGGAAAGTTTTATTTGTTTATAAACATATCTATCCATTTAAGGATGTTTTCAAAAAAATTATAACCCTCAAATGGATAGGTATGGCCTCCAAAAAATTTATAAAATAAATGATGTGGAGTTAAAACTTGTGGAGGCCATAAATTTTGATTTGTAACTTCGTTTGAGCTCTCATTTGTTTAAAAATGGTTATCTTAGAAATTACAATTCAACCATAAATAGATCTATCCACTGAAGGATGTTTTAAAACTTTTTAGACCATCATGTGGTCATTATGGCCTCTAAAAAGTTTTGAAAACAAATGATGTAGAGTACAAACTTATGGAGGCCATAAATTTTGATCTATAACTTTGTTTGAGCTCTTATTTACACCAAAATTACATTATTAGAAAGTGAAATTTAGTTTTAAATACATATATCCATCTAGTGATGTTTTTTGAACTTTTTAGACCCTCATGTGGTGACTTATGGCCTCTAAAAAGTTTTTAAAACATATGATGTAGAGTTTAAACTTTTGGAGCTTGTAAATTTTGATCTTTAATTTCATTAGAGATCTTTTTTATGCTAAAAATACCACTTTAGAAACTATAATTCAAACATAAATAGATTTGTCTATTTATGAATGTTTATAAAAAAATTAGACCTTATATGGTCATGTATGGCCTTTGAAATTTTCAAAAAATAAATGATGTGGAGTCCAAACTTCTAAAGGTCATAAATATTGATCTTTAACTCTATTTGAGCTCTCTTTTACACCAAAATTACCATCTTAGAAATTAAAATTTAGGCATAAAAAGATATATTAGTTTAAATATGTTTTCAAAAAAATCAAACCCTCATTTTATCTTATATAGCCTTTTAAAAGTTCTAAAAATAAATGATTTGGCCTCCAAAATTCTAGAGACCATAATTGTTGATTTGTAACTTAGTTTGAGATCTCATTTGTAATTAAAATGAATGTCTTAGAAAGTAAAATTTAGAAACAAATAGATCTATCCATTTACAAATGTTCTTAAAAAATTTTAGAGCTTCAAATGGTCATGTATGTGGAGTCTAAATTTTTGGAGGCCATAAATTTTGATCCATAACTCTATTTGAGTTCTTATTTGTGCTAAAATGATCGTCTCAAAATTTAAAATTTAGACATGAATATTTGCATCCATTTATGGATGTTTTTATAACTTTTCAGACCTTTATATGGTCATGTATAGCCTCAAAAAAAATTAAAAAATTTATGCAAAGTCTAAACGTGTGGAGGCCATAAATTTTGATTTGTAACTCCATTTGAACTCTCATTTACACAAAAATGATCGTATCAAAAATTAAAATTCAAACATAAATACCTTTATCATTTTTGAGATGTTTTTAGAACATTTTTAGACCCTCAATCGCTCACCTATAGCCTCTAAAAATTTATAAAATTAAATAATCTGGAGTCTAAACTCATAGAGGTCATAACTATTGATATGTAATTCTATTTTAGCTATCATTTACACCAAAATGACCATATCAAAAAGTAAATTATAGTCATAAATAGATACATCTATTTAAGGATGCATTCAAATTTATTACAACCCTAAATGTTCATTTATAAACTTTAAAAAGTTTTGAAAACAAATGATATGAAGTCCAAACTTTTGGAGGCCATAACTTTTGATCTATAACTATGTTTGAGCTCTCATTTGCACCAAAACAACCATCTTAAAAATTACAATTCAGATATAAATAACTCTATCTATTTATTGATATTTTTATAACTATTTAGAACCTCAAATGTATTTTAAAAAGTTTTAAAAATAAATGATACAGAGTCCAAACTTTTAGAGGCCATAACTTTTGATAAGTAATTCCATTTGGTCTCTTGTTTGGTTCAAAAAAACCATCCTAGAAATTAAAATTTATCCATAAATATCTCTATCCATTTAATGATGTTTTTAAAACTTTTAAATCCCTCATATGGTCATGTATGGTCTCTAAAATGTTCTAAAAATAAATTATGCAGTGTCCAAACTTATAGAGGCCCTAACTTCTAATATATAACTCTATTTGAGCTCTCATTTATGCCAAAATGGCCATCTCATAAAGTGAATTACAATCATAAATAGATCTATCCATTAGGGTATGTTTTTAAACCTTTCATACACTTATGTGGTTACATATGGCCTTTGAAAATATTTAAAAATAAATGATATAGATTCCAAACTTCTGAAAGCTATAACTTTTTATCCATAACTTTGTTTGAGCTCTTGTTTATGACCAAATGATTATCTTAAAAGGTTTAATTCATCCATAAATAAATATATCCATTTTTGTATTATTGAAAGAATTTTTTTTACCCTTATATGGTCATGTATTTTCTTATAAATGATTAAAAAAGAAATGATGTGGAGTCCAAACTTTTAGAGGCCATAATTTTTTTATCTTAAACTCTATTTCAGCTTTTATTTGTGCTAAAATGACCATATTATAAAGTAAAAATCATACACACACACACACACGCGCGCGCGCACACACACACACACACACACACACACACACACACACACACACACACACACACACACACACACACACACACACACACACACACACACACACACACATGTTTTTAAAACTTTTTTAACCCTCTATGGTCATGGATGGTCTCTAAAAAAATTTGAAAACAAATGATGCAGGACCTATATGAAATTCCAGAGGCCATACTTATTGATTTATAACTCTATTTGAGCTCTTATTTACACTAAAATAACCATTTCATGAGTTTAATTCAACCATAAATAAATCTATCCATTTAAGGATATTTTTAGATCTTTTCAGACCCTCATATGGTCTTGTATGGCCTTCAAAAAGTTATGAAAACAAATGATGCAGAGTCTAAACTTCTAGAGGCCATAAGTTTTCATTCATAACTCTGATTAGATCTTGTTTGCACCAAAATGACCATCTCATAAATTAAAATTTAGCCATAAAAAACAATATCTATTTAGAGATATTTTTAGAACTTTTTAACCCTCATATGGTTAGATATGGCTTCCAAAAAGTTCTAAAAATAGATGATATGGAGTCCAAATTTTTAGAGGCCATAACTTTTGATTCATAACTCTATTTGGTATTTCATTTTCAACAAAATGACCATGTAAAAAAAAATCATCTATAAAGATATATATCTATTTAGGGTTATTTAAATAAATTTTTAAACCCTTAGATGTTCATGTATGGCCTCCAAGAAATTCTAAAAATAAATAATGCAGAGTCCAAACTTTTGAAGGTTATAAATTTTGATCAGTAAATTTGTTTGAGCTCCTATTTATACCAAAACTATCATCTCAAAAATTAAAATTCAATCTTAAATAATTATATACATTTAAGGATGTTTTTATATATTTTTTGATTCTCATATGGTCATGTATGACCTTTCAAAAGTTTTAAAAATAAATGATACAAAGTCAAAACTTATGAAGCTCATAAGTTTTGATTTATAGCTTCTTTTGAGATCTCATTTGCATGATAATGATTATCTCAAAAAGTAAAATTTTATCATAAAAATATATATCCATTTTGATATTTTTTATAAATTTTATAACCCTCATATGGTCATGTATGGTCTTTAAAAAGTTCTAAAAATAAATAATGCAGAGTCCAAACTCATAAAGGCCATAAATTTTGATTTGTAACTCTGTTTGAGCTACCATTTATGCCAAAATGCCCATATCAAAAATTAAAATTCATACAAAAATAAATTTATATATTTATAGATGTTTTTATAACTTTTTATATCTTAATGTGGTAGTGTATGGCCTCTAAAAATTTGTAATAACAAATGATGTGGAGTCTAAATCTCTAGAGGCCATAACTTTTGATCTGTAACTCCATTTGAGATCTTGTTTACACTAAAATGACCATATCAAAAAGTAAAACTCTATTGT
Organism: Torreya grandis; assembly: GCA_037957365.1. Lineage (NCBI taxonomy): Eukaryota > Viridiplantae > Streptophyta > Pinopsida > Cupressales > Taxaceae > Torreya > Torreya grandis. The sequence continues at coordinate 4,541,531 of JARHVA010000191.1, forward strand.
AAATAAATATATGCATTTAAGGATGTTTTTTTTATATTTATGACCCTTATATGGTCACATATGGACTTTATGTTTTGAAAATAAATGATGCAATTCTAAGCTTCCAAAGGCCATAACTATTGATTTATAACTCCATTTGAGCTCTCTTTTGCACAAAATAATCATAGAAAAAAGTTCAATTTAGCCATAAATAGATCTATTTATTTAGGGATGTTTTCTAAACTTTTAGACCCTTATATGGTCACACATGGCTTCCATAAAGTTATAAAAACAAATGATGCAAGTCCAAACTTTACAGGCCATAACATTTGATTTATAACTAACTCCCTTTCATCTCTCATTTATGCCAAAATGACTATTTTAGAATTTAAAATTTAACCATAAATAGATATATTAATTTAGGGATGTTTTCATAACTATTATGACCCTTAAAAGGTTATGTTTGGCCTCTAAAAGTTTTGAAAACAAATTATGTGGTGTTCAAAATTTTGGAGGCAATGACTTCTAATTTGAAACTTTGTTTGAGCTATCAATGATGTGAAAACGATCATACTAGAAAGTAAAATTTAGCCATAAAAATATATATCCATTTAATAATATTTTAAAATTTATATTACACTTAGATGGCCTCCAAAATGTTCTAAAAACAAATGATGTGAGTCAAAAAGTTTAAAAATTTTATAGGCCATAAATTTTGATTCATAACTCCATTTGGGATCTTATTTTACACCAAAACAATCATCTAAGAAAGTACAATTCAAAAATAAACATCTCTATCCATTTAAGGATGTTTTAATAACTTTTAGTACCCTTATATGGTCACACATGACCTTCAAAGTTTTTTTAAAATAAATGATGTGAAGTCTAAAATTTTGGAGGCCATAAATTTTGATTCATAACTTTGTTTGAGCTCTAATTTATGCCAAAACTAGAGTCTCAAAAATAATTCCATCCATTTATAAATGTTTTTATATCTTTTATAACCTTTATATGGTCATGTATAACCTTTGAAAAGTTCTAAAAATAAATGATATATATTCCAAACTTCTGAAGCCCTTAAGTTTTGATCTATAACTCCATTAGAGCTCTTGTTTATGCCAAAATGATTGTGTCAAAAATTAAAATTATACCATAAACATATCTATCATTTAGAGATGTTTAAAAAAAATGAATACCCTAATATGGTCATGTATGGCCTTTAAAAAGTTTTCAAAAATAAATGACATGGAGTCCCAAATTTTTAGAGGCCATAACTTTTGATATGTAACTTTGTTTGATATGTCATTTGTGTCAAAATGACTATCTTAGAAATTAAAATTCATCCATAATCTATTTTACCTATTTAAGAATGTTTTTAGAAAATTTTAAACCCTTATATGGTTATGCATGTCCTTTAAAATGTTATAATAAAAAATTATGCAAAGTCCAAATTTCTAGAAGCTATAACTTTTGATTCATAACTCTGTTTGAGCTCTCATTTATGCTAAAACATCTATCTCAAAAAGTAAAACTAGTCCATAAATAAATATATACATTTATGAATTTTTATAAAAACTTTATGACCCTTATATGCTCATGTATGTCCTCTAAAAAGATTTAAAAACAAATCAGGTGGAATCCATACATTTGGAGGCCATAAATATTGATGTGTAACTCCCTTTTAACTCTCATTTACAACAAAATGGCCATATCAAAAAGTTCAATTCAACCATAAATTTCTCTATCCATTTAGGGATGATTTTATAAATTTTCACACCCTCGTATCATTACATTTCATAACTTTTCAAAACTTTTCAAACTTGAATGATGTAGAGTCCAAAACTCTATAGGCCATAACTTTCAATCCATAAATCTAGTTGAGCTTTAATTTGAGACAAAATGATTATCTCAAAAAGAAAAATCCAACCATAAAAATCTCTATCCATTTATCGATATTTTCAAAACTTTTTGGCCCCTTAGATGGTCATGTATGGCCTCCAAATATTTATGAAAACAAATGATGTAGAGTCAAAAATTTTGAAGGCCATAAATTTTGATTCCTAACTCCATTTAAGCTATTGTTTCTACCAAAACAACCATATCATAAATTACAATCAACCCATACATAATTATATCTATTTAGAGATATTTTTATATCTTTTTAGAACCTCAAATGGTCACATATGGCCTTAGAGAATTATGGATTTTAAAAAGATTTAAAGATAAATGATGCAGAGTACAAAATTATAGAGGCCAAAATATTTGATTCGTAACAACATTTGAGTTCTCGTTTGCACCAAAAGCATTGTCTCAAAAAGTTTGATTCAGCCATAAATAAATCTATGAATTTAGGTATGAATTCAAAAAATTTCTAGTCCTCGTATGGTCACATATGCCCTCCAAAAAAATTTGAAAACAAATTATGTGGAATCCAAACTTTTGAAGGCCATAATTTCTAATCCATAAGTTTGTTTGAGCTCTCATTTATACCAAAATGACTATCTCAAAAATTACAATTTAACCATAATTATATATATCCATTTAGGGATGTTTTAATAAATTTTATAACCTTCAAATGATGACATATGGCCTCTAAAAGCTTCTAAAAATAAATGATACATAGTCCAAACTTTTGGAGGCCATAATTTTTGATCTGTAACTCTATTTGAGCTCTTATTAGCACCAAAATGACCATCTCAAAAAGTATAATCTATATATATATATATATATATATTTCAAATTTATTTGTAGAGTTAAAAGGTCACGTATGTCCTCCAAAATGTTTTGAAAATAAATGATGTAGAGTCCAAACTTATAGAGGCCATATCTTTTGATCTGTAACTTTTTTTTAATTCTTATTTACACCAAGATGATTATCTCATAAAGTTGAATTTAGCCATTAATATCTCTATCCATTTAAGGACATTGTTGACAAATTTATGGACCCTTATGTGGTCATGTATGGTCTCTAAAAAGTTATAAAAATAAATGATGTAGAGTCCAAACTTATAGAGCCCATATCTTTTGATTCATAACTCCATTTTAGCTCTTATTTATGCCAAAACAACCATCTTGAAAAGTATAATTCAGCCATAAATAGCTCTATACATTTAAGAATGATTTCAAAACTTTTCAAAAACTCATAAGGTCACTATTGCCTTTAATTTTTTTTGAAAACAAATTATATAAAGTCCAAACTTCAAGAGGCCATAACGTTTAATCCATAACTTTGTTTGAAATCTCATTTCCACCAAAACAATAGTCTTAAAAAGTACAATTCAGCAATAAATAACACTATCCATTTATTTATGTTTTTATGACTTTTAGACCCTTAGATGGTCATGTATGGCCTTTAAAATTTTCTAAAAATAAATGATGTAGAGTTCAAATTGATGGAGGACATGAATTTTGATCTATAACTTTGTTTAAACTCTCATTTACACCAAAATAACCATATCAAGAAGTATAATTAAATAATAAACAATTATATCTATTTATGAATATTTTTAAAACTTTTTAGACATTAAAATGGTCAAAAATTACTTATGAAATATTCTAAAAACAAATTATGTAGAGTCTAGACTTCTTAAGGCCATAAATTTCAATATGTATCTCCATTTGAAACCATCATCTCAGAAAGTAAAATTCATCCATAAATAACACTATCCATTTATAGATGTTTTAAAAACTTTTAGGACCCTCAGATGGTCATGTATGGCCTTGAAACATTTTAAAACAAATGACATAAAATCCAAACTTTCAAAGGCCATAACTTTTTATGTTTAACTCTGGTTGAATTATCATTTGTGTTAAAATGATCATATTGAAAAGTACAATTCAACCATAAATAGATATATCTATTTATAAATGTTTTTATAACTTTTTAAACCCTCATATGGTCATGTATGGCCTCTAAAAACATATAAAAATAGATTATGTAGAGTCCAAATTTATGGAAGCCATAACTTTTGATTTGTAACTCTATTTGAGTTCTTGTTTATGACAAAACATCCATATCAAAAAGTAAAAGTAAGCAATATATATATATATATATATATATATATATATATATATATGGATGTTCTCAAAATATTTATGACCCTTATTTGGTCATGTAGGGCCTCTAAAATATTTTAAAAACAACTGATGTAGATTCCAAACTTTCCAAGGCCATAACTATTGATTTGTAACTATGTTTGAGCTCTCATTTATGCCAAAATGATTATATCAAAAAATTCAATTCAAAAATAAATGGATATATCCATTTAGGAATTTTTTATAATTTTTAAGATCCTTGTATGTCATGTATCGCTTTTAAAAATTTCTAGAATCAAATAATGAAAAGTCTAAACTTTTGGAGGCTATAAATTTTGATCCCTAACTCCATTTAATCTCTCATTTGTGCCAAATATCAAAGCATTGGCCAAGATATTTGGTTCCATAGAATGCATAGGTTTTTCATGTAAGAGTAAAAATATTTCATGGACATTTTTGTAAGCAAAAAAAATAAAGAGAATGTTTCATAAAATAAGACAAATTATCCAACATGATTATATATGGAATAAATCACAAAGAGATGTACAAATAGGAGAGTAATGTATAACTCATCCATGAATGATAAAAAAGGCCTAGAATAGGCATGTAACTCATAAGTTTATAGTTACCAATCAAAGAGTAACATCCTCTATCCAATGATTTAGTGTAACTCTTAAGTTTGAGCTCTCATTTACACCAAAACAACTATCTTAGAAAGTACAATTCATCTATAAATATATCTATCCATTTAGGGATATTTTCAAAAAAAATCTAACCCTAAAATGGTCATGTATAGACTCTTTTTTTTTTAATAAATAAATGATGCAGAGTCCAAACTTTTGAAAGCCATAAAAAATTTTGTAACCGTCTCAAAAATTATAAATTAGACATAAATATGTCTATCCATTTAGGAATGTTTTAAATTTTTTTTGGAAACTTAGAAGGTCATGTATGGACTCTAAAAAGTTTTGATAATAAATGATTTGGAGTCCAAACTTCTAGAAGCCATAACTTTTGATCTATAACTCCATTTGAGCTCTTGTTTTCAACAAATGATTTTTTCATAAAGTATAATTTATCCATAAATATATCAATCCATTTAGGTATTTTTTAAAGAACTTTTTTGACTTTTTATGGCCACATATGGTATTTAAAAAGTTCTAAAAATAAATGATGCAAAGTCCAAACTTTTGGAGGCCATATCTTTTGATTTATAACTTTGTTTGAGCTCTCATTTGTGATCAAACAACTGTCTTAGAAAGTAAAATTCAACCTTAAATATCTCTATCTATTTAGTAATATTTTCAAATAAAATTAGAAACTCATAAGGCCACATATGGCCTTCAAATTTTTTTGAAAATAAATAATGTAGAGTCCAAACTTCTAAAGGCCATGAGTTTTGATTTGTAACTAGATTTGATCTTTGTTTTCCACAAAATAACCATCTCATAAAGTAAAATTCATTTATAAATATCTATATCCATTTAGGGATTTTATTGAGAAATTTTTAGACCTATAGATGGTCATGTAACTCTATTTGATCTCTCATTTATGCAAAATGATCATCTTAAAAAGTATAATTAATCCATATAGATGGTCACATATGGTCTCTATCTATTTAGAGACTTTGTTGAGACACTTTTTGACCCTTAGATAGTCATGTATGTTATTTGAAAAGATTTGAAAACAATTTTTGTGAAGTCCAACATTTTATAGGCCATAAATTTTGATCCATAAATTTGTTTGATCTCTCATTTATACCAAAATGACCATCTTAAAAAGTATAATTCAACCACACACACACACACACACACAGATATATATATATATATATATATATATCCATTCAGGTATGTTTTTATATACCTTATAAAATAAATTATGTGGATTCTAGAATTCTAGAGGCTATAGCTTTTGATTCTTAACTTTGTTTCAGCTTTCGTGTATGACAAGATGATTGTATCAAAAATTAAAATTTAACTATAAATAGATCTATCTATTTAGTTATATTTTAATAAATTTTTAGACCCTTATAGGGTCATGTATGGCATCTTAAATGTTATGAAAAAAAAAGATACTGAGTCAAAACTTCTAGAGGGCATAACTTTTGATCTGTAACTTCATTTGAGATCTTGTTTATGTCAAAATGATCATCTCAAAAATTAAAACTCAGCCTTAAATATGTCTATCTATTTAGGGATGTTTTTAAAAAAAAATCAACCCCTTATATGGTCACATATGGCCTTTGAAATGTTTGAAAAATAAATGATGTGAACTCCAAACTTCTAAAGGCCATTACTTTTGATTAATAACTCTATTTTTACTAAAACAACCATTTCAGAAAGTAAAATTCAATCATCAATAGCTATATACATTTAGGATTTTTTTTTTAAAAATGGACCCTTAGATTGCCATATACAGCCTTTGAAAAGTTTTCAAAACAAATGATGTAGAGTCCAAACTTATACAGGCCATAACTTTTGATCCTTAACGCTATTTAAGATTTGGTTGACACCAAAATGACCATCTCAGAATGTATAATTCAAACATAAACATATGTAACCATTTAGGGATGTTTCAAAAGTTTTTAAACCCTTAAATTATCACATATGGTCTATAATATTTTGATCCACAACTAAATTTAAGATCTCATTTGTACCAAAACAACTGTCTCAAAAATTAAGCTCAACCATAAATGGTTTTATATATTTAGGGATGTTTTTAAAATATTTTTAAACCTTTATATATTCACATATGATATCTAAATTTTTTTGAAAATAAAAGGTACAGATTCTAAAGTTTTTAAGGCCATAACTTTTGATATGTAACTCTATTTGAGCTCTCGTTTACATCAAAATGATCATCTTATGAATTCAAATTCAGAAATAAATATCTCTATCCATTTATGGATTTTTTGATAAATTTTTAGACCTTTAGATGGTCACATATGGTCCTTCAAAAGTTTTGAAAATAAATTATTAGGTGTCCAAAATTCTTAAGTCTATAACTTTTGATCTATAATTCCATTTGAGATCTCATTTACATAAAAAAGACCATCTAGACAAAAAATAATTCAACCATAAATAAATATATTCCTTTAGGTGTATGTTTTAAAAAACCTTTTTGATCCTCAAATGGTCACTATGGCCTCTAAAAAAATTTGAAAACAAATGATGTGTAATCCAAATTTATAAAGGCCATAACTCTATTTGATCTTTTATTTATGCCAAAATGACTATATCAAAAATTAAAATTCAAACATAAGTAGATCTATCCATTTAGGAATGTTTTTATAACTTTTAAAAAAATTATATTGTCATTATGACCTCTAAAACGTTTTGAAAATAAATGATGTGGATTTCAAACTTTCAAAGGCCATCACTTTTGATCTATGACTCTATTTGAGCTCTCATTTGCACCAAAAATGACTATCTCAGAAAGTAAAATTCAACCATAAATAAATCTATTCATTTAGGCATTTTTGTTAATAATTTTTTAGACCCTTAGATGCTCATATATGGTCTCTAAAAATTTATGAAAAAAATGATGTGAAGTCCAAAATTATGGAGGCCATAACTTTTGATCCATTACTTCATTTGAACTCTTTTTTGTGCCAAAATGACCATCTCAAAAATTTAAAATTAATATTAAAATAGATATATCAATTTATGGATATTTAAATCCATCATATGGTCACATATGGCCTCTAAAAGGTTCATAGAATAAATGATGTAGATTCATGACTTATAGAGGCCATAATTTTTTTTCTGTAACTCTGTTTGAGCTCTCATTTATACCAAAATGACTACCACAAAAATTTTAATTCATCCATAAATAGATTTATCCATTTAATTATATTTTCATAACTTTTTAGACCTTGATATGCTCATATATGACATATAAAATGTTTTAAAACCATATGATGTGGAGTCCAAAATTTTTATAGGCCATAACATTTGATTTGCAACTTTGTTTGAGCTCTCTTTGATGTTAATAAGCTATCTAAAAAATTAAAATTCAATAATAAATACCTATATATATATAGGTTTGTTTTCAAAACTTTTTAGACCCTAACATGGTAATGGATGGACTCTAAAAAGTTTTGAAAATAAATGATACGGAGTCTAAATTTACAAAGCCCATAACTATTGATTCATAACTTAGTTTGAGCTCTCATTTATGCCAAAATAAGCATCTAAAAAATTAAAATTCAAACATAAATATATATTTTCATTTAAGGATATTTTTAAAACTTTCCAGACTCGTAGATGGTCACATATGGCACTTGAATTTTTTTTTAAATAAATGATGTGGAGTCCAAAATTTTGGAGGCCATAAATTTTGATCTATAACTCTATTTGAGGCTCTTGTTTACACTAAAATGACTATCTTAGAAACTATAATTCATCAATAAACACCTCTATCCATTCAAATATATTTTCAAACACTTTTAGACCCTTATATTTTCACATATGGCCTCTATAAAGTTCTAAAAACAAATAATATGGAGTCTAAACTTTTGAAGGCTATAAATTTTGATCTATAACTAAATTTGAGCTCTCATTTTTGTTAAAATTACTATCTTATTTTACCCAACATTCCCTTTTTATTTTTGAATAAATGGGGACCCATTTATATTTGGCCTTGTTTGTTAAAGATATCTCTACATAGTTGTGTAAGTTATATCAAATTTCTCCTTAATCTTTAAATTTGGAAGTATAAACAATGGTATTATACATTTTTAAGACTAACTTACTAATGCCTTTCAAGATTTTTTTATACTATGAAGGTTTTGGGACTTAGTTGTATTTGGAAAAATTATTCAAGACTTGGTCTTTAGAAATTTTACCTAGACCTTTTTTTTAAGAACTTTGTTCTTCAAAACTTGTGTTTAGGTTTTACTTGTCAAATATTTTGTTCAAAATTTTCATATCAAACATTTTTCTCAAAATTTTATTTCTAAAGAATTGTTTGATATTTATTCATCAAGTGTTTTATTTTATATTTTCTTATCATGGTATTTGTATCATACTTTTGTTTAGGGTTTCTACATCAAACATTTTGTTTAAATGATTGTTTTGAAGGACTTAGTTTTTTTGGGACTCCTTAGTCCAACATTTTGTTTGAGATTTTTTGTTCAAGACTTTTCATCAAATAATTTTTTTGAAATAGTCATCATCAGCTTTATGTGCTTTGGAGGTTTTTCTCAAAGCTTTTGTTTAGACATTTTATTCAAACATTTATTCTGAGGGACTTGACCTTTAGGCACTTTTTTTTAGGATTTGTGTTTATATCCTTTGATTTTAAATAATTTTTGGCTTGGTCCCAACACAAAACCCAACTCTTGAATTTTGAGTATCAAAATCCTGCTAGACTTAGCCAATAAAGTGAAATTGTTTCTTGACACTTGACAAAGAATGTAACTTGCCAACAAAACTAATGAGATTTAAACTATGAAGATTAAAAAAAATATGAATGTTGGACATTAAAATTTCTTAAAATAGAATTGAATATAAACTACTAAATACATGATGTACATCTATCAACATATTCATTACTCACAAGTGAATTCAAACTCAATTATTATTCATTGAATGAAAGCCCTAACTACTTGTGAATTCATTAAAAATAAAGTGACAAATAGAAAGTATTTTTTTCCATGATACACATAAATATAATTTGATCACTACATATAATTACAATGGCATTATCATCTAAGAGCTTTAGAGGAGCACTTCCACCATCCCTATTCTCCATCAAGGATTCAATAGAGTTCACAAACATAGTGTATGATGTGATAATATTCAATAATAAATATTCTAATTACTTAGAACTATGGGAGGATATTGATGTTGTGGATGCATTCTCACATGAAGGAAATCTATCACCTGTGTAGTGAGAAATGGTTATAGACTTACTGGCTCTTAAGAGATAAAGACTACACAATATGATAGCCAAGCTTGAGGTCATGCCTTACATCTACCTTCTATGAGACTTGTTATTTGTTGGGATTACATTAGATACCTTCCTGCACCATATGGATCACTAGATGGTCATGGCTTACATCACTAGATATGAAATTCAAAGGTATCTATCTCTACCAATTCTAGATGAATTTTTTGATAAACATAGGCTATAGAATTCAATTGACAAATTTCTAAGCTTATGGATTCTTCCTAGGGAGACTATGGTCTTAAAAATAAAGTCTCCTACCTCCATTAACAAAATTAAAATTGGGGTACATATTGGGATGGACTTATTTAATAGAATGTATGACATGCCAAGTGTCCATTTTCTCAACTTGGATTGGGTGCCATTACTAGATATGATAATTACTAGTGGCACAACTTTTGCCCTAGGAAAAATCATTAATTTTAAGTTGAGGAAAAAAGTTCCATACAAATCCAAGCAACCCAATTTAGTGGGATATTTTTATATGATGTCATACTTATTGGATCCAATAATTGGCATAATCTAAAGGACCTTGGTAAGCTTTAGATCTCAGCTAAAAATTACGTAAAGAATTACATTTGTGATTACTATTAATTTATGCATATATACACATACATAAAGCACATAACCTAAATTTCCAAGGATATGTATCCTCAAGTATGATAGGTAATTCATTGGGCCCCACTACCTAGAATTAGGAAAAGTATAATAGATACACTAGTTCCTATGGGTGACTATTGGTTATATCCTAATTATATGGTAATCATACCCTTGTACTTCCCCAAGTATGTACCAGACAAGCTAGTAGAGTAAAAAATTGCATATTAGCTTTGGTAGAGTGTTAAGGAAGATTTGATAAAACAAAAGAAAGGCACATTCTATGGATCACACATGATCATTGATAGAATATGTTACACATAGAGGAAGAATTTTGGGGATGTAGGCAACAAGAGAAAGCATTATCAATTTCCTACCTTACCACATAGGGATTGGGATCTTCATGGTCATATACAAAATCATATTCATGGCTTTGGTATTCCATACCCACATTTCCCCTACATCCATGATTTTATATTCATGAATGCATATGATGATGCCCATGTCTTGGAAAAGGCAAAACATGTAGGCCTAAAAAAGGATCATTTAATGATAATTCAACAAGAGCCTTTAATTTTAGTACAATAAATGCATAATAGGCTACCAATTCTTAAAGGATAGATAACTTTAGATTTATGGTACATCAAATCTCCATAACAAATAGATATATAATGGGAGCCTTCCCAATAACTTCCCTTTCTATTAAAGGTTATTAAAAAATATCTTGGGTTGAGTGGGCTTGATCTTAGGGGGCATAAGGGGATCTAATTAACTTGGATTCCTCTTATGTAAAGTATGAGGAGCACCTAGCTACATTGCCACTACAAACACCTACAATTACACCATAATTGTGAGAGTCTATAGTTCAAGGGGTATTTATAGAGTAAGCTACTACCTAAATTCAAAAAGGCTCCTCCTCAGAGACAAAGACCACTATTTTTATTATAAGAATAAGCTAAGGGATCCTTCCCTACCAAAAAATACATTAATGGATCAACCACGGGGCATGCCTTTAGTTCTTCAACAATAGGTGGAGGTAAACCAAGAACTAGATGAAGAAGAGTTGGAAAGAGCCAAAACACTAAGCCTTATGGATGATAAAGGGAAGGCACCAATCATAGATGACACAATAGGTAAGAAGGATCAACCTTAAGAACTTACTTTCCTAGTTTCCTCATATATTCTTATTTTTGGTTTAATTTTAATTAGTACTATTTTGAGAACTCTCAAGGTGGAAGATGTCACCTCCATCTTTGATGTTTCATTATCCTCTTCTACTATCTTTAAAGTCCCTTTACTCACTCCAAAGATAGAAGAGTATTCTTCTACCACCATTATTTCATTCTCCCCCATAGTGCCAACCACATCCATTATTGCCACCACTAGTATTCCCTCTAGGACTATTATAGTCTAGACCATGATAAATAAAAGGGCCACTAAGAAAATTGAAATAGCCTTGGCCATTTCCCAACTCCATGTTTCTTCCACATAGATTAATTTACCAATGCCTTCCACATGTTTCTCCCAAGGGACTATATTTACATCTTCAAGTAAGGGAAAAGGGGGTAAATTAATCTTTATAGTCCATCCACTCCCCTCATATGGAGATGTGGATTGGTCTAAAATAATTTGGCCATCCCTTCCTAATACATTCCTTAAAGGAAAAACCTAACAACAATAAAAATATCTAGAAGTGAAGGCTATAACTAATGAGACATAACTAATAGACCCTACCTAGCTAGTGATTCCCCCATGGACAATTGATCGTAGAGAAAAGGCTTCCCAAATGCCCAATTTCAAAACTATAGAACTACCATCTATAAACTCATTATTTAATAAGCCTTCAGAGAGTATTAAAAGGGTTAGGAAGAGGAAACTAAAGGATGAAGCTGGGAGGGAAAATATTCTTGAGGAAAGGCAGGAGGTTTATGCCTTATCAAAGAGGAAGAGTAGGAAGTTAAGGTAATCCCCCTATATAAAAGATTTAAAGTCTCTTATATAAGCCCAAAAATATGTTATGATGGCACTATATGAGGGGGTGGAGATGGCAAGGCAATAGCTAAAATAATAATTAGATCAAATCAAACAACAATAACAAATAATTCACATTCTAGTAGAAATTGAGGTTAAAGTACAAGAAGTTGCATTGAAATGTTATAATGCTAAAGATGAACTACAAGAAATGAGGTTTGAATTGGCCCCCAATATAACTCAAACACACCAATTATTTAATTATTTAAATAAAGATGAGAATAAATTGAAATTATTGATTATGTACACTAATAAGGCATATAACCATCTAGACTTTATGACACCATTGGAGGCATTAAATGACCTCAATTTGGTGGTCATTAGAACACATGTAGCTATAGAGTGGGTGACAGTAGCTAGGGCATTGATGCATAAATATGAAGAGCATGAGATGATAATCTTAAAAAATTTGAATAATTTGAAGTTATCAAAGGCAAGGGATGTTGTTGGTAAACTGATTAGTAAAATCAAATTTTACCAACTCATTCAAGAAACATCCAAAAACTTTAAGTAGAGTCTACAGGGGTTAACATTGGAAGACATTGAAGCTAAGTTGATTTTTATGAAGAAGAAGGTAACTAAAGCTGAAATTTTAAAGATCAACCTCCAAACAACAAAGATAAAACATGAAAAAAGCTTAGATCAATTTAATAGGGTACATAGACCCTCATTATTAAACATAGACATTAAACGTCACCAGCATGATGTGGGTCACCAATATTATCTTGAGATAAAGGCAAAAAATAATAAAATTGAGGTTGTAACATCTAGTTCAATACCTACACAAATAGTCACCACTCCTACTAAGGTTAATATATCTATGTAGATGTCCAATCAACCTTGGTTGAAAGCACCCATTTTATGCATGTAAATTCAATATAGTAGCATCAATTTTGTAATTATATTTTTCTTATGATTTGAACATAATGTAAAGGATTTTTAAGTTATTTTTTGGTAATCATGCACACATTTAATGCTACTGTAAAGGCTAAATCAAATTCTTGATAAATGTAAATTAACTTTATGTATACATTACATACAATTTAGAGACTACAATTAGAACTAAGGTTCTAACTATGTTGTTTAATCAAATTTTGCATGTACTTGGAGGATTAGGTGACCCCTCCCTAGATCTATTTAAACATATGTAACCCATATTTGTAAAGGGTCAAAAAATTTAAATACAGAAGTAGAATCAATTTTTGATTGTCAACCAATGTGTTTGTGTATTTTCTCTCCAATCTCTGTGTAATTAGGATTAATATTTTTGGTTGCATGATTCAACAATTCTTAGTCCATAACAGCTATGAGGAATTTTTTCTAGTTTTAGATGTGTAATATCTATTGAAGGATTAATAAATTATATTGATTATTGGTAAGTTAATTATTTCATATTTCTAAGTGTGTAGAGGTACTTTAAAGGTATAATTTTCTATATATGTGCAACAGTTATCTCAGATACCTCCTTGGTTCAATTCATAATCTCCTAAGTAAGGGTGTACAACCATTGCTCTAAAAGGATTAACCTTTGACTAGGGACTTTGAGTTTCTTTTATCAAGCTATCCTAAACTACTTGACCATGTCTGTTTGTGTGTGTGTAATAGCTACTAGTAACAAACATTAGTTCTAAAAGTACTTATCCACTTAGAATCTAGCCTGAGAGGTGATTCTTAAATCTATAGAATATTTCTTTTTTAGCCTACTTTTCCCTCTATTTTGAGTTTATTTATAATATCTACCCACTTTAGATTAGTATCCATCCACCTGCTAACTCACCTAGTTTTTAACTTTCTTTCAAAGATCATTCATCCATTCATAACCCTGGTTAAACAATTTGCATGCCCTGCTTGCTATTCCATCACCTAGTTGTTAAAACCACATACCTACAACACATGCCTAGAGTGGATTTTACCTCTATTAAAATATTGAAACATTAGAGGATACCTTATTATTAATTGATGTGCATAAAAACTTTATCAACACTCTTTTTGGTGCTAAAAGGAGGGTTTTGAGCTTATATGATAAAAAATATTAGATTATATATTGATTTTTAATAGAGTCATCTAGGAGAGTGACAAGATCTAGTTCTTAGTCTATTCTTCTAGTCTCACCCTTATCAAATCATAGGAGGCCTAGATTTGTAAGAATTGGCCCTATCCATAATAGAGCCAAAACACCTTCCCTAATAAGGAACACTCCCCCTATTAATCATCCCATGGCTCAACCACCTTGGTTGGTTGGATTTTCTATTTCCAACATAGGGTATGTGCATGACCTATTGAATAATCTTGAAAAGTATCTACAATCCTTCTCTCCTTTAGGAATAAGAATGATATAAGAGCATATCAAGTCTTTTAAGGTTGCATTGAGATTAATGAGCATTATTAATGAAGATGTTGCATGCAAGATTTTTTCTTTCACACTAATGGATATTACCTATGATTGGTATCTTAATCTGTAAGATAATTCCATCACATCCTAGAATGCATGTCAAGCTACTTTTTTTTCACAATCTAGGTAGGTCACCAGCACTAGTTTGATATACCAACACTTTACCAGCCTAAAAATGGAGCCTAAAGAGCCAATTAAAGCTTATAATATAATATTTTAGAAAATGTACACCTAGTTAACCCTAAAATATAAACCAAAGGAAGTATTGGTGATATGAATGTACAAGAATAATCTCAATCCAATTATTATAGTCCTTTTATGAAGGGTTATTTCTATCAACACTCTGGCATTAGCTTATGAAGAGGCCATCAACATTGATAGGAAGCTTAATCCTTAGGTGCATGACACACGTGGTGTCTATAATGGTCTCCTAACATTGAATCCAATTCCGCGTGTGAATTAGAACATCCCTACATTCAATCAAAATCATTTATACATTTTTCTTCCTTTAACATAAATAATACATCAAAATTACATTTTTTTAAATAAATAACAATGCACAAGGAAATAGTTACTATCAAAATAAACATTTGGCTACATCCTCTACTATTTTTCTCCATGGAACTAACTCTAAAAAAGTAGAGTTGGATGCTATACAAAATATGGTTAAGAAGTTATGTAATGACTTCCTTGGCATGCAAAGAATGATAGGAAATGTTAATGACCCAAGTGGTAATCAAAATTCTTATGATAGACCATTTAATAGACCTAAAAATAATATATACCAGCCCAACAAGCCTCCAAAAATCAATATAATAGATACAACTCTGCCCAATTGGTGTAGATTCCATAATACTTCTTAGCAAGGTGAACTTAACTATGTTGAATTTTGTGTAGCATTTGAGATCTTTCAAATAGATGTGGTAAGGTAAGATCATATGCCTAATACTATAGAATCCTATTAAGACTCTAGCCCTTTAATCATTTCTATGTTTTTTGAGACTCATGAGTTTCCTTTCCCTAGTGAAGATGATAATGTACCAGAGGACAACACTGATGAGATTCATGCTTTCCATCAATTCCACAAAGGTGGTTACAACCTAAAGAATAGGTAGCCATTCATGACATCTATTCCTCTAAATATCATAGCCATTCCATTGAATCTAAAATTTGATAACAATCCAACTCCCCCAAAAGGGAACAATCAACCTTAGAGTAAGGAAGAACATAGCAAAGGAGGATACAACATTATTGAGAACATGAAGAAAATCAAAGCAAACATCACCTTTCATGAATTAGCTTAGATCACTAAATATAAGGAGCTACTATGGAATTCCATCATAGGGAAGGCCCCTATCAAAAAGTTAAAAGCCTCTACAAAAAAATCAAAGGCTTCTAACACCAATGTGATATACAAAACAAACCATAAGTTTCACCCTTTTTGATAACTATCAAGGTGTTTGGTAAGAATATTAATAATTTCTTAATTGAATCTCGAGCTTTAACCGCTATGATGCCTACTTTTATTTATCAAAATCTTGGCCTAACTCCAAGCCCATCAAAGAGAATAGTCTCATAGTTGGATAAAATAGTGATGCTAGTGATAAGGGAGCTCACTAATGTGTGTATCTAAGTAGCATCTAAGCCACAAGTCTAGATGACTATAAACATCCTCATAGTAGACATACCTGAAGGCTATAGACTATTGTTGAGTAGGGACTGGTCTAAAACACTCAATGGATATCTATCAATATATTTCTCTCACATTTGGCTACCATGGAGAGGAATTGAAAGTCAAATATAGATTGATAATAAACCAAGGATGAAGTATCTTATTATAGAGTATAATGTCAAGAACTAATAGGTAAGTTATGAATTCCCTAGCCTTGATATTTATACTTTCACTACAAAAAATCAAATACAAAAGTTAGAATTTGAGAGCCCCAACTAGATATGGACTCTCCACTTTAATGATGTTAAATCCAACTAAAATATGCAATGTAAGAATTGAATTGGTTGATCCACAAGGGAAGAAGTTCCTAGAAATATATAGACTATGGTTCCTTTACACTAATAATAGGGATAAATATGAAGCATTGATTTTTGGATTGCATTTTTCACTCAAGAATAATGTCAAAGGGTTGTTAGTATTTGGGAATTCAGAGTTGGTAGTCAATCAGGTTAGAAACAAATACGAATGTAAGTTATCTTATTTAAAAATATATAAACATAGGGCATGGGATTTGATTGAGAGCTTTGAGTCTTTTAATATAGTGGTTGTTCCTAAGGATAAAAATCAAATTACATATTCACTAGCTACTTTACCTACTAATTTAGATCCTTTCCAAGAATCCAAGGTAAAGAGATTCTCCATTTAGATAGTACCTTGTCCTTCTATTCTTGATAACGTAGAAAATTTCCAATTCTTTGATGATGACCAGTAGATCATTCAATTTATAACCAATTCAAGATAATTTGAGTCCCAAATCATTGGTGATAAGGAAGTTAGTCATCTCTACCAAGATGAATCAGATGAGGAAGGTGTCATTTAGCTCAAATAAAATCATCTTCCAACTCATTTGGTTTCCTTAGAAAGAGAATTTGATGTATATCCTCAAGCTCAATAGCTAAGGCAACTTAAAGTTAATGAGTTTGACTTTAAAAGAGAGAATTTGGGTGATGATCATAGCCCATGCTTTGTCAACATTGACCTTACTTGCACTCACCCAATAGGTGAAGAAAGACAATAGGTGAAGGATTTACTCACCCAGTACTAAGATGTGAGTGATTGTGTGGAGGTATGAGGACTTGAAAGTTTATGACCCAAAGGTCATCACTCATAAAATTCCACTAAAACTAGACCATAAGCCATTCAGATAAAGATAAATACTAGTGAATCCTACCCTATAACCTCTCATTTAAAAAGAAGTGGAAAATTTGTTAAGTTCAAGAATAGTCTTCCCAATTAAGCATTCTACCTAGATGGCCAATTTAGTTCCAATTAGAAAAAAGAGTGGATATATTAGATTATGTGTTGATTTCAAAAACTTGAACAAAGATTTTGAGAAGGATAACTACCCAATACCTTCCTTGGATGAGGTAATTCAAATAGTTAGTGTCTCTAAAATTATGTCCTTCTTAGATGGATTTTTAGGCTATAACTAGTTGTTAGTATAATCAAAAGATAGAATGAAGACTACATTTACCACAAAGTGGGGTACCTATGAATATAAGAGGATGCCTTTTGTCCTAATAAATGTAGTATCCACCTTTTAGTGGGCCATGGATCACACATTTAAAGTATTAACAGTTAAATGTATAATTATCTATATGGATGGTCTCACTTTTTTTCCAACAATAAGAATTGATCATGTAGGCCATCTATAGTCAATCTTAAAAATATGTAAAAGTTTTGGCATCTCATTGAACCAAAAGAAGAATATATTTGGAGTTACTAAGGGTAAGCTCTTGGGACACGTTATTATTGATCCAAATAAAATCCAAGGGATTTCAAAGATTGTACCACCAAACAACAAGAAGGAGCTCAAGTCATTCTTTGGAAAGATTAATTTTATAAGGAAGTTTATCTTAGGATTTGCATAAATTGTGAGACCCCTAAATGTAATGCTCAAATAGGATGCCAAAATAAAATGGATATATGAGGCTTGGAATTCTTTTCCAGACATCAAAGGTGTTATATCTTAGATTTTAGTACTCATTAGTCTAGATTTTATAAAGGATTTTTACTTATACTCATTTGCTTCAAAACATACAACTGTTACTATCATAAGACAAAATAAAGATGAGATTGAGCATCTAATTGCATTCATAAGCATGAGTCTGAAGGATATAAAACTTAGATATTCCATGATTGATAAACATATCTTTATTATGGTCAAAGCAGTGAATAATTTTTATCACTACATCTTGAGGAATAAGACTATTATTATTATGTTTGACTCTGTTTTCAAGCTTAACTTATCACAAAATGAATTAAGAGAATAAATAAGCAAATGAATGTAAAAAATTTAGGAGTTTGACATAGAAATCAAGCCTACTAAAATCATCTAGGTTCAGGGCATCATCCAACTAAGCTTAACCCATGTATTATTATTATAAAGGTATGTGAAGCCTAAGTATCTAGAGGGGAATGGTATATTGACACTACTTACATGTACTTGTTCCCCATAACTCAATAAATAACAAAGGAGAGATTTGAGGCTTAAATTTGCTCATCACATGATCAAGAAAGTAGTTATCTATAAGAGAAATTATGAAGGAATCTACCTTAGATGTCTATGTACTAAAGAAGCTCAGAGATTATGGAAAACCTATACCAAAAGATAGTTAGTATTCATCCATCTAGGAATATCATAGCTCAAAAGATCCTAAGAATGGGATATTAGTGGCCAATAGTCTTCAAGGATTCTCATGCCCATTTAAGGACATGCCATGAATGTTAAGATTTTTCAAAAAGAGAAGTATGTGTAACAATGCACTTGTAACCTATTGTTGAAGGAAGGTCATTTTCTTATTAGGGTTTAGATGTCATTAGTGTCATTAACCCAAACTCTTTAGTAGGTCATAAAATTGTACTCATTATCACATATTACTATACATGATGGACTGAGGTAGTGGCCATAAAGATTTCTAGAGTATAAGATTTGATTCACTTCTTGGAAGAACAAATCATAACTAGATTTGGTGCCCCCATTTCTCTAGTTTGTGATATTTGACTAGCATTCATATCATTTGAATTCACTGAATGGGCTCATGACAATCAGATCACCATTAATTCATCTTCTAACCATTACCCTCAAGGAAATGGATTGGATGAATCAATGAATAAAAACTTGATAGATGCAATTAAGAAATTAACTCAAGATAAGCCTAGGGACTGGCATAATCTAGTGAATTATTCCCTTTGGTTAGGTTGAACAAGATATAAGTATGCCCTCAAGACCTCACCCTATTTTTTGGTGTATAGAAGTAGGCTAGTATTCCCAATCATGTTAAAATTACCCACTTATCAATTCATGCAAGAATACATGGAACTAAATGACAAAGTATAATACTGATTACTAGATAGAATAGAAATGGAAGACTCAAAAATTGAGGCCCTATATACTTTCAGCAAACACCAAGACATAGTTAAGAGATGGTTTGAAAAAAATGCAAAAATCAAATCATTTAGAATCTTTGATTTATTGTTTCTATAAAATAAAGACCATGAAAATAGAGGATAATTTTCGCTATTTAGATTAATAGTAAATTTAGATAAATTCTTCTCAACTTGATCTATATGTGAAAATCTTGATTCTTCTCTAATTCTATGTAATGAAGTTTTCATTTTCTTGGTCTTTTTATTCAGTAATTCAAAGTGTGAAATAGATACAGAGAATTTTTTTATCATTGATATAATTTGATTTAAGATGTGTAGTAACTATTGGATAATTAGCAAGTACTATTGATTGTATCCATTTAGGTTGACTATTTAAATTTTTTGAGTGTGTAGAAGTGTTTTCTTTGATACAATTTTTTATGTGTGTGCAATAGCTACCTTAGATACCTATCTAATCTAAGTTATAATCTTCTGGCTAAGGGTGTGTAATAGCTATCCTAAAAATAAGCAACATTTAGTTTATATCTTTAATTTTTTTATATCTTATTCCCTAGATTGCCTAACTGTGTTTATTTGTGTGTAAAAGATACTAGCAATAAACATTGGTTTCCAAAACTATTGTCCACAAAGAAACCATCCTAGAAGTAATCCCTTGAGACCATAGAGCCTCCCTTTTCTACCCTACCATTCCCTCTTATTTGTGTTATTTTCTGTGAGATCTTATTATTTTAATATATCATCACTCTAAATATATGTTCTTATATGTTAGTTTAATCACTTGAATTAATTTCCTTTAATGAGATACAAGTCACATGTAGCTATTCCACAACTTGGTTAATCTAAAACTACATAAATGTAACTTGTTCCCAGAGTGGAGTTCATCTCCATTTATATCTTAATATGTTAGAGGTTACCTCATTGTCTGTGGTGTGCATAAAAACCACATCAACATTTTCTTAAAGAGTAAAATTAAATGTTAAATAGCTATATCCATTAAGGGATGTTTTCAAAGCTTTTAAAATAGTTGTATGGTCATGTATGGCCTCTAAAAAGTTCTTAAAATAAATGATGTGGAGTCTAACGCTTGGGAAGCCATAAATTTTGATTCATAACTCTATGTGAGCTCTCATTTACACTTAAACAATCATCTCATAAATTAAAATTTAGCCATAAATATCTCTATACACTTAGATATGTTTATAGAACTTTTATAACCCTGAAATGGTCATGTATGGCCTTAAAAAAGTTCTAAAAATAAAATATATAGATTCCAAACTTTTTGAGGCCATAAGTTTTAGTTTGTAACTTTGTTTGAGCTCTCATTTATACCAAAATGACTATCTTAGAAAGTAAAATTCAACCACAAACACATATATCTATTTATTAATATTTTTATAAATTTTAAACCCATCAAATGGTCATGTATAGCCTTTGAAAAGTTTTAAAAAATAAATAATGCAGAGTTTAAAGTTCTAGAGGCCATAACTTTTGATCCATAACTCTATTTGAGATATCATTTACACTAAAATGACCATATCAAAATGTAAAATTTAACAATTAATAGCTCTATCTATTTAGGGATTTTTTATATATTTTTAGACCCTCATATATTCATGTATGACCTTCAAAATTTTCTAAAAAAAATGATGTAGATTAAATTTTTTTGAAGACCATAACTTTGATCTGTAACTCCATTTGAGCTTTCATTTATGCCAAAACAATCATATCATAAATTATGGCCTCTAAAAAATTTTGGGATGTTTTTTAGAACTTTTATGACCCTTATATGGTTATGTATATCTTCTAAAAAGTTTTGAAAATAAATTATGCAAAGTCCAAACTACTATAGGCCACAATTGTTGATTTGTAACTTTGTTTGAGCTCTTATTTATGCCAAAATGATTGTCTTAGAAATTTAATTTCATACGTAAATATATATATATATCTATTTAGTGATGGTTTTTAGAACTTTTCATACCCTCATATGGTCATGTATGGCCTATGAAAAGTTTTGAAAACAAATTATATAGAGAATAAACTTTTGGAGTCCATAACTTCTTATTTATAACTCTATTTGAAATATTATTTGGCCCAAAATGACCATCTCAAAAAGTACAATTAATACATAAATAGATATATCTATTTAATGATATTTAAAAAAAAATACCCTAAAATAATAAGGTATAGCCTTTGAAATTTTTTGAAAACAAATGATGTGGAGTCCAAACATCTAGAGGATGTAATGTTAGATCCATAACTCTATTTGAGCTCTCATTTGAGGCAAAATTACAATCTCATAACGTAAAATTTATAAATATATAAACCTATCCATTTAGGAATGTTTTTATAACTTTTCATAACCTTAGAAGGTTATGTATGGCCTTTGAAAGGTCTTTAAAATAAATTATGTAGAGTTAAAACTTATAGAGGCCATAACTTTTGATCTATATCTTTGTTTGAACTCTCATTTGAAAAAAAAAACTACCATCTTAGAAAGTATAATTCAACCATAGATAGCTTTATCCATTTAGGGATGTTTTTGATAACTTTTTGGCCCTTAGATATTCATGTATGGTCTATGAAAAGTTTTGAAAACAAATGATGTAGAGTCCAAAATTCTAGAGGCCATAAATTTTGACTCATAACTCTATTTGAGCTCTAATTTGCATTAAACCAATTGTCTCAAAAATTAAAATTTAGCCATAAATAACTCTATCTATTTAAGGTTTTTTTAATAAATTTTTAGACCCTCATATGATCATGTATGGCCTCTAAAAAACTTATAAAATAAATGATGTGGAGTCCAAAATTTTAGAGGGAATTACTTTCTCTTTGTAATTTTGTTTGAGCTCTCATTTTAGTCAAAACAATTGTCTCAAAATTTGCAACTCAACCATAGATAAATATATACATTTAAATATAAATTTTATGACCCTTATATGGTCATGTATAGCCTCTAAATTTTTTTCAAAATCAATGGTACAAAGAACAAACTTATATAGGGCATAATTATTGATCCGTAACTCTACTTGAGCTCTTATTTACACCAAAATGACCATATCAAAAAGTTTAATTCATCCATAAATGGCTCTATTTATTTATGTATGTTTTCAAAGATTTTTAGATCCTAATATGTTCACATATGGCCTCTAAAAAGTTATGAAAATAAATGATGCATAGTCTAAATTTATAGAGGCCTTTTTATTCATAACTCTATTTGAGCTCTCATTTATGCCAAAATGACCATCTCAAAAATTAAAATTTAGTCATAAATATCCCTATCCATTTAGGGATGTTTTAGTATTTTTTAGACCCTCAAGTGGTCATGTATGTCCTTTGAAATATTCTAAAACCAAATGATG